>OZ012675.1:32744462-33271962 GCA_963942505.1 Lordithon lunulatus
CTTAAATTTCGCGCAAAACAATTGTCAATAATAGCATGATGGCCGCACGTAACCAATCAGAACACTTTATTTTAGCGCGTACCTACACATTCTAATAAACTTAAATTTCGCGCCAAAACAACTGTCAATAAGAGCATGATGGCCGCCCCTAATCAATCACAACGCTACTTTTTGGCGGGTAGTTTTAAATTTCAAATCCCACTTGTGTTTCAAGTTTTATTTTATTATAATTATTTTAATATACAACTAAAGCACAATAAATAATCGAATACATGGTAGTAATAATTATGGGTGGTTGATGGTTATCGTAGTCACCGGAGCACCTACAGCTGCCACTGACTAATACAAAATCCTCCAGATTTTCCGCTTAGAATACAATGCCCTCTGCATGCTGAATGGTCGGTCGAACTGCCCGTGCTGCTCAACTTCTTGCAACTTGTAGTTCGCTTCATGCGGGATAAAATTTCTTCACCTAAAAACAAACAAATAATATTTTATTGCATTCTTAATATCACTTGTAACGTTTATATATAGTATATATATATATATATATATATATATATATATTTATCATTACAAACAACTTATTTTAATAAAATTGTACTGTATTCTTAATAGAAACAGTAATTTACCAGCAATATTTTCACTTTTGACATTTATTACATTTTAAAGTGACTTTTTGACAGTTATTGAAACTTAATGCCACTTTTGACATTTATTTGAATTCCATACACCAATTTTGACATAAATTCCAGTTTATAATGACAGTTTTGACATCTATTACATTTCAAAGTGACAGTTTTGACATTTATTGTATTTTAAAGTTAATTTTTTGACAGTTATTGAAACTTAATGCCACATTTGACATATATTTGAATTCCATATAACAATTTTGACATAAATTCCAGTTTATAATGACAGTTTTGACATCTATTACAGTTCAAAGTGATAGTTTTGACATTTATTGTATTTTAAAGTTACTTTTTTGACAGTTATTGAAACTTAATGCCACTTTTGACATTTATTTGAATTCCATACAACAATTTTGACATAAATTCCAGTTTATAATGACAGTTTTGACATTATTATATTTCATAGTGACAGTTTCGACATTTATTGCATTTTAAAGTGAATTCTTTGGCCATTCTTGTAACTTAATGCCACATTTGACATATATTTGAATTCCATATAACAAGTTTGACATAAATTCCAGTTTATAATGACAGTTTTGACATCTATTACATTTCAAAGTGACAGTTTTGACATTTATTGCAATTTAAAATGACTTTTTTGACAGTTATTGTAATTTAATGCCACTTTTGACATTAGACATTTGACATAGTTTACCTGCAAATATTTTTTTTATTTTTTCAAAAGTTAGGTTTCTTTTAAATTTTGCACAAGCCCATCATTTATCATTACGAACCACTTATTTAAATAACTGTTTGCTGTATTATAAAAACTAAAGGCACTTTACCTACAAATGTTTTTACATAAAAATAAATTTTACAAGCTATTTCTTTGAAATTTTGTATAAGCCTATTATTTATCATTATAAACAATTTATTTTAATAAAAAAATCTGTATTCTTAATAGAAATAGTAGTTTACCTGCAAATATTTTTTAATTTTTCAAAATTTAGATTTCTTTTAAATTTTGTACAAGCCCATCATTTATCATTACGAACCACTTATTTAAATAACTTTTTGCTGTATTATAAAAACCAAAGGCACTTTACCTACCACGTTTTTACATAAAATTAATTTTACTAGCTATTTATTTGAAATTTTGTATAAGCCTATTAATCATCATTATAAACAACTTATTTTTATAATATTTCACTGTATTCTTAATAGAAACAGTAGTTTACCTGCAACGTTTTTTAATTTTTCAAAATTTAGATTTTTTTTAAATTTTGCATACACTAATTATTTGTCATTACAAACAACTTATTTAAATAACTTTTTGCTATATTATGAAAACTAAAGGTACTTTACCTACAACGTTTTTATATAAAATCAATTTTTGTAGCTGTTACTTTGTTTTAGAGCATTCTACGTCACAGGAGTTGTTCTTGGCTACTCTTAGCTGGCTTAGAACATCCCGGAACAGCTCCTGAACGATAAACGAAAGCAACACCAAACAATTCAACCTTAAATAGTAAATATTACTAGTAGTAGTAATTCAATTACCTAATTCTATAGATCGTACATTCCTTAACGGCACCGCACTACTGCACCCCACCGCAATAATAACGAAAAACAATATAAAACATATCAACTTCATAATTGCTTGGCTGTTTGAAGACTGTCCCAATTTTTCGCGCGCCACCCCTTTTATAAACTGCGCGCGATAAGCGTATTCCAAACTCCAAAACATCCGACTCGTGCGGCGTGCTGAGTTTGTTTACGAACCCGCCGCCTGCGATTCAGGCCCATTTTTCTCAATCCACGCGGGCGGCGCGATAAACAAAAGCCTGACCCTATGACGCGCGTTATCAAACCGTGAAATTAATGATGACAGTGTCGCATTGACGGTTTTTTTTTAAAGGAAAAGGTCACGGGGATCAGGAGTTTGTATTGCTGAAATTTATCAATAAGTCACAAGTCACTCAAATGTTGCTTCTAATAATAATGTAACATGTATATATATATATATATATATATATATATATATATATATATATTATATATATAATATAATTTAAGACTCAAGCGAATAGTTATTTATGATTACATATAATTATTTCGAATGGATATTTCTCTTCGAAGGCCTAATTGCTAGTTTTGGGCTTCGAAAAGAATATATATATATATAGTTAGTTTTGAGCTTCGAAAACAATATATATATTTGTTTTGATTTCAGTAGAAAAATCTTCTTTTCAAAATCCATAACTGGCAATTAGGCCTTCGAAGAGAAATATCCATTCGAAATAATAATATATAATCATAAATACCTATTCGCTTGAGTCTTAAATTAGAAATATATATATTTTAAGACCCAAGTGAATAGTTATTTATGATTACATATTATTATTTCGAATGGTTATTTCTCTTCGAAGGCCTAATAGCTTGCTTGTGTTGTGCTTCGAAAAGAAGACAATATTTACTGATATCAAAACATCAAACAAACAATATTGCAAAATATCTTAAAAACGTTAAACATACATAAATATGTATGTATATTAAATTGAAATTATTTACAATAAAATGATTAAAGAACATATTTTCAAATCAAATTATATAGAATAACATATTTCAAAAGCTTTCTCACTTCAAACCTGATCTCTGATTGGCTGACGTATTAACAATCAAGTGAAACCTAAAGTAATTCAATTCTGACATACTAGCGCCATCTCTTGCTGCTATTAATAACCTCCAAATCGTAATAGAATTTCGCGCCAAAACAACTGCCAATGAATACATAAGTTACACAAATTTAGTTCTGACATAGTAGCGCCATCTCTTATTGATATTACGAACCTAAACATCCTAATACACTTAAATTTCGCGCCAAAACAACTTCCAGTGATTGGTCATGAGAAAGCATGATGGCCACACTTAACCAATCATAACGCTTTATTTTGGCGCGTAGTTTTAAATTTGAAATCGCTTTTGTTTCATATTTATATATATTTATATATATATATATATATATATATATATATATATATATTTATATAATAAAATAATATCATTAATTAATCATGATTAATCAATGATATTATTTAATCAGTGCCTGATGGTTTACTTTATTGTCATTTTAAGTTGGCATTGTATTTATTATTGACATTTCTATAGTACCAATCTACAATTTTAAAAAAACCTAAATTTTTTTAAATAAAATCTATTAGTAGGACGTTAATTAAAGAAAAAACCATTATATATTTCTGTTTTTGCCTAACAATTTTTATTTCAATCCTTTATCTAGCTACACATAGCACCAAACGAAACTGAAATTCATTAGTTTAGTGTTTGTTGTGGTTTTTGTTGTGGTGAACGTGTCTGGATTTTTGCTGTTTCTTGTGATTTTTGTATGATGTGTGTTTGCGGCCGTGGGCTTTTGCAGCTTTGTGGTGGAAACGCGCCCGGGGTTCTGTAACAAATAAATTGTTTGATTAACGTTGTTTCAACCACAAAAACCGTTTTAATCCACCTTTAGTTAATTCAGCGGTGGGCGGAGCTTCAGTGGTTTCTCTTGTCACCATCGATTTCATTTCTGTTGAATACAAAAAAAACTCATTATTAGTCATTGCAAACATATTATTATACTGTATTTTTACCTGAAACAGTCTATATATACTTTACCTACAACGTTTTTTTTTTTTTTTCAAAACAAAAAATCTGAAATTATGGTGGTATTTGATATAAAGTTAAAATTTGAATGCGTTCATTATTTGCCATTACAAACAATTTATTTTAATAAAATTTTTATGTATTTTCAATAGAAACTATACTTTACCTACAACGTTTTTTTATTTTTTTTTCAAAAAAAAAAGTAAAATTATGATAGTGTTTGATATCAAAGTTGAAATTGTGTATATGTTAATTATTTGTCATTACAAACAACTTATTTTTATAAAATTTTTATGTATTTTTAATAAAAGCTATACTTTACCTACGTTTTTTTTTTGTTTTTCAAAAAAAAATATCTGAAATTAGGTTGGTATTTGATATAAAGTTGAAATTTTGAATACGTTCATTATTTGCCATTACAAACAATTTATTTTAATAAAATTTTGATGTATTTTCAATAGAAACTATACTTTACCTACAACGCTTTTTTTTTTTTCAAAAAAAAAAGTAAAATTATGATGGTATTTGATATCAAAGTTGAAATTGTGTATATGTTAATTATTTGCCATTACAAACAACTTATTTCAATAAAATTTTGATGTATTTTCAATAAAAGCTATACTTTACCCACGTTTTTTTTTGTTTTTCAAAAAAAAAATCTGAAATTAGGTTGGTATTTGATATAAAGTTAAAATTTTGAATACGTTCATTATTTGCCATTACAAACAATTTATTTTAATAAAATTTTGATGTATTTTCAATAGAAACTATACTTTACCTACAACGTTTTTTTATTTTTTTTTCAAAAAAAAAAGTAAAATTATGATAGTGTTTGATATCAAAGTTAAAATTGTGTATATGTTAATTATTTGTCATTACAAACAACTTATTTTTATAAAATTTTGATGTATTTTTAATAAAAGCTATACTTTACCTACGTTTTTTTTTTGTTTTTCAAAAAAAAATATCTGAAATTAGGTTGGTATTTGATATAAAGTTGAAATTTTGAATACGTTCATTATTTGCCATTACAAACAATTTATTTTAATAAAAATTTTATGTATTTTCAATAGAAACTATACTTTACCTACAACGTTTTTTTGTTTCAAAACAATTTATTTTAATAAAAATGTTATGTATTTTCATTAGAAACTATACTTTACCAACAACGTTTTTTTTTTTTTTAAAGTAAAATTATGGTGGTATTTGATATCAAAGTTGAAATTGTGTATATGTTAATTATTTGTCATTACAAATAACTAATTTTAATAAAATTTTGATGTATTTTCAATAAAAGCTATACTTTACCTACGTTTTTTTTTGTTTTTCAAAAAAAAAATCTGAAATTAGGTTGGTATTTGATATAAAGTTGAAATTTTGAATACGTTCATTATTTGCCATTACAAACAATTTATTTTAATAAAATTTTGATGTATTTTCAATAGAAACTATACTTTACCTACAACGTTATTTTTTTTTTTTTTTCAAAAAAAAAAGTAAAATTATGATGGTATTTGATATCAAAGTTGAAATTGTGTATATGTTAATTATTTGTCATTACAAATAACTAATTTTAATAAAATTTTGATGTATTTTCAATAAAAGCTATACTTTACCTACGTTTTTTTTTTTTTCAAAAAAAAAAATCTGAAATTAGGTTGGTATTTGATATAAAGTTGAAATTTTGAATACGTTCATTATTTGCCATTACAAACAATTTATTTTAATAAAAATTTTATGTATTTTCAATAGAAACTATACTTTACCTACAACGTTTTTTTTTTTTTCAAAACAAAAGAGTAAAATTATGGTGGTATTTGATATCAAAGTTGAAATTGTGTATATGTTAATTATTTGTCATTACAAACAACTTATTTTAATAAAATTTTGATGTATTTTCAATAAAAGTTATACTTTACCTACGTTTTTTTTTGTTTTTCAAAAAAAAAATCTGAAATTAGGTTGGTATTTGATATAAAGTTAAAATTTTGAATACGTTCATTATTTGCCATTACAAACAATTTATTTTAATAAAATGTGTATGTATTTTCAATAGAAACTATACTTTACCTACAACGCTTTTTTTTCAAAAAAAAAAAAAGTAAAATTATGGTGGTTATTTGATATCAAAGTTGAAATTGTGTATATGTTAATTATTTGTCATTACAAACAACTTATTTCAATAAAATTTTGATGTATTTTCAATAAAAGCTATACTTTACCCACGTTTTTTTTGTTTTAAAAAGAAAAAATCTGAAATTAGGTTGGTATTTGATATAAAGTTAAAATATTGAATACGTTCATTATTTGCCATTACAAACAATTTATTTTAATAAAATTTTTATGTATTTTCAATAGAAACTATACTTTACCTACAACGTTTTTTTTTTTTTTTTCAACAAAAAAGTAAAATTATGATGGTATTTGATATCAAAGTTGAAATTGTGTATATGTTAATTATTTGTCATTACAAACAACTTATTTTAATAAAATTTTGATGTATTTTCAATAAAAGCTATACTTTACCCACGTTTTTTTTTGTTTTTCAAAAAAAAAACTGAAATTAGGATGGTATTTGATATAAAAGTTAAAATAGTGTACATGTTAATTATTTGTCATTACAAATAACTTATTTTAATAAAATTTAAATGTATTTTTAATAAAAGCTATACTTTACCTACATTTTTTTTTGTCAAAAAAAAACTGAAATTAGGTTGGTATTTGATATAAAGTTAAAATATTGTATACGTTCATTATTTGTCATTACAGACAACTTATTTTAATAAAATTTTGCTATAAAATATATAACAAATATACATTACCTACAACGTTTTTACAAAAAAGATATCTTTTTAAAATGTAGAAGTGTGAATTCACCTCTCAACAATCTACATATCTAGATTTCGATCTTGTTGGATCTCAGCTAGTGAGGATGAAATTACACAATACAGTTTTAATATATATATATTCATTTGTTTTTTTAATGTTCCTATTTTTGGCGCAGTCGAGTAGGATTTTGTAATATACAACTACCATACGTTTGCTACCCTTTTTAACATTATACATTCAACTTGTAACTTTAGTTTTTTGATATTTCGATTTTAGGCGCAGTCGAGTAGGATTTTGCAATGCACCTGAATACAACTACCATGCGTTTGCTACCATTTTTGGCATTATACATTCAACTTGTAATTTTAGATTTTTGATATTTTGATTTTAGGCGCAGTCGGGTTTTGTATGCATAGTTAATTGATATGGTATCGCTAGATGGATCTAGAGATCTAGAGAGATAGTTGATTTACTTTACATACCTGTTTTTAAATACTTCAGGAATTCCATTAGTATAGTTGTGTAGTTATCTACAGTATTCTTTTCAGCTGGACTTATAGTTTGATCTTCATCTTCATCAATTGAAGCATCTGCATTAGGTTCAGTAGTAATTTCACTAGCAGCTTCAGACATAGGTTCAGCACTTTCCGAAAATTCTTCATTAGTTGGTGTGCTTACCGTCGCTTCTTGTTGAATCTCGTCTACGGCTTCATCCGCACCTAAAATACAATTGATGCATGATAGCTATAAATATGGGGGTAATAATGGGGATAAAATATAATTATTTCAACAAATATTCTGAATAACCGGCGATAAGACCGATAGTTCAAATTCGAATATCAAAGTTTAAACAGCGTTTACTTCAAAACTAAACGAGATAGAGGGTTACGGTTTGAAAATTCGAATTCCCCATTTAATTTTCTTTGGGAAAAGTCAAAACAGATTCTACTCGTCATATTGAAAACTATAGAAAAATCACAAAATTTCATTTATATGCTTTAGATGGTAAAATATTTATGGCATGCTCTGTTTAAAATAACTGTAACTATAAAACTAATCGAGATAGAGGGTTGTAGTTTGAAAATTCGAATTCCCCATTAAATTTTCTTTGGGAAAAGTCGAAACAGATTCTACTCATCATTTTGAAAACTATAGAAAAATCACAAAATTTCATTTATATTCTTTAGATGGTAAAATATGTCCGTAATGCTCTGTTTAAAATAACTGTAACTATAAAACTAATCGAGATAGAGTTTTGTAGTTTGAAAATTCGAATTCCCCATTAAGTTTTCTTTATGATAAGTGAAAACTGTTTCTACTTATCAAATTTAAAACGAAAGAAAAATTGAATTTTCATATATATGCTTTAAGTTTATGTAATGCTCTGTTTTAAAACGACTATAACTACAAAACTATATGAGATAGAGGGTTTTGGTTTGAAATTTCGAATTCCCCATTGAATCTTGTTTGGGAAAAGTCGAAACAGATTCTACTCGTCATTTTGAAAACTATAGAAAAATCACAAAATTTCATTTATATTCTTTAGATGGTAAAATATGTCCGTAATGCTCTGTTTAAAATAACTGTAACTATAAAACTAATCGAGATAGAGGTTTGAAAATTCGAATTCCCCATTAAATTTTCTTTATGATAAGTGAAAACTGTTTCTACTTATCAGATGTAAAACAAAAGAAAAATTGAATTTTCATATATATGCTTTAAGTTTATGTAATGCTCTGTTTTTAAACGACTATAACTACAAAACTACATGAGATAGAGGGTTCTGGTTTGAAAATTCGTATTCCCCATTAAATTTTCTTTGGGAAAAGTCGAAACAGATTCTACTCGTCATTTTGAAAACTATAGAAAATCACAAAATTTCATTTATATGCTTTAGATGGTAAAATATTTATGGCATGCTCTGTTTAAAATAACTGTAACTATAAAACTAATCGAGATAGAGTTTTGTAGTTTAAAAATCGAATTCCCCATTAAATTTTCTTTATGATAAGTGAAAACTGTTTCTACTTATCAGATTTAAAACAAAAGAAAAGTTAAAATTTAGGTGGAAACATATTTATGTAATTCGTTGTTTTTAAACAACTATAACTACAAAACTAAACGAGATAGAGAGTTGTGGTTTGAAAATTCGAGTTCCCTATTAAATATTCTATAAAAAAGTCGAAACAACTTCTACGTATCAAATTTAAGACTATAGAAAAATCAAAATTTCGTATCTTACCCACAACAGCCGCAGCGACTAAAAGAGCAACCAACGCGAATAATTTCATGTTTGTTTCTGTTATTGCGCTCTTGGTTGTTGCAGCTATTTATTGCAGATACAGTATCTGAAATATTTGTTTAAGTGTGCAAAAGGAATTCATAATTGGCTACTTATGTTCTAATTGTCTCAATTATGTCGATGTCTTTGCGCGCAGCGACCTTATTAGTTCAACAAAGTGAATTAATTATGCAGCATTTTCAAGTTATTTAAATTAGTTATTTGGATTTATTATTATTATTACTATTATTATAAATAATTCTTTTTATAGTAACGAATTACGGATTTCGTAAGAATTGTTACAGCTTTTTATGCGTGTGAGTTTTAGTATCACTAATACAGGAATGTTTTTGTACATTTATGTATTATAATAATAATATATTAATTAATATTCACAATACTTCAAGTACTATGTGCTTTATAGGTGCAAATAATGAAATTATTATAAAAATAACAAAAAAGTGTATAAATGTTTAACTGTAAATGTAAATACAAGTAATTTACTTGGTTGGTTGAAACTTGGTAGATTAGAACCTAGTGTATTAGAAATTAGATAATTAAAACTTAATGCATTAGACCTTGGTGCATTAGAACTTGTAAAATTAGAACTTGGTGAATTAGAACTGAGTGTATTAAAACTTGGTGCATTAGATCTTAGCAAATTAGGGCTTGATGCATTAGAACTTGGTGTATTAGATCTTAATGCATTAGAATATGGTGCATTAGACCTTGGTAAATTAGAACTTGGTGTATTAGATCTTGATAAATTAGGGCTTGATGCATTAGAACATGGTGCTAATTTACACTTGCAAATATTTACGATTTGTGTGACGTTCAGTGCAATTTTATGTTTACTTTGTTCATTAGATTTTAGTAATTAGATCTTGGTTACCACTTGGTGCTTTAGACCTTGCTTAACTAGAGCTTAGCGCATTAGATTTTGGTGGATTAGAACTTGATGAATTAGAACTTGGTGGATTAGAGCTTGGTGCATTAGAATTTGGTGAATTAGAACTTGCTTGATTGGAACTTGATGCTTTACGACTTTTTTTAATTCGAAATTAGTGAATTTTAACTTGATGGATTAGAACTTTGTGCATTAGAGCTTGGTTAATTATAACTTCGTGCGTTAGATTTTAGTGGATTAGAACTTGTTGCATTAGAATTTGGTGAATTAGAACTTGTTTCATTAGAACTTGATACTTTACGACTATTTTAATTAGAAATTAGTGAATTAGAACTTGGTTAATTAGAACTAGGTACATTAGATTTTGTTGGATTAGAACTTGTTTGATTAGAACTTGGTTTGTTAGAAATTAGTGAATTAGAACTTGATGGATTAGAACTAGGTGCGTTAGAGCTTGGTTAATTAGAACTTCGTGCATTAGATTTTAGTGGATTAGAACTTGGTGTATTAGAATTTGGTGAATTAGAACTTGTTCGATTAGAACTTGATGTTTTACGACTTTTTTAATTAGAAATTAGTGAATTAGAGCTTGGTTAAATAGAACTTTATGTATTAGATTTTGTTGGATTAGAATTTGGTTAATTATAAATTAGTGAATTAGAACTTGATGGATTAGAACTTGGTACGTTAGAGCTTGGTTAATTAGAAATTAGTGTATTAGAAATTGGTTAATTAGCACTTGGTGCATTAGATTTTGTTGCATTAGAACTTATTTCATTAGAACTTAGTTAATTAGAAATTAGTGAATTAGAACTTGATGCATTAGAGCTTGGTTAATTAGAACTTCGTGCATTAGATTTTGATGGATTAGAACTTGGTGCATTAGAATTTGGTGAATTAGAACTTGTTTGATTAGAACTTAATGCTTTACGCCATTTTTAATTAGAAATTAGTGAATTAGAACTTGGTTAATTAGAACTTGGTGCATTAGATTTTGTTGGATTAGAACTTGTTTGATTAGAACTTGGTTAATTAAAAATTAGTGAATTAAAACTTGATGGATTAGAATTAGGTTAGGTTAGAACTTAATGCATTAGAATTTGGTGAATTATAACTTGTTTGATTAGAACTTGACGCTTTACGACTTTTTATATTAGAAATTAGTGAATTAGAAGTTCATTAATTAGAACTTGGTGCATTAGATTTTGTTGGATTATAACTTGTTTGATTAGAACTTGTTTAATTAGAAATTAATAAATTAGAACTTGGTGCGTTAGAGCTTGGTTAATTTGAACTTCGTGCATTAGATTTTAGTGGATTAGAACTTGGTGCATTAGAATTTACTGAATTCAAACTTGTTTAATTAGAACTTGATGCTTTACGACTTGGTTAATTAGAAATTAGTAGATTATAATTAGCTGCATTAGAACTTGGTTAATTAGAACCTTCGGCATTAGATATTGGAGTATTAGAACTTGCTCAATTAGAAATTGTTGGATTACAACTTCGTTAATTAGAGCTTGATTAAATACAACTTGATTAATTAAAACTTGTTACATATGATCTCGGTGGATTAGAACTAGTATTTAGTGTATTAGACCTTGATATATTAGATCTTTGCATTAGAACTTCCCGCATTAGATTGAGATGCTTTAAAACTTGATGTATTAGAACTTAATGTATTAGAACTTAATGTATTAGATCTTAATGTATTAGAACTTAATGTATTAGATCTTAATGTATTAGAACTTATTGTATTAGAACTTGTTGTATTCGAACTTGATAGATTAGATATTGACAATACTTTAATTTTGCCGCCGAAACACAAATTTGAAATCCTCGTGTCTAACTTCACGTTATACACTAACAATACCAACCCTAGATAGCGCTTGCCTGATTTAGTCATTAATGTAGGGTTCATTTGTATCAAATTAACCCTCTATTGGTCACACTGAGGTTAATAATAACTATATTCGTTTCTTTACTCATCTATGATTCATCCATTAAAAAGCAACACGAATATTTTATGCCAGCCAATCAAACACAATGTTTTTACTAGAAACGTGTCATCTGATTGGCTAACGGAGTAACATAATTCTCACAAAAATGCCTTTTCGTATACATACATTTTTTGCTATTTATATACATGTCCTCTTAACAAGAATAAAGTTATTTATTATTATAACTAATATTAATTACTTTTAGTGATAATAATTATTTATAATAACACTATTGATTAATCAATGATAACACTATATGCAACTTAAGTTGCAGCCAATAAAAATGGCAACGTGTCAAAAAAAGTTTGACAGCTGACAGCACCTCGAAGTCGATCCTGCTGCTGCTGCTGCCGCTGCTGTTGCTGTTGTGTGAAAGAGACAGAGACTGTGCGCGCGCGCGCGTGTGTGTTGTGTTGTGCCCGTGTGTGTGTGTGTGTGTTATTATTTTTTTTCCGCGTCTCGGGGGCGCACGATTCGTAGCACACCGCGGGGGTGTGCGTGTGTATGTGTGCGTGTACTGTCCGGCGGGGCCCGGGTGGAAACTTGAGCGCGTTTGGGTGCCGCGACGGCCTGGATGTGGCGGCGCCGTAGCGCGAGCGTACCGTCCCACCACCACCAGCGCGCCATGGACTTTACAGGGTGGCCGATTTTATCGTAAGTTGTGCGAACGCCATCTTGGATCGAGGGATATACGTATATACAAATACACACACACACATACGGTTTTGGGACAGTTGTGAAGTGCCGCAGCCGCCTCCGACGACAACTGCGTTGCGCGGGGGCTTCATGTGAGTACCGCAGTTGTGGGTTTGGCGTTCGTTGTGGGGGCGCGGTGATTGCAAATTGTGCCCCCGCCCTTTCAGTGGTGCAGCAGGGTGTGTTAACAGCTTTAGCTGGCTAATTGAAGGGATTATACATCTATTTTAGCTAATATTTTCGGTTTTTATAACCACAAAATTGTTATTAATTCATTATTTTGACAGTTGCTTGAATATTATTGTCTTGTGTCAAAATTTGCTTCGTTTCATTACTCATCATGCTGATTTTGGCCTCGAAACTATCCCTAAGCCTACACCGAAAGGTAAAAGGCAAATAGATAATATAACTATCCCTAATGTACATTAAATACACATTTAGATAATGTTGTATCTATTACAAACATAACTTAAGGAACTTAAGGTTCGGTTTCTTTATAATAAGTATTATTTAGACACTAATATACTTTTCGTGACAAGTGGAGACCTAAAATAAATAATATATATATATATATATATATATATATATATATATATTATCTATTGCCGTTTACCTTTCGATGTAGGATAATAAATAATACTATTGTATTTAGTTATGTTATATAAAATTTTAAGTTTTTTCATAAAAACGACCTTCCATATACAGCAGTACTGTATTCTGAAGGTAAAAAGTATATTGGTGCTTTTTAAATTTGAATTGTAACCAATAAGTTACAAAGCGATAACTTGGTGGCTTTGATTTTGAGAATTCTGCTATATATATATATATATATATATATATATATATATATATATATATAAAATCTATTTTGTCTGTTTGTATATATTTTCAACTGTCTAAAGTTTGTTTTATGTTATTGTATATATTACAATCTGTAACTAGCTATTGACCTTCATATGTTTCTGTCGATCTTATTATATTTCATTTAAACCAAATGATTTTCATAATAAATCACAAAACAATTATTTTCAGATGATTATAAAAGTTGAAGACAATAGAAATTGCCAATAATAGTTTAAACTATCAGATAGTTCTGACAATTACTGACATTTAGTACTATTATTGACAGATTGAAGGTTTAATCACTTAAAATCAATTGTTTGTAATCAGTTTTTGTACTTCCTGTGATAGTTTGAAGGTTATAATCACCTAAAACAATTGATTTTATTTGATTTTTTATTAGTTTTGACAATTATTGACATTTTGTACTATCATTGACAGATTGAAGGTTATAATCACTTAAAATCAATTGTTTGTAAACAGTTTTTGTACTTTCTTTGATAGTTTGAAGGTTATAATCACTTGAAATCAATTGTTTGTAAACAGTTTTTGTACTTCCTTTGATAGTTTGAAAGTTATAATCACCTAAAACAATTGATTTTATTTGATTTTTTATTACTTTTGACAATTATTGACATTTTGTACCATCATTGACAGATTGAAGGTTATAATCACTTGAAATCAATTGTTTGTAAACAGTTTTTGTACTTCCTTTGATAGTTTCAAGGTTATAATCACCTAAAACAATTGATTTTATTTGATTTTTTATTAGTTTTGACAATTATTGACATTTTGTACTATCATTGACAGATTGAAGGTTATAATCACTTAAAATCAATTGTTTGTAAACAGTTTTTGTACTTTCTTTGATAGTTTGAAGGTTATAATCACCTAAAACAATTGATTTTATTTGATTTTTTATTAGTTTTTGACAATTATTGACATTTTGTACCATCATTGACAGATTGAAGGTTATAATCACTTGAAATCAATTGTTTGTAAACAGTTTTTGTACTTCCTGTGATAGTTTGAAGGTTATAATCACCTAAAACAATTGATTTTATTTGATTTTTTATTAGTTTTGACAATTATTGACATTTTGTACCAGCATTGACAGATTGAAGGTTATAATCACTTGAAATCAATTGTTTGTAAACAGTTTTTGTACTTCCTTTGATAGTTTCAAGGTTATAATCACCTAAAACAATTGATTTTATTTGATTTTTTATTAGTTTTGACAATTATTGACATTTTGTACCAGCATTGACAGATTGAAGGTTATAATCACTTGAAATCTATTGTTTGTAAACAGTTTTTGTACTTTCTTTGATAGTTTGAAGGTTATAATCACTTGAAATCAATTGTTTGTAAACAGTTTTTGTACTTCCTTTGATAGTTTGAAAGTTATAATCACCTAAAACAATTGATTTTATTTGATTTTTTATTACTTTTGACAATTATTGACATTTTGTACCATCATTGACAGATTGAAGGTTATAATCACTTGAAATCAATTGTTTGTAAACAGTTTTTGTACTTCCTTTGATAGTTTGAAAGTTATAATCACCTAAAACAATTGATTTTATTTGATTTTTTATTAGTTTTGACAATTATTGACATTTTGTACCATCATTGACAGATTGAAGGTTATAATCACTTGAAATCAATTGTTTGTAAACAGTTTTTGTACTTCCTTTGATAGTTTCAAGGTTATAATCACCTAAAACAATTGATTTTATTTGATTTTTTATTAGTTTTGACAATTATTGACATTTTGTACTATCATTGACAGATTGAAGGTTATAATCACTTAAAATCAATTGTTTGTAAACAGTTTTTGTACTTTCTTTGATAGTTTGAAGGTTATAATCACCTAAAACAATTGATTTTATTTGATTTTTTATTAGTTTTTGACAATTATTGACATTTTGTACCATCATTGACAGATTGAAGGTTATAATCACTTGAAATCAATTGTTTGTAAACAGTTTTTGTACTTCCTGTGATAGTTTGAAGGTTATAATCACCTAAAATAATTGATTTTATTTGATTTTTTATTAGTTTTGACAATGATTGACATTTTGTACCAGCATTGACAGATTGAAGGTTATAATCACTTGAAATCTATTGTTTGTAAACAGTTTTTGTACTTCCTGTGATAGTTTGAAGGTTATAATCACCTAAAATAATTGATTTTATTTGATTTGTCATAAGAATCTGTTGTTACTTTTATTAATTTCATTGAAATCTTACAATAGTTTTGACAGTTTAAATTGTTATTGGCAGTTTAAACTGTTATTGACAGTTTGTACTATTATTGACAGTTCGTACTATTATTAACAGTTTGTACGTTACCGACAGTTTAAACTGTTAATGACAGTTTGTACTACCTTTGACAGTTTGTGACTATAACCTTCACATCTAAAACAATTGTCAATCATAGTACAAACTGTCAATAACTGTAATTGTAAATTAACAGTGATATTATAGAAACATAAGTTTTTTATAATAATTAATCTTGACTGTCAAAAAAAGATTTTGTAGTCTGAACTAGATTTAACTTTGTGTGTTTGCAGTTGATATGATCGCCTAGAGTTAAATGAATATGGCACCTGTGCCACGGCCGGGCAGTCTGAAGGACCCAGAGATCGCCGAGCTGTTCTTCAAGCATGACCCCGATAAGATTTTCGAGGACCTGCGGGAGATCGGCCATGGATCCTTCGGCGCGGTTTACTATGCCCGGTGTCTCCTCACCAAGGAGATTGTGGCCATCAAGAAGATGTCCTACATGGGCAAGCAGAGTCTGGAGAAGTGGCAGGACATCCTCAAAGAAATCAAGTGAGCATACTCTGAGTGGGCTGCGATATTTAATCTGTGATCCAAATGTCATTTAACAAAATCTTTCTATCCTCTTTTACTCTCTCTTTCTATCCTGTCACTCGACACCCTTTTAAAAAAAAAAACGTGTCAGGTAAACTGTCATTTACATAATAAATATGACAAAATTTTATTAAAATAAAATGTTGCTAATGCAAAATGATGGCATTATGCAAATTTTAGACAAAAATTTTCAATTTATATATATTTTTTTAGAAAAACGTGTCAGGTAAACTGTCATTTACGTAATAAATATGACAAAATTTTACTAAAATAAAATGTTTCTAATGCAAAATTATGACATTATGCAAATTTTAGACAATATTTATTTTTTGATATATTTTTTTTTTAAGAAAAACGTGTCAAAATTTTTATTTATATAAAAAATATGACAAAATTTAATTAAAATAAAATGTTGCTAATACAAAATTATGGCATTATGCAAATTTTAGTACAATTTTGTTTTTTTTTTTATAAAAACTTACGTTTTGAAGAAGCATTTTTTAAATCATAGTATGCTCTGTTGTAGTTGTTGTAGTTTTGTTCTTAAATCACTATTCATTTGTTTCTCTAGATTTCTGCGACAGTTGAAGCATCCAAACACAATCGAGTATAAGGGATGCTACCGCGGCGACAAAGACCACACCGTGTGGGTGGTGATGGAGTACTGTGTGGGCTCAGCATCGGATATTATTGAGGTGCACAAGCGGCCGCTGAGGGAGGAGGAGATTTCCGCCATCTGCGACGGGGTGCTGAGTGGATTGAGTTACCTGCACAGTCTTGGACGAATACATAGGTATATGGCATGAAGTAGGAATTTTGAAATTCATAAATAATTATAATAATCATTGTGTAGAGATGTAAAGGCTGGTAATATTCTACTGACTGAAACCGGAGTGGTGAAGCTGGCTGACTTTGGTAGCGCATCTGTTAAGTGTCCAGCAAACTCATTTGTGGGCACACCCTACTGGATGGCGCCTGAGGTGATCTTGGCGATGGACGAGGGTCAGTACGACGGGAAAGTGGACGTGTGGTCACTAGGTATGTCCAATAGATGACGTTTTTTTAAGAACATTGTATGATTTTTTGTTGTTTTGTAGGTATTACTTGTATTGAGTTAGCTGAACGCAAACCACCCTATTTCAATTTAAACGCCATGTCCGCCCTCTACCACATAGCGCAGAACGACACACCAACACTGGCTTCCTCTGAGTGGACTGAAGTGTTTCGACACTTTGTTGAAGCTTGTCTGCAGGTAATTTAAAACTAGTTTGACTTCATTTGAAAGTTTTTCATAATATTTGATATAAAGTGCTTTAAAAGATTGGACCTTTTGATGCTTTTATGTCAAATAATATATTATCTAATATTAGTAACAATAGATGGCGTGCATTTTTAGATTATATAACCATTGCCAACTTTAACTATGACATCTTTACTGTTATATAACCTCTAAAATTCTGATAATATTAAAATTAAAAATATATACAGTGTGATCGTATTCATGTTTTTCTTAGAAACTGCCATCGAGTAGACCATCGTCCACGATGCTACTCAAGCACCAGTTCATCACGCGACCACGGTCGCCCAACGTGCTCGTCGACCTGATTCAACGCACCAAGGCGGCTGTGCGCGACCTTGACAACCTTAATTACCGTAAAATGAAGAAAATACTGATGGTGGATGAGACTGAAAGCACTATTGGTAAGTTGCATATAATTTGTTTCTCAATCGCATCAATTGTTTCACAATTATACCAATTTTCAAAATTACAACAACAAAATTTTAGAAGTTTTCATAGGAAGTAATATATCAAATTAAAGAGAAATTGAATGCAATGTTGGAAATATAATTAGTTTTTCAATAAGTTCATTTGTTTGACAGTTATGTCAGTTTACAACATTACAACAACAAAATTTTAGAAGTTTTTATAGGATGTAATATATCAAATTAAAGAGAAATTGAATGCAATGTTGTAAATATATTTAGTTTTTCAATAACTTCATTTGTTTGACAGTTATGTCAATTTACAACATTACAACAACAAAATTTTAGAAGTTTTTATAGGAAGTAATATATCAAGGTAAAGAGAAATTGAATGCAATATTGGAAATATAATTAGTTTTTCAATAACTTCATTTGTTTGACAGTTACATCAATTTTCAACATTATAACAACAAAATTTTAGAAGTTTCTATAGAAAGTAAGATATCAAATTGAAGAGAAATTGAATGCAATATTGAAAATATAATTAGTTTTTCAATAACTTCATTTGTTTGACAGTTATATCAATTTTCAACATTATAACAACACAATTTTAGAAGTTTTTATAGAAAGTAATATGTCAAAGTAAAGAGAAATTGAATGCAATATTGGAAATATAATTAATTTTTCAATAACTTTATTTTTTTGACAGTCATATCAATTTTCAACATTATAACAACAAAATTTTAGAAGTTTTTATAGAAAATTATATGTCAAAGTAAAGAGAAATTGAATGCAATATTGGAAATATAATTAATTTTTCAATAACTTCATTTGTTTGACAGTTATGTCAATTTTCAACATTATAACAACAACATTTTAAAAGTTTTTATAGGAAGTAATATATCAAATTAAAGAGAAATTGAATGCAATATTGGAAATATACTTAGTTTTTTAATAACTTCATTTGTTTCACAGTTACGTCAATTTACAACATTACAACAACAAAATTTTAGAAGTTTTTATAGGAAGTAATAAATCAAATTAAAGAGAAATTGAATGCAATGTTGGAAATATAATTAATTTTTCAATAACTTCATTTGTTTGACAGTTATGTCAATTTACAACATTACAACAACAAAATTTTAGAAGTTTTTATAGGATGTAATATATCAAATTAAAGAGAAATTGAATGCAATATTGGAAATATAATTAGTTTTTCAATAACTTCATTTGTTTGACAGTTATGTCAGTTTACAACATTACAACAACAAAATTTTAGAAGTTTTTATAGAAAGTAATAAATCAAATTAAAAAGAAATTGAACGCAATATTGCAAATATAATTAGTTTTTCAATAACTTCATTTGTTTAACAGTTATGTCAATTTACAACATTACAACAACAAAATTTTAGAAGTTTTTATAGGATGTAATATATCAAATTAAAGAGAAATTGAATGCAATATTGGAAATATAATTAGTTTTTCAATAACTTAATTTGTTTGACAGTTATGTCAATTTACAACATTACAACAACAAAATTTTAGAAGTTTTTATTGGAAGTAATAAATCAAATTAAAGAGAAATTGAATGCAATGTTGGAAATATAATTAATTTTTCAATAACTTCATTTGTTTGACAGTTATGTCAATTTACAACATTACAACAACAAAATTTTAGAAGTTTTTATAGGATGTAATATATCAAATTAAAGAGAAATTGAATGCAATATTGGAAATATATTTTGTTTTTCAATAACTTCATTTGTTTGACAGTTATATCAATTTACAACATTACAACAACAAAATTTTAGAAGTTTTTATAGGATGTAATATATCAAATTAAAGAGAAATTGAATGCAATATTGGAAATATAATTAGTTTTTCAATAACTTCATTTGTTTGCCAGTTATGTCAGTTTACAATATTACAACAACAAAATTTTAGAAGTTTTTATAGAAAGTAATATATCAAATTGAAGCACAATTGAAGAAATATATGCTACATTTATTATACATGTATTGATATTGATATACTTGGGTTGAAACAATTGAAAATCAATATTGTTTTATTTAAAAATGACATCAGTAAACATTGTTTTTTTTTTCGATTTATAGGTGACGTAGATGACACTCCTGATGAACACACAGGCGGTGACAGTTCCAAAAGCAATTCCGTCACATCCGAGCACAGTGTTCACAGTGTGGGCGTGTCGGCTAGCAGCCAATCGAGTAGCACGAATAGTCTACCTGCTGGTATGTGATTGTTTTCATTGTTTTAACCAACTTTATCGGATTTTGTTTTGTTGTTTAGGTGCCGAAGATGGCTCATCACGAAGAAACCACCGCATCGTGAACCACGCGGCTGCTGCTGCGGTCGTAGCTGATCACGGCGCCAACAATTTCGCCACCATTCGCACCACCAGTATAGTCACCAAGCAGGCCAAGGAGCACATGCAGGTGAATTATATTTTTCTACTCACTGTTCATAGTTATTTATTTAACTAGAACGTAAATATAAATTTTTTCAATTTCTTTGCTTTCATTTATCACATGTTTTTTATGTGACAAATGAAAAAAATGAATTTGAAAAAATTTAAATTTACATACTAGTTAAATAAATAACTATAACAGTGAATTGAAAATTCTTAGCCAAAATCTATAGAAATTTTAATGATAACAAAATCACAACGAAATTTTCTTTTAAAAACAACTTTGTGGGGGCTGTAATTCAAAAACTAATTGCGATATCAACAAACAGTTTTCAAAAATGGATTCAGCAGGATGTTTTATATATGGGTAGCATATTTTTTTGTATAAATTTCCTGCAGGATTTTACTCTGTAGCGTGAAATGTACGATTTTCGCCTGATGATCCTTTAAATTTTTTCAATTTTTTTTTTTGTTTTCATTTTTTTTTATTTATCAAATGTTTTGTAACCTTCTCAACCATAATATAAAGTAATGTTGATGAAAACTCTTTTAGTTTTCTCAAAATCACAACTTGTTTATTTCCCGAAATTTGGTTTTAAAAACGACTTTGTAGGGCTGTAATTCAAAAACTAATTGCGATATTAACAAACGGTTTCCAAAAATGGATTCAGCAGGATGATTTATATACGGGTAGCATATTTTTTGTATACATTTCCTGCAGGGTTTTCCACTGTCGCATGAAATGTACGATTTTCGCCTATGGTGACCCTACAATTTTTTCATAATTTTTTTTTTTTTCAATTTTTTTTATTTATCAAATGTTTTGTAACCTTCTTAGCCATAATGTAAAGAAATTTTAATGAAAACTCTTTTTGATTTCCCAAAATCACAACTTGTTTGTTTCCCGAAATTTGGTTTTAAAATCAACTTTGTAGAGCTTTAATTCAAAAACGAATTACGATATCAACAAACGGTTTTCAGAAATGGATTCAGAAGGATGTTTATATACGGGCAGCATATTTTTGGTATAAATTTCCTGCAGGGTTTTCCACTGTCGCATGAAATGTACGATTTTCGCCTATGGTGACCCTTAAAATTTTTTCATAAAATTTATTTTTGATTTCAATTTTTTTGATTTATCAAATGTTTTTTAACCTTCTTAACCATAATGTAAAGAAATTTTTTTTTGAAAACTCTTTTAGTTTTCCCAAAATCACAACTTGTTTGTTTCCCGAAATTTGGTTTTAAAATCAACTTTGTAGGGCTTTAATTTAAAAGCTAATTGCGACATCAACAAACGGTTTTCAAAAATGCATTCAGCAGGATGTTTTATATACGGGTAGAATATTTTTGGTATACATTTCCTGCAGAGTTTTCCACTGTAGCATGAAATGCACGATTTTCACCCTCTAAATTTTGTCATAAAAATTAAATTTTTTTTATTTCAATTTTTTTTAATTTATCAAATGCTTTGTAACCTGCTTAACCATAATGTTAAGAAATTTTAATGAAAACTCTTTTTGTTTTCCCAAAATCACAACTTGTTTGTTTTCCCGAAATTTGGTTTTCAAAACGACTTTGTAGGGCTGTAATTCAAAAACTAATTGCGATATCAACAAACGATTTCCAGAAATGGATTCAGCAGGATGTTTTATATACGGGTAGCATATTTTTTGTATAAATTTCCTGCAGGGTTTTTCACTGTCGCATGAAATCTACGATTTTCACCTATGGTGACCCTTAAAATTTTTTCATAAATTTTTTTTTTATTTAAATTTTTTTGATTTATCAAATGTTTTGTAACCTTTTTAACAATAATGTAAAGAAATTTTAATGAAAACTTTCCTGCTGGGTTTTACTCTGTAGCATAAAATGAACGATTTTCACCCTCTAAATGTTGTCATAAAAATTTAATTTTTTTTATTTAAATTTTTTTCATTTATCACATGTTTTATAACCTCCTTCTTAGCCATAATGTAAAGAAATTTTAATGAAAACTCTCTTAGTTTTCCCAAAATCACAGCTTGTTTGTTTCCCGAAATTTGGTTTTAAAATCAACTTTGTGGAGCTGTAATTCAAAACTAATTGCGATATCAACAAACAATTTTCAAAAATGGATTCAGCAGGATGTTTTATATACGGGTAGCATATTTTTGGTTTAAATTTCCTGCTGGGTTTTATTCTGTAGCATGAAATGCACGATTTTCACCATCTAAATTTTGTCATAAAAATTTAATTTATTTTTATTTCAATTTTTTGCAGTTATCAAATGTTTTGTAACCTGCTTAACCATAATGTAAAGAAATTTTAATGAAAACTCTTTTAGTTTTCCCAAAATCACAACTTGTTTGTTTCCCGAAATTTGGTTTTAAAAATGACTTTGTGGGGCTGTAATTCAAAAACTAATTGCGACATCAACAAACAGTTTTCAAAAATGGATTCAGCAGGATGTTTTATATACGGGTAGCATATTTTTGGTTTAAATTTCCTGCTAGGTTTTACTCTGTAGCACGAAATGCACGATTTTCACCCTCTAAATTTTGTCATAAAATTAAAAATAAATTTATTTCAATTTTTTTATTTATCAAATGCTTTGTAACCTGCTTAACCATAATGTTAAGAAATTTTAATGAAAACTCTTTTAGTTTTCTCAAAATCACAACTTTGTTTGTTTCCCGAAATTTGGTTTTCAAAAGGACTTTGTAGGGTTATGGTTAAGACGGTTGAAACTTCCATAATTTAAAGAAATTTTAATGAAATCTCTTTTTGGTTTTCTCAAAATCACAACTTTTTCAAAAACGACTTCTATTTTACTAATGTATTTATTTGTGTTGTTTATTTTATTTGATTTTTCAAGGAGGAAATGCACGAACAAATGTCCGGCTACAAGCGGATGCGTCGCGAGCACCAGGGCGCGCTGCTGAAACTGGAGGAACGTTGCAAGATGGAGATGGAGAGCCATAAGAATCAGCTGGACAAGGAGTATGTGGCGCTGCTGCAGCAGTTCAGTCGCGAGCTGGAGCGGTTGCAGTTGAAACACCAGCAGGAGCTGGACAAGAAGCTGAAACAGAACACGCTGGGCGAGAAGAAGCTGTTCAAGGATATCAGCGGGCGACAGGAGTTGGATCGGAAAGCGTTTGATGCGCACTGCAAGAAGGAGTACAAGGCGAATAAGGAGCGGTGGAAACGGGAGCTGTCGCAGGACGACTCGACGCCGAAACGGCAGCGGGATGCGACGTTGCAATCGCAGAAGGATAATTTGAAGCTGGTGGAGGCGCAGGAGGAGCAGAGGTTGTTGCGTGGACAGAAGGAGTACTTGGAGCTGGAGGTGCGGAAGTTTCGGAGAAAAAAGCTACTCAATTATCATAACTTACAGGTACATATGTTAGATTTTACTCCAAATTTTCACGGGATCGTCCCAGCTCGGGTTCTCAGCCGATTTCCAAATTTCGTCGCGATTCATTGGACCGGCTTTCCGGAATTTTGTTCAGAGACATACAGACACACACACAGAGACATACAGACACACACACACAGAGACATACAGACACACACACAGAGACATACAGACACACTCAGAGACATACAGGCACACATACAGAGACATACAGACTCACTCAGAGACATACAGACACACTCAGAGACATACAGACACACACAGAGACATACAGACACACACAGAGACATACAGACACACATACAGAGACATACAGACACACACAGAGACAGACAGATACACACAGAGACATACATACACACTCAGAGACATACAAACACGCACAGAGACATACAGACACACATACAGAGACATACAGGCACACTCGGAGACATACAGGCACACACACACAGAGACATACAGACACACACAGAGACATACAGACACACATAGAGACAGACAGACACACACAGAGACATACATACACACTCAGAGACATACATACACACTCAGAGACATACAAACACGCACAGAGACATACAGACACACATACAGAGACATACAGGCACACTCGGAGACATACAGACACACACACACAGAGACATACAGACACACACAGAGACATACAGATACACACAGAGACATACAGACACACACAGAGACATACAGACACACACATAGACATACAGGCACACACAGAGACATACAGGCACACACAGAGACAGACAGACACACATAGAGACATACAGATGCACACAGAGACATACAGACATACTCAGAGACATAAAGACACACACACAGAAACAGACAGACACACACAGAGACAGACAGACACACACAGAGACATACATACACACTCAGAGACATACAAACATACACAGAGACAGACAGACACACACAGAGACAGACAGACACACACAGAGACATACATACACACTCAGAGACATACAAACACACTCAGAGACATACAAACACACACAGAGATACAGACACACATACAGAGATATACAGACACACTCAGAGACAAAAATCGACTATATTAATCATGAAACGTAAAGAAAAGTGAAAATTATATTTTTCCTTGCTAAAGTATTTATTTGGCTATGTAAATAAACATTATTATAGTTGGAGCTGCTGCGTGAGGAGTTGAACAAGCGGCAGCAGCAATTGGAGCAAGCGCATGCGATGCTGCTGCGTCATCATGAGAAGACACAGGAGCTGGAGTACCGGCAGCAAAAGGCTGTGCATGCGCTGCGCGAGGATCAAGTGAAGAGCCAACATGACACGGAGCTGGCCAACCAGGAGGAGTACATGAAGCGGGCGGAGCGCGAACTACGTAAGAAACACGCGCTGGAAATCAAGCAACAACCAAAATCGCTCAAGGTAATTTTCTATCATTACTATATAACTAGTATCTATCAATTTCATACATAAGTTGAACTTTGTTCGGCTTTTTTTCCCTCTCTTCTCCCCTTTCTCTATCTCCCTCCCCCCACTTTCACTGTTTGCCTTCTCCCCCACCCTTTCTCCATTTCCCCCCCCCCCCCCCATCCCACTTTCACTGTCTGCCTTCTCCCCACCCTTTCTCTGTCTACCTCCTCACCCTTTCCCCTGTCTACCTTCCCCTTTTCTCTGTCTATTTCCCTTTCCCTGTCTACCCCCACCCTTTCTCTGTCTACCCCCTTCCCTGTCGGCCTTCTAGCCCACCCTTTCTCTACTCCTTCCCCTCATTTTGTCTGTCTGTCTTTTCTGCCACCCTTTTTCTATCTCCCCCAACTTTCCCTAAATGCCTCCTCGCCCACCTTTTCTCTATCTTCCCCCACTTTCTCTGTCTGCCTTCTACTCTACCTTAAAAATTGCTCAATTAATTTTCAAGAATTTGTATTCATAGAAAAACGTTCGAGTGCAAAGTTCAACTTGCATGAAATCGATTGTTTTGCCGCCCCACAGTAGTTACTGTATTTCCTACAATTCCGGGCATCGACCTCATCGGGTCCTTCTGTCGATTAATAATGATTGTTAATATTATTTTATTTTTTATAGCAAAAAGAAATGATGGTGCGAAAGCAATTCCGGGAAACGTGCAAAGTGCAGACGAAGCAGTACAAGGCGCTGAAGGCGCAGATACTGGCGTCCACGTCCAAAGAGGACCAGAAGACGGTCATCAAGAAGCTGAAGGAGGAGCAGCGCCGCAAGCTGGCCTTGCTCGGCGACCAGTACGAGCAGAGCATCGTCGAGATGCTGCAGAAACAGTGCGTGCGGCTTGATGAGAGTCAAGAGGTGAACAACTGGTTTAAACTCAGTCATTTTATGATTCATTATATATTTGTTGTTGTTTTTTTTTAGACCGAATGTCAGCAATTGAAGGAGCGCTTGCGCTACGAGCTGGAGATTCTGATCGCGTACCAAAGCAAGAATAAAATACAGGCACAAGTGCAACGGGACCGGGAGCGGAACGAGCTGGAGGAACGAGTGTCCGTCAGGCGGGCTCTCTTGGAACAAAAAGTAAGACGTATATACAGGGTAAAACTCTCTAGCATTAGAACTGCTTTCGTGTATCGTTCGGGAACTGTTCTAGGCTGTTCTAAGCCCACTAAGAGCAGCCTAGAAGAGCTCCCTAATGATAAACGAAAGTGGCTTGTAGCCACCTCCACAAACACGGAATTTAGGTTTGTGGAGGTAGCTACAAGAGACCTAAGCTGCTTTCGTTTGTCATTAGGGAGCTGTTCTGGTCCTGTTTTTCTGCAAGTTAATCCCCATGTTTTTTTTTAGGCTTCCCTTTCATACCTCTAGAGTGGGAGTGAAATAGATAATTATATTACTTATTTCAAATTATCAACTAAAAAATATTTGTGTTTAGATGAATTCTGAAACGCAGAGGTTCTTCGAGGAGCGGTCGCAGCGGATCAAAGAGCAGCACGAGAACCAGGAGAGGCAATTGCAGGAGTTTGATGATGAGTCGTCCAAACTTGGCTTCAGGTGATACATTAAATTAACATGCTTTTACACAATATTCATTGTAATTACATCAGTTTGCATTCAAACAAACATGTCTGTTTCAAGCTGTTGAGTGTTTAAATCGTTATAATTTCCAAAATTGAAAAGCTACAGTTTTCAAACTTTACACTATGACTAGTATATTAATAAGGAATATAATTTGAAATTTTCAAAATTTTTTTACTTTATTCGTTGTAATTACATCAGTTTGAATTCAAACAAACATGTCAGTTTCAAACTGATGAGTGTTTAAATCATTATAATTTCCAAAATTGAAAAGCTACAGTTTGCAAACTTTACAACATAATTAGTATATTATTAAGGAATATAATTTGAAATTTTCAAAAATTTCCAACGTAATTTGTTGTAATTACATCTGTTTGAATTCAAACAAACATTCCTGTTTCAGGCTGTTGAGTGTTTAAATCGTTATAATTTCCAAAATTGAAAAGCTACAGTTTGCAAACTTTACAACATAATTAGTATATTATTAAGGAATATAATTTGAAATTTTCAAAAATTTCCAACGTAATTTGTTGTAATTACATCTGTTTGAATTCAAACAAACATTCCTGTTTCAGGCTGTTGAGTGTTTAAATCGTTATAATTTCCAAAATTGAAAAGCTACAGTTTTCAAACTTCATACCATGACTAATATATTAATAAGGAATACGATTAGAAATTTTCAAAATTTTCCAACTTTATTTGTTGTAATGACATCAGTTTGAATTTCAACAATCATGCCTGTTTCATGCTATTGATTTTTTAAATCGTTCTAATTTCCAAAATTGAAAAGTTACAGTTTTCAAACTTTTTACCATGGCTAGTATGTTAATAAGGAATATAATTTAAAATTTTCAAAGTTTTCCAACTTCATTCGTTGTAATGACATCAGTTTGAATTGAAACAAACATGCCTGTTTCAAGCTGTTGATTGTTTAAATCGTTATAATTTCCAAAATTGAAAAGCTACGGTTTTCAAACTTTATACCATGACTAGTATATTAATAAGGAATAGAATTTGAAATTTTCAAAATTTTCTAACTTTATTCGTTGTAATTATATCGGTTTTAGTTCAATCATGCCTGTTTCAGTCTGTTGAGTGTTAAAATGTTGTTTATTATTTACATAATAAGTGTTATACTAAAAAACTTGATGTATTTTTATGTTTTAGTGCTTTAGCCATCGCGGAGGCGACGCGAGAGAAGTACCACGAAGACGACCGCAGCCTCTCCGGCTCGATGCTGAGCCTCGCGCACTCCAACAGCTCGACGAGCTTCCCGCCCGGCTCCCTCTAGTAGTAAACAAAACACAAACAGTAAACTGTAAAGTAATAAACACAAAAACATTTGCGTCGCGTTTTAGATGAACTGCTATCATAACTATACATACATAAATATATATTATACATAATTAAATCAGAAATAATGATTAACACACACATACACACACACAAAATGTGCGCGCGTCGTCATGCCGATTAAACAATCAAAGAGTCGTGGTTTAATTTTTTTTTTTTCGTTTTAGTAGAGGTGGAGATTAATTTTCATTTAATTTCGCTGAAAAACCGACATGGGGGAACGCGAGAGAGCGGCGGGAGAGTGTTGTTGTTGTTGTTGTTGTGGGGTGGGAGCAAGGACAGTAGCTTAATTTATAAATATATGTAAAAAAATATGTACACACACACAAAAAAAACAATATGGATGCGATTAAATTATTATTAATGGTGCCAATTTGAAAAATCGCCTCTCTTTTTTTTTGTAAAATGCTTTTTCTGAAAAACTATATAACAACATTTTATTAAAATAATACACTTAGAATAAACAATAATGAGACTATAGAAAGTTTCAATTAAAAACAACAGAAGAGTTTTTGAGATTGAGAAACGTTGTAGGTAAAGAGAGTTTTCTAAGAACATTATAATAAAATTTTATTAAAATAAATTACTCAGAACGAATAATAATGAGCCTATAGAAAAAAATTATATGAATTTTTATGAGTGAAAATGTTGTAGGTAAAGTGCATTTTCTAAAAATATTACAACAAAATTTTATTAAAATAAATTACTTAGAATGAACAATAATGTGCTTATAGAAAGTTTCAACTATTTATTAGTTTATTTTACTACTAGAACAATTAAATATTACCGGTACAGATCGCGTAATAAATGGTGGAAGCGCCGGGCTATAGGAAAATGCAATTATAGCCCGCCGCATCCACCATATATTGCGTGATCTGTATCGATAATATTTAGTTGATGCAGTTGGCAATACTTCAACTAATATTGCCGGTACAGGCATTGTCAACTACATCAATGACAGCTTCGCCCTCAAATGAGAGCGAAGCTATCATTGATGCAATGGTATAGGTCTCATAATAAATGGTGAATGCGCCGGGTTATAGGAAACTACATTACCCGACGCATTCACCATTTATTATGCAACCTATACCATTGCCAACTGCATCAATGATAGCTTCGCTCTCATTTGAGAACGAAGCTGTTATTGATGCAGTTGGTAATGACTAATATTGCCGGTACAGGTCTCGTCATAAATGGTAAATGCATTGCCAACTGCATCAATGATAGCTTCGCCCTCAAATGAGAGCAAAGCTGTCATTGATGCAGTTGGCAATGGGTAAATGCGCCGGATTATAGGAAACTGCACATATTACCCGGCGCATTCACCATTTAGGGCCGATTCTACAAATGACAAGCCGGGGAATAAGGCCATAGACAAGATAGATAGGAAACTTAATGTAGAAGGCTATTCGTGGAATAAATTTGAGATATTAACGCCAATATGTCAAAGTTATTCCAGAAATAACCTTATTCTCCAGTTAAATGTCAATTGTAGAACCGGCACTTATTACGCAATCTATACCGACAGTGCTTAATTCAAGTAAACTAATAAATAACTAAACTCATAACCTTTTTCTGTTGAGATTTAAATATTTCTTATTCACTTATGTTGAGTGACATTTTAGGAAATATTATTCTTACTAATAATTTCTGCCCTCTAGTCTAACATATGTATATAACTTGCAGTGAGCGTCATCTTGTGATTATATTGACAAGTGAAAATGTACATGAAGTTAGCTACACACAACACCAGTTTCAGCGGGAAATTTAAAATGTTTACTGCAGGATCTTTACAAAACTGCGTTGAAACATCTGAAAATTGCAATCGACATTAACTAAAATATTGGTATGTTCTTTCTTAGTTAAGAATAGTGAATTGTTTTATTGTCTAAAATCTATATTTCTGTTTCTACATCGGCGTTCATCCGTTCATGCATTGTGGCCAAGTCATCTTCAAGATCTTCATTGGATCTCTGGAAAGATACATTGAAAACAATTGAGATGAACTTTTGCGGGTGAAAAACGTTGTAGGTAAAGTGCATTTTCTAAAAATATTACAACAAAATTTTATTAAAATAAATTACTCGGAATGAATAATAATAAGTCTATAGAAAGTTTGAATTCAAAAAAAAATTATATTAATTTTTGTGAGTGAAAACGTTGTAGGTAAAGTATATTTTCTAAAAATATTACAACAAAATTTTATTAAAATAAATTACTCGGAATGAATAATAATGAGACTATAAAAATTTTCAATTAAAAAAAATTGAGATGAATTTTTTTGAGTGAAAAACGTTGTAGGTAAAGTGCATTTTCTAAAAATTATATAACAAAGTTTTATTAAAATAAATTACTCGAAATGAATAATAATGAGCCTATAGAAAGTTTCAATAAAAAAAAATTATATGAATTTTTGTGAGTGGAAAAATGTTGTAGGTAAAGTACATTTTCTAAAAATATTATAACAAACTTTTATTATTATAAATTGCTCTGAATGAATAGTAATGAGGCTATAGAAATTTTCAACTCAAAAAAATTGAGATTAATTTTTTTGAGTGAAAACCGTTGTAGGTAAAGTGCATTTTATAAAAATATTACAACAAAATTTTATTAAAATAAATTATTCGGAATGAATAATAATGAACATATAAAAAGTTTTAATTAAAAACAATTTAGATGAATTTTTTTGAGTGAAAAACGTTGTAGGTAAAGTGCATTTTCTAAAAATATTATAACAAAGTTTTATTAAAATAAATTACTCAGATTGAATAATAATGAGCCCATAGAAAGTTTCAATTAAAACAAAATTATATGAATTTTGTGAAAAACTTTGTAGGTAAAGTGCATTTTCTAAAAATATTATAACAAAATTTTATAAAAAGATATTACTCGGGATGAATAATAATGAGCCTATAGAAAGTTTCAATTTAAAAAAAATTATATGAATTTTTGTGAGTGAAAAGCGTTGTAGGTAAAGTGCATTTTCTAAAAATATTACAACAGAATTTTATTAAAATAAATTACTCAGAATAAATAATAATGAGCCTATAGAAAGTTTTAATTTTAAAAAAAAAATATATGAATTTTTGTGAGTGAAAAACTTTGTAATTACGTTATAGGTAAAGTGCATTTTCTAAAAATATTACAACAAAATTTTATTAAAATAAATTACTTTGAATGAATAATAATGAGCCTATAGAAAGTTTTAATACAAAAAAAAAATTATATGAATTTTGTGATTGGAAAAACTTGGAGAAGTGCATTTTCTAAAAATATTATAACAAAATTTTATTAAAATAAATTTCTTGGAATGAATTATAATGAGTCTATAGAAAGTTTGAATTAAAAAAAAATTATATGAATTTTTATGAGTGAAAAACGTTGTAGGTAAAGTACATTTTCTAAAAATATTATAACAAAGTATTATTAAAATAAATTACTCGGAATGAATAATAATGAGCATATAAAAAGTTTCAATTCAAAAAAAAATTAGATGATTTTTTGTGAGTGAGAAGCGTTGTAGGTAAAGTGCATTTTCTAAAAATATTACAATAAAATTTTATTAAAATAAATTACTCGGAATGAACAATAATGAGCCTATAGAAAGTTTCAACTTTATTAGTTTACTTTACCACTAGAACAACTAAATATTGCCGGTACAGATCGCGTGGATAAATGGTGGATGCGCCGGGCTATATGAAACTGCTAATATAACCTGGCGCATCCACCAATTATTGTGCGATCTGTACCGGTAATAGTTAGTTGATGCAGTTGGCAGTACTTCAACCTATTTTTGTTTGGATTTCAAATTCTCTGAAATTACATTGCCAACTGCATCAATAACAGCTTCGCTCTCATGAGTTTGATGCAGTTGGCAATGGAAATGACGAGTGAGATGTTTCCCAAGTTTAACAATCCTGTCTAAAGTTGAGCGTATATGCATAATTGACCCCCGTATTCACCGATATTCTATAAACTTGTCAATAGCTATTGAACCTATTGAAGTATTTGTTGTTGTAGCAACAATAAATACATTATCTAGGGAATTTAGTTACTTTAGATTCTCTCTATTGCAAACACTGAATAATTAAACAATAGGTGTCATAAAATCTCCAATCGCAAGCGCTATTCAAGGTGTTTGACATTTGTTTTGACATATTCTGTCACAATGACGTTTTCAATTTATCCATTCAATAGATTATGGAATCTATAAAGTTTATGTGATGTTGCTGAATACGGGCATATAACTTTCAAGTTTCTTGACGAATATAGTATAAATGTACTTTACTAAACACTCATATTATGCCTCTGTCGCCTGTCTTGTCTATTATGTCTGTCCCAAATTGATCACAAACATCCCTTGAATTGGGACATTATGCGCAATCTGGCATCATTGTTTACTTTGCAAGAACTTAGAGTTGCCTATAGTCGATATTATCTTCTTGATTTGATTCAAATATCAAATGCATCAACATCCAAGCCCGAAAGTGAACTACATTGTACTAGATTCGTCAACATAGCTCTAAATTGCATTCGGTATTTCAATCATTCAAGAAGATATATATATATATATATATATATATATATATATATATATATATATATATATAACATCCAAATCCTAAAAGTAAATTAATTATTGACCTATAGAATGACCGATGGGGGCGCCACCGCGCCGGCCCGAAATGGTGTAAAGGTGACATATACTTTTGGCGCCAAGTTTTCGTTATTGAATCATTTAAATTTCCGTTGATTATTTGTTGTAAGAGTATTGTTTTCTAATAGTACGGTCTTAATATGTAAGAATCCACTACCATAAAAACTGATGGTTTATTTATTTCGTTGGTAATTGCCGCCGACACATTTTACATGGAATTTTATTCAATGGTCGTTTTAAACTTTCTCGCAATAATGAATTTGCACAGATGGTGCCCAACGTGTTCGTCCCACATTTGGCTATACTGAGACTCTACAATTATTGTCCAATATTGCCTTTACTAATAGAAAAACATTAATTTTCATACAGCACTTTTTGCCAAATTATTGTCAATCTGTCCCATTTTAGGTTATTTTATGTGTGGTTGCATACACATTTTGAAGCTATACCAACATTCAGAATATATACACTGTTGCCGTATTTAATTGTTTTATGTTTCTAGTGTTTACTATAATTATGGGCATTGAAATTAAATTTGTGGATTCCAGTGAATATGACGATCTTGAGTTTAATGATGACTTTTACATTTCTTCATCTTTTTTTATTTTGATTCAAACTTGGAATTGGAATATATATCGTTTTACTGAACTGATACTAATACTCTTAGAGCGATAGCAGGAACAGTGGCAACATCGCATGCGATAGGTTGATTGGCAGTACCGTATAAAGTAACGAATAAACATCAAAATGTGTCCATGAAAATTTAGTATTTGCAACTTGTAACGAGTAGTGAAGTCAGAAACCGACTAGAATCTGATAGCGGAAAGTGAGACAAACACGACGAGACCATACACGTGAAGAATCATTAATCGAGTGAACTGTAATCTAATATGAAACACCATACAAAATCAATGTAAATTTGAATTTTACACCATTTCAGGACCTCAATTTTTAGACACCAGGTGTCGCTTTAGAGTCGGATAGAGGTCAATATTAGATATAGTGAATTAAGCTATATAGTATCAAGCTATGAAATTTCCATTTCGATAGAACATCTTTACTACTTTTATCAAAAATATCATCTTCCTTCTTGAAAGCTGTTTCATGTAATTTTCTTGTGGCCATCTTTTGCTAGATTGATAGTAAAACATAATTGGTGTATAGACTCAATTTGAATCAGTAGTAGAAGTGGTAATATTGCCTCTTCTATCATCTTTGACAAGTGGTAGATATGTGGAAAATGTACGACAATTTACCACATATCTACCATCTGTCAAAGATGATAGTCTCTTTCCCACAAATTTGATTTTTGAATTTGTTTGATTGTTGATTTGAGGGAATATTGCCTCTTCTAGATCTTTGATAGGTGGATGTGTGGAAAATTGTCTTACAAGTCTCTTTCTCACAAATTTGTTTTTTGGATTTGTTTGATTGTTGATTTGAGGTAATATTGCCTCTTCTAGATCTTTAACAGGTGGTAGATATGGTGAAAATTGTCTTACAAGTCTCTTTTTCACAAATTTGTTTTTTGGATTTGTTTGATTGTTGATTTGAGGTAATATTGCCTCTTCTAGATCTTTGACAGGTGGTAGATATGAGGAAAATTGTCATACAAGTCTCTTTCCCACAAATTTGATTTTTTAGAAAGCTCTAAATTGCATTTGATATTTGAATCAAATCAAGAAGATAATATAGACTATAGGCAACCCTAAGTTCTTACAAAGTAAGCAGTGAGAACGAAATAGAATTCTTCAATTGGCTCCTCTCGCAAATCTATGAAACGCATTCTATTTATTATTTTTATTATTTATTTTATTCTATTTTTACACATTGCTTAATACTATTATACATAATATGTTTGGGACAACTAGGCTAATCAATTGACGACAAGAGATGCAGGCTAGTATTAAAATTATAAATTTCTCCTCAAACAGAATACAAATATTTTCTTTATTTCAGCTGAAGTTGGCAGTATACAATCACAAGTGTCTAGATTGCACCACCAATAACTTGACACCTGTCTACTGAAAGCAATCAATATTCAACAAACTGAAAAACTCCAACCAGCCGAGTTTGTATTTGCCGCGCTTGATTCTAGCGCTGCGCACGGTGTGTGCACGTGATATGCGCGGCGCCGCCGTCCGCCAGCAGCTCCCTCCCGTCACTTCAGTCCACCTCTAACTGCACGGCGGCCATTTTAACTGGTGAGTGTTTTTTGGGCTCCTCAATTTATTTCTAATACCGCAAAATGTACCACTCGAACAATTCGTTCGGGCTGCGTTTTGCGCGCACAAAACGCCGCTCGGGCGTTTACCACTGTTATATAACCTTAAAGTGTGATGTTGGAATTATGTAATCCAGCCCTGTAATAACCCATATTACAATTTGCAACTCGTTATAATCCAGCGGCTTTTGATGATTCAACAAAAGCATCGTGGCAGATTTCAATTGTTTTTGTAGTCAAGTGTTTGGTCTAGTTTTCAAGGGAATTAATGGTAATATAATTTTTTTAAATACTTTTGGGCTGTTATAGGGCTAAAGTCGCTTTCATTTATCATTTAGGAGCTGTTTTGGGCTACTCTTAACTAGCTTCAAACAGCCTCTGAAAGATAAACAAAAGCGACTCCAGAAAAAAAACTTTCATTTCATTATCTGTAACCTTTTTTTGTCATTTTCCCTATAAGGCACCTTACACGGTCAATAATACTGTCAATATTTTAGAATTATGACAGTATTACTGTATGATAACATGTTTAAAATGTTCACTATTCTAAAATATTGACAGTATTACTGATTTTGTAAGGTATATAAATGACAGAATGAAGAGAATACTCATATTTATCTGGTAAATTGATTACTTGATAAATATTAAAGGAAGATTCAAGCAAATATTGACAGTGCTAGGATTAAGGCCCCTTACACGATCAATATTACTGTCAATCCTAGTACTGTCAATATTTGCTTCAATCCTCCTTTTATATTTATCAAGTAATGAATTATCCTCATAAATATCAGTATTCTCTTCATTACATCATTACTATACCTTACACGATGAGTAATACTGGCAACATTTTAGCATAATGAACATTTTAAACATATTATTGTACAGCAATACTGTCATTATTCTAAAATATTGACAGTAATATTGATAGTGTAAGGTGCCTTAAAGACAGTATTATTGACCATGTAAAGTGCCTTTATAAGGCACCTTACACAGACAATAATACTGTCAATCCTAGTACTGTCAATATTGGCTTTAATCCTCTTATATTTATCAAGTACTCAATTATCTGGATAAAGATCAGTATTCTTTCCCATACATCATTAATATACCTTACACGATGAGTAATACTGGCAATATTTCAGAAAAAAATAACATTTTAAACATATTATTGTACAGTAATACTGTCATTATTGTAAAATATTGACAGTATTATTGATCGTGTAAGGTGCCTGATATACCATCTTGCTTGGAATATGAGCTGCTTTTGTTTATCATTTGGGAGCAGTTTTGGATGAGTCTTAACTAGCTTAAAACAGCTCCTGAATGTTAAACAAAAGTGACTCAAGTTCAAACTGTTAAATAATACTGTCAATATTTAAGAAAAATGACAGTATTATTCTACGATAATATGTTTAAAATGTTCATTTTTTCTAACATATTCTTACAGATAATGAAATGAAAGTTTTTTCTTGAGTCGCTTTTGTTTATCAGCCATCTCAGGCAGGCCCAAACAGCTCCTGAATGATAAACAGAAGCAGCTTATATTACAAACAAGATGGTGTATTAAGTTATATTGCATCAAGCTATGAAATTTGCATCTAGATAGAACATCTTTACTACTTTTATCAAAAATATTGTCTTCCTTTTTGAAAGCTGTTTTATGTAATTTTCTTGTGGTCATCTTTTGCTAGATTGAAAGTAAAACATAATTGGTGTATAGACTCAATTTGAATTAGTACTTTGAATTGGTAATATTGCCTCTTCTTTGACAGGTGGTAGATATGTGGAAAATTGTTTTACAAGTCTCTTTCTCACAAATTTGATTTTTGGATTTGTTTGATTGTTGATTTGAGATAATATTGCCTACTCTAGATCTTTGATAGGTCGTAGATGTGTGGAAAATTGCCTTGCAAGATCTCTTTGCCACAAATTTGATTTTTGGATTTGTTCCCTAATCCAAAATTCAAATTTGTGGGAAAGAGATCTTGCAAGGCAATTTTCCACACATCTACCACCTATCAAAGATCTAAAGAAGGCAATATTACCTCAAATCAACAATCAAACAAATCCAAAAATGAAATTTGTGGGAAAGAGACTTGTAAGACAATTTTCTACATATATACCACCTGTCAAACATCTAGAAGAGGCAATATTACTTCAAGGGCTTTTCTGTCAGTAAAGTGAGAAGCTCAGCGTAGTTTAATTCACCAGTATTTACTTAATAGTTCAAAAACTAATTGTGATATCAACAAACTATTTCCAAAAATGCACTCAGCAGGATGTTTTATATACGGGTAGCATATTTTTTGTATAAATTTCCTGCAGGGTTGTCCACTGTACCATGTAATGTACGATTTTCGCCTGTGCCAACCCTTTAAATTTTTTTAATTTTTTCGATTTTTCATTTATCACATGTTCCCTAACCTTCTTAGGCATAATGTAAAGAAATTTTAATGAAAACTCGTTTGGTATTTTCAAAATCACAACTTGTTTCCCGAAATTTAGTTTTCAAAACGACTTTGTTAGGGCTGTAATTCAAAAACGAATTGTGATATCAACAAATGGTTTCCAAAAATGGATTCAGCAGGATGGTTTATACATAGATAGCATATTTGTTGCATACATTTCCTGCAGGGTTGTCCACTGTACCATGAAATGTACGATTTTCGCCTATGCCAACCCTTTAAATTTGAAAATTAATTTTTTTTGATTTCAATTTTTTTTTCATTTATCGCATGTTTCCTAACCTTCTTATGCATAATTTAAGAAATTTTAATGAAAACTCTTTTGGTTTTCTCAAAATCGCAAGTTGTTTGTTTCCCGAAATTTAGTTTAAAATCTACTTTGTAGGGCTGTAATTCAAAAACTAATTGCGATATCAACAAACGGTTTCCAAGAATGGATTCAGCAAGATGATTTATATATGGATAGCATATTTTTTGCATAAATTTCCTACAGGGTTTTCCACTGTACCATGTAATGTACGATTTTTGCTTATGCCAACCCTATACATTTTTTCATGAAATTTCAATTTTTTCGATTTCATTGTTTTTCATTTACCATTTGTTTCCTAACCTTCTTAGGCATAATGTAAAGAAATTTTAATGAAAACTCTTTTGGTTTTCTCAAAATCACAACTTGTTTGTTTCCCGAAGTTTTCAAAAATGACTTTGTAGGGCTGTAATTCAAAAACGAATTGCGATATCCACAAACGGTTTTCAAAAATTGATTCAGCAGGATGATTTACATATGGGTAGCATATTTTTGGCATCAATTTCCTGCAGGGTTTTCCACTGTAGCATGAAATGTATGATTTTCACCTATTTTAAGTTTTTTCATCACAATAAAAAAAATTCACCTTTTTCTTATTTCTAACAAATTATTCTTAGAAAAAAAAGATGAATTGATAGAATTAAGCGTTAAATCTAACTTATTTTAGATAAATCTAACGATATTCAGTATAAATCTAACTACATTCAGTATAAACTATATATTTGATGATAAACAAACTTAATTTGACATAATTGTACATGTGTACAGATATAATTAGTGCCTAGCATGCTGTCTTTTGTACGATTTCATTGCGGTGCTGTTATGCAAGTGTATGAATCGATTTTATGAGCGCCACCTCAGGGCCGCGGGAATTCCGTGAACGCCGTTTCGAGGTGAAGGGTCTGTGTGCCAAAAATGTTTGCAACGCGTGGCTCAAGGTGCACGCGCTCTACTTATTATGTCACAACTTTGTACATATGCATGTGTGTGAGACACAAATAGATCTGTAATCTAATCATAAGTCATCAATTTTAATTGATTTAATAAAAAAATATATAATAATCCTGTCGGGAGACAAAGTACACAATTTGTTGAATTATGTAATTAATATATTTATAATAGTAATTGACTATTAAATAGAAACTATAAATATTTACTATTTTTTTGCAGTTTGATTGAAATTTATTTTTATATTAAAAATGCTCATTACATGTTCAATAATACTGTCAGTATTTGCTTGAATCCTTCAATATTTATCAAGTAATCAATTACCTGGATAAACATCAATATTCTCTTCATTTCATCATTACTATACCTTACACAATCAGTAATACTGTCAATATCTGTAGAGCAATAAATCTATTATTATAATATCTTAGAATAATGAAAATTTTAAATATATTATGATAAAGGCAACTTACATGATCAATATTTTAGAATAATGACATTATTACTGTACGGTAAATATGTAATATGTTTAAAATATTCATTATTCTAAAATATTGCCAGTATTACTGATATGATAAATATAAACGGAGAATTAAAGCAAATACTGACAGTACTAGGACTGACAGTATTATTGACCTTGTAAAAAAAAGACTTTTATTTGGCATACTGCTCAAAAAATACACCCCTCCCTCAAATCACAATGCTTATACATCTAGAGCAAGAAACAAAAAAATACATAACAATAAAAACACTCCGCACAATACAAATTAAGAGATTATAAAACTAAAGGAATATACATACTCACCCTAAACCCCCTCTGCCCTTGCCACTTTCCTCTCTCACGCCAGCCTCCTGCAGATTTTCGCGCCCTTCCCATCCTCTTCCAACCATTCATTCAGCTTTCTGCAGTCCAGTATTGAGCTTGTAAGGTTCCTTTAAAAGGATAAGGATACGGATTGTTGTATTACAATTTTTTTTAATAATTTTGTTTTTAATTTCTAGAAAACTAAGCTACAATAGTCAACATGCTGCCCTCATTCATCACACGGGCAATTTGCCAACCGTCAGAGAAGCCCGAGCAGCCCCAGCTGGTGTCCGGTCGGACTGTAGCCGCCGCCACCTCCAGTCAGCTAGTGTCTGGCAGGACTATTGCCGCCGCCGCCATCAAGCCCGGCGAGAGCTGTGAGTTCGGCTCTCTCCAATACTTTGCCCTCTGTGGTTTGGGAGGTAAGTTCAAAAATTACAAATAATTGTGTGAATTAAATTTTGATTTACTTGAACAAAACTTGTATGATAATTGAATTGTTCAAGTTTCTTATGATTCCAGTAATTCATAGTATTTCGGTAAATAAATTGATTTTGCATATTTTTGAAACCATATTCAAATTTTTTTTTAGGTGTCCTCTCATGTGGTATCACTCACACCGCGGTAGTACCCCTCGATCTGGTGAAGTGCCGCATCCAGGTGGACCCCGCCAAGTACAAGGGTGTCTTCAATGGCTTCAAGGTCACCATTGCTGAGGATGGTATGAAAGGTTTGGCCAAGGGCTGGGCACCCACCTTCTTTGGCTACTCCCTGCAAGGTCTTGGCAAGTTCGGTCTCTATGAAGTATTCAAAGTAAGTATACACAACTCTTATTATATATATATATATATATATATATATATATATATATATATCTCTATTTATCTTTCAGGTGTAGCATATTACAGCTCTTATTTCTAATTTTAATACGAATTACCAATTTAGCAGTGAATGAAAATTATTCTGTTACATTTTGACTACCTGTTATTAGCTCTACATTTTTTTTAAGCACTAAATTATTTTTATCAAGTTCATGAAAGTCTGAATTGGTTTACTTTGTCATCACTTGTTTATGATAAAACAAATGAAACTTTATTTATTAATAGATGAACATCAGTAATACAAGATTGGATTAAGAATAATAATTTATAAAGTAAAAATAAGGTATATTTTGTAATATTTATGCTTACAAAGTAAGAATATTATATGTAAGACCTTGATTGGTGCTTACAAAGTAAGAATATTATATGTAAGACCTTTATTGGCATCCTAAACTGCATTTCAATAATTCTCTGAAAAGGAGAAATTCTGTTTTTTTTTTGTTGAAATTTCTGCATGAATGTTTACTGAGTAATTTTAGAGATTACTGATTTTTGTTCATTTCTAGGTGTACTACGGCAACGCCATCGGTGAGGAGAACGCGTACCTTTACCGCACATGGCTGTACCTGATCTCCAGTGCTTCCGCCGAGTTCTTCGCCGACATGATGCTGTCGCCCATGGAGTCCGCCAAGGTGAAAATTCAGACGACGCCCGGTTTCGCCAATACCCTGCGCGAGGCTGTCCCCAAAATCTATGGTGAAGAGGGACTCAATGGATTCTACAAGAGTAAGTCACAGGATATCTCAATAAGGCACCTTACACGGTCAATAATACTGTCAATCCTAGTACTGTCAATATTTGCTTCAATCCTCCTTTTATATTTATCAAGTAATCAATTATCCAGATAAAGATCAGTATTCTCCTCATTGCATCATTATTATACCTTACACGATGAATGAACATTTTAAACATATTATCGTATAGTAATACTGTCATTATTTTAAAATATTGACAGTAATATTGATTGTGTAAGGTGCCTTTAAAACTCTCTCTCTAAACTAATTTTGTTCTTATTGTTGTTTGATTCGTTTTTGTTGTTGTTTCATTTCCCTACCAACCGAACTATGCCCATTCAGTGTTTCTCAAAGTCTGAACTATACTCTTCAATTGTTTTAACCAATCAAACAATGACCATTCAAGATTTCAAGTGACTTGAAATCTGCACTGCATCATTTTCTCAGCAAGTTTCTATAAAAGAGACTCATTTATTACTGATTTTTTTTTAATCATAAATAGTTGTAAATAACATTGTAGTACAGAGTACAAGTCATTAGATATAGTGAATGGGCATTGTTTAATTGGTTATAACACTTGAAGGGGATAGTTCAGACCTTTAGGAACACTGAATGGGTATAGTTTGGTTGGTAGGGGCCACCCACCCACCCAACCATTGCTTGCATAGTTTTTTCCATAGGATACACTTTTGTCTGCATTATTTTATATATTTATCAAAAGTCTATCCCATGAAAAAAACTATGCGAAAAGCGAGGGGCGGGTGGGCGGGCACAGGCCAACCAAACTATGCCCATTCATGATATCAAATGACTTGAACTATGCTCATTCACTGTTTAAAAATAGTCATTTGTTTGAATTCAAATAAATAATGCATTCTTTTTTCAAAAACATAGAAACCATAGCAATGAAATTTGGATGTATACCAACCCAACTAAGAAATTAATTTCATTTGCTATGATTTTTATATGTTTTTGAAAAAATAATGCATAATTTATTTGAATTAAAACAAATGACTGTTTTTAAACAGTGAATGGGCATAGTTCAAGTCATTTGATATCATGAATGGGCATAGTTTGGTTGGCCTTTGACCGCCCACCCACCATTCGCTTTTCGCATAGTTTTTTTCATAGGATACACTTTTGATAAATTTAAAAATCAATGCCAGAAAAATGAATCCAATGAAAAAAGTATGTGAGCAATGGCAGGGTGGGTGGTTGGCCCCTATCAACCAAACTATGTCCATTCAGTGTGCCTAAAAGTCTGAACTATACCCTTCAACTGTTTTAACCAATCAAACTATGACCATTCAAGATTTCAAGTGACTTGAAATCTGCACTACATCATTTTCTCAGCAAGTTTCTATAAAAAAGGCTCATTAATTACTGATTATTTTTTTTAATCATAAATTGTTGTGAATAACATTGTAGTACAGAGGTCAAGTCATTAGATATAGTGAATGGGCATAGTTTAAGTCATTTGATATCTTGAATGGGCATAGTCTGATTGGTTAAAACACTTGAAGGGGATAGTTCAGACCTTTGGGAACACTGAATGGGCATAGTTTGGTTGGTAGGGGCCACCCACCCTCCCCACCATTGCTTGCATAGTTTTTTTCATAGGATACTCTTTGGTCAGCATTGTTTTATATATTTATCAAAAGTATCCCATGAAAAAGACTATGCGAAAAGTGAGTGGTGGGTGGGTGGGCACAGGCCAACCAAACTATGCCTGTTCAGTGTTTCTAAAAATCTGAACTATACCCTTCAACTGTTTTAACCAATCAGACTATGCCCATTCAAGATATCAAATGACTTAAACTATGCCCATTCACTGTTTAAAATGACTTGAAAACTGTCATTTGTTTTAATTCAAATAAAGTATGCATTATTATTTCAAAAACATATCGAAACTATTCTAATGAAAATAATCAGTTTTCAAAAAAAGAAATTTTTGGATTTTAAAAAATATTCATAAATTTTTATGAGAGTTTGTGTGTACACATGAATTTGGATTGCAATCAATTTATTTTAGATAAAACTTTGCTGTATTTTTTATGAAAATCATACTTTACCTACGGAGATTTTTTTTGAAAATTATTGCGATCATTAATTTAGGTGTTACCATATGAAGATACCTAATATTTTTTTATTTTAAAGCTTGATTCACATAGATATATTCTATATGATTTCAAAAACCTATCAAAACCATACTAATGAGATTAATTTCTTAGAAAACACAGTTTTCAAAAAAAGTAAATTATGGATTTTCAAAAATATTCATAAATTTTTATGAGAATTTGTGTGTACACATGAATTTGGATTGCAAACAATTTATTTTAATAAATCTTTGCTGTATTTCTTATGAAAGTCATACTTTACCCACAGCAATTTTTTTTTTTAAATTAATGTCGTTAATTTAGGTGATAGCATATGAGGATACCTAATAATTCTTGATTTTAAAATATGATTCATATAGATATATTCTATATGAATTCAAAAACATATCAAAACCATACTAATTAAATCAATTTCTTAGATAAACACCGTTTTTAAAAAGTAATTTTTGGATTTTCAAAAATATTCTTAAATTTTTATAAAAATTTGTATGTACACATGAATTTGCATTGCAAACAATTTATTTTAATAAAACTGCTGTATTTCTTATGAAAATCATACTTTACCTACAGAGTTTTTTTTTGAAAATTTATGTTACTGTTAATTTAGGTGATACCGATATGAGGATACCTAACAATTCTTGATTTTAAAGCTTGATTCTTATAGATATATTCTATATGAATTCAAAAACATATCAAAACCATACTAATGAAATTGATTTGTTAGATAAAATCAGTTTTCAATAAAAAATAATTTTTGGATTTTCAAAAATATTCATACATTTTTATGAAAATTTGTGTGTACACATGAATTTGCATTATAAACAACTTATTTTAATAAAACTTTACTGTATTTCTTATGATAAACATAGTTTACCTACAGCGATTTTTTTGATAATTAATGCTATTGTTAATTTAAGTGATACCCATATGAGGATACTTAATAATTCTTGATTTTAAAGCTTGATTCATATAGATATATTCTATATGATTTCAAAAACATATCAAAACCATACTAATAAAATTGATTTCTTAGATAAAATCAGTTTTCAAAAAAAAGTATATTTTGGATTTTCAAAAATATTCATAAATTTTTATGAAAATTTATGTGTACATATGAATTTGGTTTGCAAACAATTTATTTTTATAAAACTTTGCTGTAATTCTTATGAAAAACATACTTTACCTACAATGATTTTTGAAAATCTAATGCTAATATAAATTTAAAATTTTTTTTTTTTTCTAAATCAGGTTTGGTGCCATTATGGATGAGACAAATCCCATACACGATGATGAAGTTCGCCTGTTTTGAGAAGACAGTTGAGCTTTTATATGCCAATGTAGTGCCCAAGCCACGTGCTGAGTGCACAAAGGCCGAGCAGTTGGTTGTAACATTCGCTGCTGGTTATATTGCTGGTGTCTTCTGCGCCATTGTCTCCCATCCAGCTGACACAATTGTGTCCAAGTTGAACCAGAAGAAGGGAGCTAGTGCTATGGATGTTGCCAAGGAGCTTGGTTTTGGTGGTCTGTGGAAGGGTCTTGGTCCAAGAATTATCATGATTGGTACCCTCACTGCCCTGCAATGGTTCATCTATGATGCCTTCAAGGTATATACATTATTTTAATTATATTATTCTTGAATTAGGGATTTGAAATTTACTTCATACCACATTGTGGTAGAAAAGGGCAGCACTTATCTATATATACACATATATATATATATATATATATATATATATATATATATATAAATAAATAAATACACATATATACGCTTTTAATTCATCAGGATTATACTACAAATGAAGCAAAATTTATAAAATTACAAAGTTATCACAGCTAAAACATCAGACATTTAACAATTAATACAAAGATAAAAACCCAGCTCAGTGACCGAGTGGTTAGAAGCGTCGTCCGTCTCGTACTGAGCTCTGGGGAGCCTGAGTTCGATCCCCAGCGGGGAGCGAATCACCTTTCACAGCTTTTCAGAGGTTTTCTGTGAAGTTAAGGTAAATACCGGGTGATTAAACTCCTCTGAGCTTCTCCCTTGACTGGCGGAAAAGCCTCACGGCTAATAGCCCTATAAGGATAGAAGTTTTTTTTTTTACAAAGATAAAAGAAGGAGTTTCTTATTTTTTTGCCTTACGCCGCATACCCAATAGTTAATCTACATAACTAGCCTCTAGAAGGCTTTTCTGCTGAAGAAGAAATATTTTGTTTGATTATATTTTATAATACACAAAATAATTTTGAATTTAATTTTTAGGTCGCTACATTGATGCCACGCCCACCACCCCCAGAGATGCCCGAGTCTCTGAAAAGGAAGTTGGCGGCTGGAAAGTAAACAAAACAAACACTAGCAAAAGCGAAACTAGAATAAATGAACACAGTTAAAGAAATTTACCTTATTGAGTCGTGCCACCACCAAACTTAAATCCAGTATTTTGTTGTTTCAAACGATTGTGTATTTATTATTATTTTATTTTTACTGAGGGGTGCGGTGTCCCAAAACGTGACCCTCGTATCCTCCAATTCATATATATACCAGTGCATACTCTCTTTTTGTTATGTTGTAAAATCGCGCGTTGCAAACCGGGGATTAAGTTGTATTTTAGACTGTATATAGAAGGAAAATATAACAACACCAAAATGTTTATAGTTTAAATGATTTCTTGAGGAAGTTTTTAAATTGTAATGTAAGTAGGTATTGTAGCTACTCCCACCACTACTCGTAGCCACGCCCCCACCTGTCACAATCCAATCAGACTTGTAGACAACTAGCGCCATCTAATATTTGTAGAAGTAAACAAAAGTTTTTTTAATGAAAATAAATCACTTCGTATAAAATGATAGTTGCAAGATCTAAACAAAAGTTATTTATAATTGAAAAATATGAGCTTATGCCAAATTTCATGATTTTTAATGAAAATTATATCTGTTGCATATTAGAGAATGAAGATTAATCGTTTTAGATAAAATGGCAGTTGTAGGATAGGTACTGTTAATGAAACAACATTCAACTTTACAGTTGCGTTCCCACATTTATTGTTTTCAACCATAAACATATAACTTGGGTTACATATTCTTACAGGTACAGATAAAAGTTTTTGTAATTAGTTATTTCTAATTAAAAAATGTGTGAAGTTAAGGTGATTACACACCTCTGAGCTTCACCCTTTACCAACGGGTGGATAGCATAGACAACTATAGATGGGAATGTCAAATGATTAGGCTCTGGTGCCATCTTACGAAGGGCACCTGAAACGTTGGTTCGCGTCTGAGCTAATAAGCTGAGACGCGAACCACATTCCACTGAAAATTCAATAACAAGAGTATTTTGAAACTGCAGTTGAAATTTGAGTACTGTTTCATTAAATATCTTAATGTTTTATATTAAGTGTTTTTGTAAAGCATTCAATGATATGTATTTAAATTATTTAAATACATTAAGTTCTTGTTACCCATTAAAATGTACAACAAAAAACATTTAAAAACATTCAAATATTTAGTAAACAGTTTTTCAAATTCCAATGCAGTTCCTTTTAAATATATATTTATATTTGGGACACTAATAAAAGAAAACACAACATGTAACAGGAAAAAATAACTATTGTAGTACATTACATAGCATGTTTATTTTATGATAGTAAGAATAGTAAGCTAATATAGTTGTGGGCAAATGCTGTAGTATAGATGATCATGAAGTGTTATCCTTGAAAATTGATTAGATTCTACCCTAAAGAAACAGTATTAGAATGATATTTGATTTTATTGTTTATACACTTAGTATTTTGAATGAGAAGGCAGCTCGTATGTTACAGAATCACAATCCAATTCTATTGCTAGATTTGCATATGGTTGAGCAGCCACAGTTAGTTGGTATAATCATCATAATTATCATATGTATCAGTAGCAACAACAATAATACTTGGTTACAATCATCGATATACTCTACCTGGCAAAAATAAGGTAGGTATCATCAAGTCCTGTGTTTAATAATCCCTTCAAAATGGACAGCGAGAGTTAGCAGTAATTTTGCCTGAATTTCCAATTACTGCAACCCATTGTAAATACTGCAGGCTGTTCTTAGGAGGTAGGTTACACAAGTAGTGTTGTGAGGTATTATTGCAAGCTTCAACAATACACCTTCTGTAGCCCATTCTACTAAACAATAACATTATATACAGAATTACGAATAATCTTACTAAATTTCATAATTACTTTAAAAACAAAAAGGCACTTCTCAGAAACTACACACTATACAGCAAACTAAAACAAGTTTTAAAATATTAATAACACACATATTCAATAAACACTGATACGGCACTAGGAAGGCAATCGTATTAAAAATACGTTCAGAACTTTCGTACGGTTGTGCATGCTTTCGCATAACCAAAAATGAAATGTGTCCAAATGTGTCAAAGATGATAGTGCCAACCAAAGAACTAACACATTTTAACCTGGAAAACCCTATAAAAATTAATAAAATCTTAATACACTAGCGCCATCTGTTGAAGGGCACCGTAAATAAAGGCTCCACTTCCATGGCCCTGGTGGATAGTTATTTAAAAGAGAAATTTCTTTTTTTTATATTTCTGGCTAGATTTCTTTTTAAATATTTGGCGCATAATTCTGCGACCTCTATTGTACATTGTTTGAACTAGTAGCCAACTTCACTTATCTATGGTATGCAACCAATAATCCATCTATTGCTAGATTATTGGTTGCATACCAACTATTGCCACAAAGTAAGATTATTGCATACCATATATGCATTTACTACAAAAGACCAACGAACTAGAATTCATTCTATTTCGTTGCAAAAGACTTATTAGTATATTCATGCACAGCTGTTTTTTTTTTCGTTCAGCACTGTTCTGCTCCGAGCTTGTATATTGTTCTATTTCGTCATGCAAGCTGTATCTAATGCGCACAATTTTACAGGGTAGTGCACGACCGCAAAACTTAGAGCGATACCGCACCGCACGGGTGCGACTAGTAATGTTAAACGAAAGCACCTTATGATGCCTATATATAAGTATGTACCCCTAGTTATAATAATTGTTTCGTATTAATTTCGCTACAGTTGGCACCACTGCGCGTACGCGCCATTATTGTTCTAACCAAAATTCGCGTTAGGCGCGATCTTAGTGTGCCAGTCAAAATAAAACAATTAACATATCCGGGTCTTGTTTACTGTCGAACATTTGAAGCAGCGAGTAGCCCCCCCTTGTGAGTCGTGCAGCGTCCATCAGAATAAACTCGCGAGATTTGCTCTGGTTGTAATTTGCCCGCGCGCCGTCCCCCGTCGGCCACCCCGTGCGTTGAGTTGAGTGAGCGTGCGCGCACCCCCCTCCGTGCCTCCGTGACGTCATGTTGACGTAGAGCAGTGTCCATATCCCGAAACGAGAAGGTGGCGGCCGCGGCCATATTTGTCAGTTGAGTGCCAGTGAAAAACCCGTTTGGTGTTAGTGCGAGAGCCGTTCCGTGGCAGAACAGTTTTTTCATCAATCCAAGAACATCCGAAAATGTCTGAACGAGAGGATAACGTGTACAAGGCCAAATTGGCCGAACAGGCCGAGCGCTACGATGGTGAGTGGTATTTTCTGTATTGGTAGAATGGCGCCGGGTCTGTCCCGGCCCAAACGCCGGGGCCCCCGCCTAACAACTCGGACGGGCATTCAGCTATTGCGTGGGTGCTTTGTATGGTGTTTTAGGGCTGCGGGGGTGTTGTAATCGCGGCGATTGCGGGTGTTTCGACATGTTGGGTTTTAGGCGGGCGCGATCGATATTCTCCCCGGCGCAATAAGATCACCGCCGGTGAGGCTGGCCGCGGCGGGGACGACGACGCCACACCTAACCTTTAAATTTCAACCGGTCGCGCCCCTTTACGCACCGCACCGCACCCTTTTATTATTTATGCACATTTTTTTTTGGAGTGTTTGCCATTTGCAACACACAAATGCCCATCCCTTAACCACCCTAACATGACAGGTTTTTCATTCGGGAATTATACTTGTAATTCAAACAACTATGTTTTTGTAATTTGAGAACTATATCTAGCCATGTTTATGCAGGTTCTCAACTAATCTTTAATGGTAAGCAGTTTGAAGATTGCAAACAATAAACTTGTATCTTTATAGTGATTTCAGAGGAGGTAGTAACTTCACAGAAACTTCTGATATGCGAATGGGTTTTAACTCTTTCTACAACTTGTGAACATATTTTTTTATATAGTTTATTGTAAGAATTATTCACAAAAATAAGATTGTACAGTTGGTTGTAACTGGTTACATCGCTGGTGTCTTCAGTACCATTGTCTCCCATCCAGCTGACACAATTCTGTCTCAAGTTGAACCAGAAGAAGGGATCTAGTGTAGGGAATGTAGTTACTTTAGATTTTCTCTATTGGAAACACTGAATAATAAAACAGAAGGTCTCAAATCACAAGCACCATTCAAGATGTTTGACATTTGTTTTGGCAGTTTCTGTCCCAAATATGTTTTCAATTTATCCATTCAATAGCTATAAAGACACCTTACACGATCAATAACACTGTCAATATTTTAGAATAATGATAGTATTACTGTATGATAACATGTTTAAAATGTTCATTAATCTAAAATATTGACAGTATTATTGAATGTGTAAGGTATAGTAATGATACTGATGTTTATCTGGATAATTAATTACTTGATAAATATTGAAGGATGATTCAAGCAAATGCTGACAGTACTAGGATTGACAGTACTATTGACCATGTAAGGTGCCTTTATAAGGCACCATACATACCCTATAATACTGTCAATCCAAGTACTGTCAGTATTTACTCGAATACCAGGGTTAATGCCTCTACACTATTTTAGTCGTAGTGGTTACTGTATTTGTTACAATTATGTAACTGTCTATTGATTTTTAGGTTCTTCTGCTGTGTTAGTGGGCCCTTCTACTGTGTTAGTGGTTCCTTCTGCTATGTTGGTGGGTCTTTCTGCTGTGTTAGTGTATGTGACTTGTTACTTGAGACAATCGTCCTCAAGTAGAATAACCCAAAAGTTGATAGTCAGTTACAAATTGTAACAAATACTACTAGTAGTAGTATTTGTTACAATTTGTAGGAAAATTATGTTGCAAATAATATCAATTAGTAATTGATTTTATTTGCAACATAATTTTCCTCCCATTATTGTAAAATAACCTTGTGTGAATATAAGCTATTGAATGGACAAATTTAGTATATTGTGATAACAATTGTCAAAACAAATGTCAAACACCTTTCATAGCACTTGTGATTGGAACTTTGATGACATCTTTTGTTTAATTATTCAGTGTTTGCAATAGAGAGAATCTAAAATCTCTGTTAACTACAATCCCTGAGATAGTCTGTGGCACAGTGGTCTAAGGTGATTATCTGAAGGCATTATATACAGAACATTGGCGGTACGAATCTGCTGCTAGCTTAAATTATTGTATTTGTAATTTGTCTCATGTTTCTTGCATCTCAAAAGGTGAGAATTTCAGTCAAGTTTTAATTTAGATACAATATCCAACTACCTCTTGGCATTGTGATTTTCTTCAATAATACTAATTTTTTTTTTGAAAATTATATTTATTTTTTTAAAGTTTGTATAGGCCCATTATTTATTATTCTGAACAGTTTATTTTTATAAAATTTTGTTGTATTTTGTATGGAAATGCCACTTTACCTATATCGTTAGTTTTCAAAAATTTCAAAAATTATTAAAAAAATTAAAAGTTTGTTTAGGCCCATTATTTATTATTCTGAACTGTTTATTATAATAAACGTTTGTTGTATTCTCTATAGAAATGTCACTTTACCTATAACGTTATTTTCAAAAATTTCGAAAATTATAATTTTTTTTAAACTTTGTATAGGCCCATTATTTATCATTCTAAACAGTTTATTTAAATAAAATTTTGTTGTATTTTCTATAGAAATGTCACATTACCTATAACGTTATATTAAAAAATTTCGAAAAATATATATTTTTTTTTTAAATGTTTATAAGTCCATTATTTTTTATTCTGAACAGTTTATTATAATAAACGTTTGTTGTATTCTCTATAGAAATGTCACTTTACCTATAACGTTATTTTCAAAAATTTCGAAAATTATAATTTTTTTAAACTTTGTATAGGCCCATTATTTATCATTCTGAACAGTTTATTTTAATAAAATTATGGTGTATTCTCTATAGAAATATCACTTTACCTATAACGTTATTTTCAAAAATTTCGAAAATTACATTTTTTTTTTTGAAACTTGCTATAAGCCCATTATTTATTATTCTGAACAGTTTATTTTAATAAAATTTTGTTGAATTCTCTATAGAAATATCACTTTACCTATAACGTTATTTTCAAAAATTTCGAAAATTATAATTTTTTTACACTTTGTATAGGCCCATTATTTATCATTCTGAACAGTTTATTTTTATAAAATTTTGTTCTATTCTCTATAGAAATGTCACTTTACCTATAACGTTATTTTTAAATTTTTTTGAAAAATAATTTTTTTTAAAAGTTTGTATTGGCTTATTATTTAAAAATTTGTATAGGCTCGTTATTTAATATTCTGAACAGTATATTTTAATAAAATTATGGTGTATTCTCTATAGAAATATCACTTTACCTATAACGTTATTTTCAAAAATTTTGAAAATTATAATTTTTTAAAAAGTTTGTATAGGCCCATTATTTATTATTCTGAACGATTTATTTTAATAAAATTTTGTTGTATTCCCTATAGAAATGCCATTTCACCTATAACGTTATTTTTCAAAAATATCAAAAATTATAAATAAATTATAATTTTTTTAAACTTTGTATAGACCCATTATTTATCATTTTGAACAGTTTACTTTAATAATTTTTTGTTATATTTTCTATAGAAATGTCACTTTACCTATAACGTTATTTTCAAAAATTTCGAAATTTATAATTTTTTGAAAATTTGTATAGACCCATTATTTATTATTCTGGACAGTTTATTTTAATAAAATGTTGTAGTATTCTCTATAGAAATATCACTTTACCTATAACGTTATTTTGAAAATTTTCGAAAATTATATTTTTTTAGTTTGTATATGCCCATTATTTATCATTCTAAACAATTTATTTAAATAAAATTTTGTTGTATTTTCTATAGAAATGACACTTTACCTATAACGTTATTTTTCAAAAATTTCAAAAATTATAATATTTTTCAAGTTTGCATAGGCCCATTATTTATTCTATGATTTTTTTATACATATCCCTCTATTGTTTTTTTTTTTCATAGCATTTTCCCATGATTTTCTATGGATGTTTCATTTGACTCATGGAGGGAAAATACATCAAAAATCAAATGAAACTTTGATGTATTTTCCCTCCATGAGTTTTTATGAATTTTCTCTGATGAGTTTTTATGAATAAAAAAAAATATATATATATAAATAAAAAAACTATGAGGAAAATTTAAAAAAAATATGAGGAAAATTAAAAAAAATTATGAGGAAAATGCAAAAAAAAATATGAAGAAAATGCAAAAAAAAGGACTGGAGTCTATATTTATAGAAAATCATGTGAAAAAAAGCATAGAACATCAGATAATAAATTCATAGAACATCAGATAATAAATCTGATGTTCTATGAATTTATTATCTGATGTTCTATGCTTTTTTCACATGATTTTCTATAAATATAGACTCCAGTGCTTTTTTTTGCATTTTCCTCATAATTTTTTTGAATTTCTCACGTTTTTTTTTGCATTTTACCATTCTATAAAGTTCCCCAATGATTTTCTATGCATTTCCCTCATGTTTTTTGTCTTAGCATTTTCCCATGATTTTCTATAAATAAATATAAATAATGCATAGAAATCACACAATAAATTCATAGAAACTCATGAGAGAAATTCATAGAAAATCAAATGAAACATCATGTTTCATTTGATTTTCTATGTACTTTGCCATCATGAGTTTCCATAAATTTCTTATCTGATTTTCAACGCTTATTTCACAAGATTTTCTATAAATGTCCCAGTGCATTTTCCTCATGATTTTTTGCATTTCCCTCATGATTTGTTGCCTTATCATTTTCCCATGATTTTCTATGGATGTTTCATTTAATATTTGATGTATTTTCTCTCATGAGTTTTTATGAATTTTCTATCATTAGTTTCTATGAATTTATTATCTGATTTTCTATGCTTTTTTCACATGATTTTCTATAAATGTCCCCAGTGCTTTTTTATGCATTTTCCTCATTATTTTTTTTTTTCATTCTCATTTTTTTTTTCATTTTCCTCAATGTTTTCCCCCCTTAATTTCTTATGTTTTTTTTGTTGCAATTTACCATGATTTTCTATACATTCCCCTCATGTTTTTTTTGCCTTATCGTTTTCCCATGATTATCTATGAATGTTTCATTTTGATTTTTTATCTATTTTTATATTTTTTCTATTTTATTGTCTGATTTTCTATGCATTATTCAATATATTTATTTTTGTTAATATATATATAACTTTATCCTAATTATAACAACTTTAAAATTTTCAAAATTTAAATTCAATACTGAAAGTGAATACAAGAAAACCTGAATGAAACATAAAATTTAATTTAATTTTAAAAATTTTAATGAAAAAAAAAAGTAATACATTCATTTGGAAAGTTGTATGGTATCTACACTAGCCCCAGTATTCACCAACACCAACGTTCTATAAATCTATCAATAGCTATTGAACCCATAAGTATTTGTTGTTTAGCAACAATAAATAAATTATCTAGGGAATGTAGTTACTTCAGTTTCACTCTATTGAAAGCACTGAACAATTAAACGAAAGGTGTCAAAAGCCCCAATCACAAGTGATATTCAAGGTTTTTGACATTTGTTTTGGCATATTCTGTCACTATGACATTTGTTTTGGCATATTCTGTCACTATGACATTTGTTTTGGCATATTTTGTCACTATGACATTTGTTTTGGCATATTCTGTCACTATGACATTTGTTTTGGCATATTCTGTCACTATGACATTTGTTTTGGCATATTCTGTCACTATGACATTTTAAATGTATCCATTCAATAGTTTATGGGACCTATAAAGTTTATGGGATGTTGGTGAATACTGGAATAGATATTTTTAATTTACATAAGATTGCTACTACTATAGCTGCCTTCTTTTATCATTTAGGAGCTGTTTTGGGCTGGTTGTAGCTGGTTTAGAACAGCCCTGAATGATAAACAAAAGCGTCTCATGTAGTTGAAAGTAATAGTAAATGATTAATTTTGTAGCAGCCTTTCAGTATTCGTTGTAGCTACAACGTTATTGTAAAGTGCTCGCAGTCTATTAATAATTTCATTACGGCGGTGTTGAAATTAGTGTCCCCCCAGAGGCGTTTCACTGCCGCCGCCGCTCGTGGTGGAGGGTGAACGCACACACAGGGGTAGGGGGGGGAGGTGGTGGTGTGGCGTGTACGACGGAAATAATCGATGCGTCGGCGGAAAATGGGGCGATACGGACGTTAAAATTTGATTTTGCGAATGTGAAAGTGCTTCCCCACTCGAACTCGCTCCCAGAGGTTTTGCTTTTAGGGCTGGCGATCTTTGTAAGCTAATTAAAACACTAATTGAACAAAAAGTAATCAAACACAATTGTATAACACTAAATATTTACTATTCTTCCAAAATTTCAGTATTTGTATTTGTAGATAATGTGAGTATATTGCTTGAAAATTGTTTGAATCTTAAAACAACCCATTGTCAGGCTTTATATCTTTAAAACTACTATTGATATCAAGCTGGAGTTTTCAAAATTGACTTTATTGTAGTGTAAAATGTATAATAAAGTCAATTTTGAAAACTCCAGCCATAAGAAGTAAGCATTCTTCTGAAGTTTCAACACTTGTACTTAAAATATGTAAGTATATTGCTTCAGAATGGTCTGAATCTTTAAAACTACTCACTGTCAGGTTTTATATCTTGAAAACTACTATTGATATCAAGTTGGAGTTTTCAAAATCGACTTTATTGTACATTTTACAATAGGAAATAAGCATTCTTCTGAAGTTTCAACACTTGTAGTTAATAATATGTAAGTATATTGCTTCAGAATGGTCTGAATCATTAAAACTACTCACTGTGAGGCTTTATATCTTGAAAACTACAATTGATATCAAGCTGGACTTTTCAAGATCAACTTTATCATACATTTTACAACAGGAACTAAGTATTCTTCTGAAGTATCAGTACTTGTACTTTAAAATATGTAAGTATGTTGCTTGAAAATTGTCTACATCTTTAAAACTACCTGCTGTCAGGCTTTATATCTTGAAAACTACAGTCATTATCAGGTTGGAGTTTTCAAAATCGATTTTATTATACATTTTACAACAGGAAGTAAGTATTCTTCTGAAGTTTCAGTACTTGTACTTTAAAATATGTGAGTATATTGCTTGAAAATTGTCTACATCTTTAAAACTACCTGCTGTCAGGCTTTATATCTTTAAAACTACTATTGATATCAAGCTGGAGTTTTCAAAATCAACTTTATTGTACATTTTACAATAGGGAATAAGCATTCTTCTTAAGTTTCAACACTTTTACTTGAAAATATGTAAGTATATTGCTTCAGAATGGTCTGAATCTTTAAAACTACTCACTGTGAGGCTTGATATCTTGAAAACTACTATCAATATCAAGTTGAGTTTTCAAAATCGAATTTATCATACATTTTACAGTAGGAAATAAGCATTCCTCATGAAGTTTTAACACTTATACTTGTAACTATGTGAGTATATTGCTTGAAAATTGTCTGAATATTTAAAATTGTCCACTGTCAGGTTTTATATCTTGAAAACTACTATTGATATCAAGTTGGAGTTTTCAAAATCGATTTTATTATACATATTACAATAGGATGCAAGTATTCTTCTGTATAATACTAAATCTAAAATATTTTAAATTGAATGTTAGCTACTATAGCCACTTTTGTTTATCGGGAGCTGTTATGGGCTGGTCTTAGCTGGCTTAGAACAGCTCCTGAGCGATAAACGAAAGCAGCTTAGGTTGTTAGGACAGTAGTAGGTAGGGGTTTCTACTATTTTGTGACAGGTTCCCAAAAAATTGTTAAAAAGGACTACAGGTTTTTTTTTATATAATAAATTTGTTTGATCTTTCTATGGCCTATCTGAGGTCTGTCTGGGCCTTGGGCACGTGCCTCTGTCTAGTTACGGCCCTGCAACTTTCTGTTACTTTCCCTAAAGTCTACATACAAATCGAAATTGGTAAAAATGATCAATTTTAGTAGCAATTTAATGATTAAAAACTACCTAATTGAATTGCTAGTAAAGTTGACCATTTTTACCAATTTTGATTTGTATGTAGATTTTAGGGAAAGTTGCAGGGCCGTAACTAGACAGAGGCACGTGCCCAAGGCCCAGACGGACCTCAGATAGGCCATAGAAAGATCGAACAAAGGGAAAGTAACCGAAAGGTTAACTTTACTAGCAATTTAATGAGGTAGTGTGTACTAAAAACTACCTCATTAAATTGCTAGTAAAATTTGAACATTTTTATCAATTTCGATTTGTATACAGACTTTGGGGTACAAAGAATTCAATCGTGTGGCCAATTAAAAATCGACAATCGTCCGGGCAGCGCAGACATTCCGCACATGCCGCGTGAAAGTTAATGATGCGCGCCGCGGCATAACTTCCTGCATTTACGACAATTACGTCCGCGGTTTTATGGCGCGATTACGTCGGCGATTACGCCAGCCAACGAGCGGTGGTTCAACTGGAAGGGACAATTTTCTATACGCGACGTGTGCTGAATTTCTGATGATGTCTTGCGACATTGGACTAGTTACCGCTAGTTTTATGGATGCAAATCAATTTGCATCATTTTTAATGATGATAATTATAATAACGGTTTCTTCCTTATAATATTTACTGATTATATTGTTTCAATGTTAGATTTTTCATCCAAGACTGTATTTTTATTCTGTTATTCCTTAAGACTCTTCTTATTGCCAATAGATGTATGTTCTTAAAAAACGTTTTCATGACAAAAACGTGAACATGATGTGTTCAGATATTTGTCATGCCAATTAAACTGAAATAATTCACTCAGCTCTTCTCTTTATCAATAGATTTATCTTAAATCTATTGAAAATTAATATTAAATCTATTGATGATTCATGCTAAATCTATAGATGATTTATGCTAAATTTATTGGTGATTTATGATAAATCTATTGATGATTTATCTTAAATCTATAGATTTTTTTTGTTAAATCTATTCATTATTTATGTCAAATTTATTGATAATTTATGTTTAATCTATAGATGATTTATGTTAAATCTATTGATGATTTTTGTTAAATCTATTGATGATTTTTGTTAAATTCATTGATGATTTATGTTAAATATATTGATGATTTATGTTAAATCTATTCATGATTTATGTAAATCTATTGATAATGTTAACAGCTAAGCAACTGTTCTCATTGCCAATAGATTTATGTTAAATCTATCGATGATTTACATAATTCATCAATAAATTTAACAAAAATCATCAATGAATTTAACATAAATGATCAATGAATTTAACAAAAATCATCAATAGATTTATCATAAAGTATCAATAGATTTAACATAAATCATCAATAGATTTAAGATCAATCATCTATAGATTTATCATAAATCATCAATAGACTTAACATAAATCATCTATAGATTTAACATAAATCAATAGATTTAATATAAATCAATAGATTTAATATACATTAATAGATTTAACATAAATCATCAATAGATTTAATATAAATCATCAATAGATTTAACATAAATCATCAATAGATTTAGCATAAATCATCAAAATTTAACAAAAATCATCACTAGATTTAACAAAAATCATTAGTAGATTTAACATAAATGTCTATAGATTTAACATAAATCATAAATAGATATAATATAAATCATCTAAGGCTACCAATCGATCTTATTGCCTATGACTCGGTATATCAGAGAGCTATAACTCGGTATTAGACCCTAGAACTCGGTATTAGACCCTAGAACTCGGTATTAAAGCCTACAACTCGACTTCAAAGTCACAAATTTGATAGTAAAGACTACCAATCGATCTTATTGCCTATAACTCGGTATATCAGAAAGCTAGAACTCGGTATTAGATCTTAGAACTCGGTATTAAAGCCTACAACAAATTCACAAATTTGATAATAAAGACTACCAATCAACCTTTTTGCCTATAACTCGGTATATCAGAAAGCTAGAACTCGGTATTAGACCCTAGAACTGGGTATTAAAGCCTACAAATCAACTTCAAACTCAAAAATTTGATAGTAAAGGCTACCAATCGATCTTATTGCCCATAACTCGTTATATCAGAAACTAGAACTCGGCACTAGACCCTAGAACTCAGTAACAAATAAAAGAACGCATTATTCATGATCTTGAAGGAGTTTTTTTTTAAGAAACTCTTGCCATGGAATTTCCACTGTATATCTTCATGAATTCATGTGAAACCGTGGTTAATGAAATAAACCGGCGCTTCCAATAATTTTTATGTCATATCCACATTCCGAACGACGACGCAAATACCTCGCGATCACGCACATTACGTTACGTGGGCGGCGTGTATAAATAATTTTCGGAGAGTTTTCATTACAATTTTTCCCGATCGGCGCGCGTTGTATGCGAGCCCCAAACGAATGTGCCAATTTCACGCGTGGCAATGCCCTTGCCTGTTAAATTAACAAGGCGGGCGACACATTCACGCAAATAGTTTGGAATGCCGGCCGTGAGTCACCGCATATTACACACACACACCAACGCCTAAGCTATGCATACGTTGTTTCGCCGCCGCCTGGCAACCGGTGCGCGCCATGGCACGTCCAAGAAACCCGCTGTAGAAAGCATGAATGAGTCAAAATTTGTTATATAAATATTGCTATTCATTTACCGATGATAACAGCGTGAGTAATTCGTCAAAAAAAATGGATGATGATTCATTTAGATTGTATTTTGATAACTTATTGCATATTAGTGTTATCAAAGTATGATCCACTTATGTGTTATGCTATTTTAAGTGTTGAGAAATTTATCAAAATATAGATATTTATCTACCAATAAATAAGTCATGGTTCCAAACTAGTGACCTTGCTTACAATTACCAAGCAGGTTAAAGAAAATAATTTGTAAGGAAACTAAGTAAAATGTATTCTATTTTATACTTTACATACAATATCCTGGGGTTGGGGTGGTGGTTAAACCCCCAACAATGTTTTTCATTACAAATTGATTTTTTTTACGAATTTTCGAAATAAATATATCCAAACATATTCGATACAAATCCACATAACTCAAGTTACAATTGTCAAAATTACACCAAAATAACTTTGTTTTGTTTAGAACAGTTCTAGAATTGTTATTTACAATGTTCAATTTTTTACCATTAATTATTGATTTTCTACGAATTTTCTACAAATTTCTACGAAGTTATTCATCCAATTATTTCAAACGTTGTTTGATTCAAATCTACATAACTCAAGTTACAATTGCCAAATAACATCAAAGAAACTTGTATTTTGTTTGGAACAGTTCCAGGATTCATATTTACAATGTTCATTTTTTTTCATTAAAAATTGATTTTTTTACGAATTTTTAAAGTTATACATACAAATATTTCGAACGTTGTTTGATTAAAACCTACATAACTCAAGTTACAGTTGGCAAAATTACACCAAAATAACTTTGTTTTGTTTAGAACAGTTCTAGGATTGTTATTTACAATGTTCATTTTTTTCCCCATTAATTATTGATTTTTTTTACGAATTTTTAAAGTTATACATCCAAATATTTCGGACGTTGTTTGATTCAAACCTTACATAACTCAAGTTACAATTTTCAAAATTACACAAAAAAAACTTTGTTTTGTTTAGCACAGTTCTAGGATTGTTATTTACAATGTTCAATTGTTTTATTACTCATTTTTTACGACTTTTTAAAGTTATTCATTCAAATATTTCGGACGTTGTATGATTCAAATCTACATAACTCAAGTTACAACAGTTAAAATTACATCAAAAGAACTTTGTTTTGTTTGGAACAGTTCTAGGATTGTTATTTACAATGGTATTTTTTTCCATTAATTATTGATTTTTTTTTACGAATTTTTAAAGTTATTCATCCAAATATTTCGGACGTTGTTTGATTCAAACCTAGATAACTCAAGTTACAACTGTCCAAATTACACCAAAATAATTTTGTTTTGTTTAGAACAATTCTAGGATTCCTATTTACAATGTTTATTTTTTTCCATTCATTACTGATTTTTTTACGAATTTTTAAAGTTATTCATCCAAATATTTCGGAGGTTGTTTGATTCAAACCTACATAACTCAAGTTACAATAGTTAAAATTACATCAAAAAAACTTTATTTTGTTTGGAACAGTTCTAGGATTGTTATTTACAATGGTTAATTGTTTTTCATTAATTATTGATTTTTTACGAATTTTTAAAGTTATTCATCCAATTATTTCTAACGTTGTTTGATTCAAACCTACATAACTCAAGTTACAATTGTCAAAATAACTTCAAAAAAACTTTGTTTTGTTTGGAACAGTTCCAGGATTCATATTTACAATGTTCAATTTTGTTCATTAAAAATTGATTTTTTTACGAATTTTTAAAGTTATACATCCAAATATTTTGGACGTTGTTTGATTTAAACCTACATAACTCTGAGTTACAATTGGACGCTTTTCTGCAGAAAGGAACCAAGCCACAAAATATGTTTGTTTTTCTTACCTTAATACTCAAGGTAAAAAATACCCCAATGAAATACAAAATATAGCTCTAAATCTCCAATATTAACCTGAGAAGAATAGATTTGTATAAATCTGTTTTCTCAACGTTAACATTAGGTGGATTGGTTCCTTTCTGCTGTTGAATGCGTCCAATTGTTGCCACTAAAACAAATCACTACACTATTTTTGTGAGTTTTCTATGAATCGAGCATTAATTCATCAAATAAACTGATTGAAAAGTAAGCTTTCATAGCAGAAAATGTCCATGTGAGAATGCATATTATTATTTAATATTGATGTGAACATGAAACAATAATGATTCGAAACCAGTTATCTCTCGCAATCGTGTGTCTCTCGTGACAACGCGCGCGAGCACTTTCGGATCGTTGTCCAGGCTACACGCGCGCGGTTATTGATCGACGGCGGCGGCGGCGGCTGGAGTGCGCTGCCTCCGGCCTTCTCCCTTTTCACACGCGCCATCTCGCTCCAACCATCGCCGGGGTCGTCCACGCTGTTTGCATTTACGGGCTCGTGAACAGGTGATCTAATCAGCGGTTCGCCGCCGCGGGGTCGCCCTCCCTCCCCCTCGAACAACCTCACACAGTGATAATGGGAGGGTTGGTTGGGTTGGTGGAAGGGCACAGCCCCCCCCCGTGTGCGCTTGATGATTATTGGGTCATCGTGGCTCGCTTTTGCAAACGAACGGCCGCTCAGGGGGAAGATATTGCTCACTCTTTACATTCTAGATTCGATTTTTGTTTATCAAGCTTTAGTAGTTACTGTATTTATTACATATACGCCGCTTTCGTTTATTGTTCAGGAGCTATTGTTCAGAATAGCTCCTGAACAATAAACGAGGTCTTAGCTGGCTTAGAACAGTTCATGAATGATAAACGAAAGCGGCTTTAATATCAAACATATATGCGAAAAATTGGGGAAAACGGAAGTACATACGACATCTATAACACACTGGTCAATTAGTTTTCTATACGGCGAGTAACAGACAGAAACAAGATCAACACATCCATCTACACTGCCTCCAAGTGGAGATGGATGTGTTGAGATCAGTGAGAATTTCACGATTCTATAGAATAAGAAACCAAGAAATACGTAATCAAATGGTAATCGAAAGGACAGTATACACACCAATGTGAAAACAAATCAACTGACCTGGTATAGCCATGTCCAAAGAATGAGTGAGAACTAGAATACCTAGAAGGGTGATGGAGTGAGTCCCCGCACAGGACAAATAGAGAATCCCAAGAAAACAGTAGAAGGAATGAATTACAAAGGTGATGAGTGCTAGGGTCCTTCAAGTGGGACAATGGCACAACAGCAGATAATGGAAATTGAGTATTTCGCCAAAAACAAAGCAACTTACCTGGTATGATCATGTCCAAGGGTGAGTGAAACCCAAATACTTAGAAGAGTGATGGAATGGGTCCTAGCACAGAGGAAAAATAGATAATCCCTAGAAAACTGTGGAAGGAAGGAATAACAAAAGCACTCAGTGCTAGAGACCTTCAAGAGTGATAATGGCACAGCAGCAGGTAATGGAAATTGGGTGTTTCAAACAAAAACAAAGGAACTGACCTAGTATGACCATGTCCAAGGGATGAGTGTAACCCAAATACTTAGAAGACTGATGGAATGGATCCCAGCACAGAGGAAAAATAGTGGAAGGAAGGAATAACAAAGGCAATCAGTGCTAGAGACTTTTCAACCTCTTGAATATGAACCGTTTTTAAAACGTTTGTCAAAGACACCCTTCTGTTTTCCCATTGTCCTTTGACGAAGGGAAATTGGGTGTCTTTGACATACATTTTAAAAACTGTTCATATATAATACGATTTTTTTTCGTAGTAGTTAATGTATTTGTTAAATGGCTATTGATCTTTGGGATGAGGGAAAATGGGAATACAGAAGGGAAATTAGGTGTTTTTGACACAGGTTTTAAAACTTGTTCATATATAATATGATTTATTGTAGTAGTTACTGTATTTGTTAACTGGCTATTGACCTTTGGGGGGGTTTTATCATATTTATTGTAAATAAATTAATACAAAAATAATAAGTAACTTATGTCGTTAATATTAGTGAATTTTGTTTTGCAAAATTAACATATTTGTAATTGTTCTTGCAGAGATGGTGGAGGCTATGAAGAAGGTGGCCAAGCTGGACTTGGAGCTGACGGTGGAGGAGCGCAACCTGCTGTCGGTGGCCTACAAGAACGTGATTGGAGCACGGCGTGCGTCCTGGCGCATCATCTCCAGCATAGAGCAGAAGGAGGAGAGCAAGGGGGCGGATGATAAGCTGGAGATGATCCGCACATACCGTAGCCAGGTGGAGAAGGAGCTGAGGGACATTTGCTCCGACATTTTGGACGTGCTCGACAAGCATTTGATTCCGGCGGCGTCCACAGGAGAATCAAAGGTAAATTATAGTCTTGTGACATTCACAACATTTTAATTGAAAAACTGCATATATACATCATTTTAGAGTATAATCAGATTATTTTAATAAAATTTTATTGTAGCTTTTACCAATAAGTAACTTTACCTACAATGTTTTTACAAAATTCGCCATTGTGTTCAGGTAAAGTATATCTTCTATAAGATATACCACAAAATTTTATAATAATAAATTATTTAGGTTCTAAAATCATATACATATGTAAAATTTGGAGGTGTTTTGAAAAATAATTGAAATATCACAATTGTGACATCCAAAAAATATTACGAAATTTTAATTGAAAAACTGCATATACTCATCATTTTAGATTATAATCAGATTATTTTAATAACATTTTATTGTAGCTTTTACCAATAAGCAACTTTACCTGTAATGTTTTTACAAAATTCACCATTGTGTTCAGGTAAAGTATATCTTCTATAAGATATACCACAAAATTTTATAATAATAAATTATTTAGGTTCTAAAATCATATACATATGTAAAATTTGGAGGTGTTTTGAAAAATAATTGAAATATCACAATTGTGACATCCAAAAAATATTACGAAATTTTAATTGAAAAACTGCATATACTCATTATTTTAGATTATAATCAGATTATTTTAATAAAATTTTATTGTAGCTTTTACCAATAAGTAACTTTACCTGTAATGTTTTTGCAAAATTCACCATTGTGTTCAGGTAAAGTGTATCTTCTATAAGATATACCACAAAGTTTTATAATAATAAATTATTTAGGTTCTGAAATCATATGCATATGTAAAATTTGGAGGTGTTTTGAAAAATAATTGAAATATCACAATTGTGACATCCAAAAAATATTACGTAATTTTAATTGAAAAACTGCATATACTCATCATTTTAGATTATAATCAGATTATTTTAATAAAATTTTATTGTAGCTTTTACCAATAAGCAACTTTACCTGTAATGTTTTTACAAAATTCACCATTGTGTTCAGGTAAAGTATATCTTCTATAAGATATACCACAAAATTTTATAATAATAAATTATTTAGGTTCTAAAATCATATACATATGTAAAATTTGGAGGTGTTTTGAAAAATAATTGAAATATCACAATTGTGACATCCAAAAAATATTACGAAATTTTAATTGAAAAACTGCATATACTCATCATTTTAGATTATAATCAGATTATTTTAATAAAATTTTATTGTAGCTTTAACCAATAAGTAACTTTACCTTAAATGTTTTTACAAAATTCACTTGTGTTCAGGTAAAGTGTATCTTCTATAAGATATACCACAAAATTTTATAATAATAAATTATTTAGGTTCTAAAATCATATACATATGTAAACTTTGGAGGTGTTTTGAAAAATAATTGAAATATCACAATTGTGAAAATATTACGAAAATTTAATTGAAAAACTACATATGTTCATTATTTTGGATTATAATCATATTATTTTAATAAAATTTTGTTGTAGCTTTTACCAATAAACAACTTTACCTGAAACGTTTTTACAAAACTCATCATTGTGTTTAGGTGAAGTGTATTTTCTATAAAATATACCACACAATTTTATAATAATAAATTATTTAATTTCAAAAATCATCTACATATGTAAAATTTGGAGGTATTTTGAGAAATAATTCAAATATCACAATTGTGACATACGGAAAATATTAGGAATTTTTAATTGAAAAACTGCATATATACATCATTTTAGATTATAAACAGAATATTTTAATACAATTTTGTTGAAGCTTTTACCAATAAGCAACTTTACCTTAAATGTTTTTACAAATTTCGCCATTGTGTTTAGGTAAAGTGTATTTTCTATAAAATATACCACAAAATTGTATAAGAATAAATTAGGTAGGTTCCAAAATTATATACATATGTACATTTTGGAGGTGTTTTGAGAAATAATTGACTTATCACAATGGCATACCCAAAATTTGTATTGAAAAACTGCATATGTAAATGATTTAGGTTCCAAATCTTTGTAGGAAAATTCTTGATTTACATAAATAATAATAAATAGGACTTAATATAATACTCCTTGTGTTTCTAGGTATTCTATTATAAGATGAAGGGTGACTACCACCGTTACCTGGCCGAGTTCGCGACCGGCAATGACCGCAAGGAGGCGGCCGAGCACTCGCTGGTGGCGTACAAGTCGGCGAGCGACATCGCGATGACGGAGCTGCCGCCGACGCACCCCATCCGATTGGGGCTGGCGCTCAACTTCTCGGTCTTCTACTACGAGATTCTGAACAGCCCCGATCGCGCTTGCCGTCTGGCCAAGGCCGCCTTCGACGACGCCATCGCTGAACTCGACACACTGTCGGAGGAGAGCTACAAGGACAGCACGCTCATCATGCAGCTGCTGAGGGACAATCTCACCTTATGGACCAGCGATATGCAAGGAGATGGTGAGTTTCATACATTTTCTTCTTCAATAATCTAATTGCAGTATTTCTCAAACTGTGGTGTTTGCAAGTCAATTCTTAGTGGTCACAATTAATGCAAACTTAGAAGCTTATAAATACAAAGTTGTACCTGATTGGTGATTCTAGATAAATAAGATTGTGTGATTGTGTTTAATTTCAAGGTGAGGCGGAAGCGAAGGAGCAGCTTCAAGATGTAGAAGACCAGGACGTGTCGTAACTGTGCTGAAGCGTTTGCTCCCATTGTATTTAATAATCTGTAATAATATTAATAAGGAACCAGGAGGAGAGGGCCCTCACAAACATCTTGCAACAAACTTAAACAACAACAAAATCATCATCTATTTCTCTCTCTTCTCTCTCGGCTCTCTCATCTACATCCGCCTCCCGCACACTCGCATCGCGCGCGTCTCATAGTGTCGCCGCCACCACCACCGTCGGATTGATGATGATGATACAGCACCCCACCACCCTCCACCGGACACTGTGAGTGTGCTATTTTTATAAGCCCGCGAGTTGAGTGTGTGCGCGCGCGCCGTCATCATCAAATTGTTGAAGGCCCCGAGGACTGTGTTAATACATGACCACCACTCCGTATTATTACTACTATATATATATAAATTATATATAAAATATTATCTCTAGCGCCCCCGCCCCCCTACAACAACTTAAAAAAACAACAACAACCACCCCTCCCCCTTTCTTCCAGTTCCCCGACGCGCCCGCCCCCCAGTCCCTACAATTTCATTCTTTTGCAATTTTAAATTCGATCGTGCGCGCGCCTCCATCAGCAGCAAAATAATATTTAATTACGTAATAATTTTAAAATAAATTGTATTTAAAAAAGAAATATCCGTTTTACGCATGTGTGTATGTTGTGTGTGCGGCGGAGAGGGTGGGGTTGTATTTTTAGTTAGTAATAATAATTAACAGACGGATTTGGTCTTAACTATTTGTAAGCAATCGAACTGAATGCACCCAACCCTCTCTCTTTCAATCCACCGGGTTATTTCAGTAAAGGTCTTGCAAAATAAAAATAAAACAACGGCCTCTTTACAATTGCAGTATTTTATTAAAAAAGAAGGAGAAAACACGCGCATTACAGTAGTATTCATTCCTCACTCACTCGCTCTCTTGAAAAAAATTAAAATCGGTTACAGATCTGAATGTAATTCAGATTTTAATTGTGGTGGCTTTTTTTTATATATAATTTTTTAAGTGTCCACAATTGCTCCAATTGTGACCCTGAATAATTATAATTGTAAAACTTGCCAACAAAAAAAACACATGAAACTGAGTAGTGGCATTTATTTTTTTTTGTACTTAAATGAAACAATCGTTAGGTGTATTTTAAATAATACTGACATCACATCCAAAACAAACACACCCCACTCTCTTTTCGCGCATGCTTCACCAACTGTTTCAGTTCAACAAAACAAACAAACAAAAAAAAAACAATAAATAAACTGGTTGTTTTTTTTATATATATATAAAGTATATTTAATTGCTAGTACAATGCAACTACATGTTTTTGTTTTTTGGGCCCACGACAGGGGGTGGTGTGCAAGTCACAACCACCCATCTACTGAAGATGTTTCTCTTCTCATCTCTCGTTTTGTTTTTTTGGCTGTTAGAGTATTTTTTTATTATCAATGTTTGCATATTTTTTTTTTTTTTAAATTGTGTGTATGAATGTATAATGCTGTGTAGATGGATATACGAAAAATTGCTGTAATTATTATAAAAGTATTAAAAAAAAAATATGTAACTGTTTTTATTTACCTCTGATCCCAATTATTTTTTTTCTTTTAATATATAATAAAACAATATTATATAGATAGATGGAAACAGAAGTTGCAGGAACTCGGAGGATGCACCACTTGGTCCTGGAGAGGTGCAGTTGGTTTTAGTTTGGTGGTGGTTTGGAGCTTGGTGTTATTTTCCCTCTTATGGTTCTGTCTGAATTTTTGTTGCTGGGGAAACTTACTGTAGATATTGTATCTGCTATTAAACCCATATGACATTATATAGTTTCTTATATTGTTTATCGTTTTTGATGCAGATACAAACTACATAGTGTCATACAGACATGTAGAAAATGATATAGCAGCGGAATAATAATAAATTCACTTAACAATAACAACATTGTAATACACAAAGTTAATTTTCTATTTAGAAAGAGTTATACAGTTAAATATATCAATTCTTATATATAGAATGATATAGGAAACTAGATAATGTCATATGAGCTTTAGTTTATCCTTTATTTAAGGTTTTTCTTTCCCCAATACTCAATAAAAAAGTCAACATAGATGATGTAGGTAAAAAGAAATAAATTGCTAAGTGTAAAGAGCGCCAAAATATTTAAAATTTACGCGGTACGACGCTAACACCAAAACGCTTGAACTACAGTACGTAAAAAAAAAACTACCCCCAACTACCGCGCAACCATAACCAATCGATAGGTTTTTTTCCCGTCCGTCTAATGGTGGTTTTAGTTTTTTTAAATTCCCAACCATAAGGGCGCTATAAACATTTTAAGTTGGGGGTAAAAACAAAAATTTCCAAAAAAATTGCAACCCCCAACCCCCGCACCGTAAGCAATCGATTGGATTTTGCCTCGTCTTTCTAATGGTGGTCTTGGTTTTTCTAAATTCCTAGCCATAAGGGCGCTACACCACTTTAAAGTTGGGGGTAAACAGCGAAATTATGGTGAAAGCGCGTTTTTGGCCGCTCCGAGACTGTCGGATTAGGAGAGCAGGAGTAAGAGTCGGTCGACACTCAACTTCAAACGATTATAACGCAATAACTAGGACGCTTTAAAAGGTGTAATTTATATCAATCGCTAGGGAATTAAATAATCTACCGGTCAGTACTAATAATTAAACATATTAATGCGTAATTAAGTCGTAATTAGCATAAACAGATGCCATAAGAACAGATGAGTGCGAGTGAGAGCGATAAGACGCAGATATAAAAATAATGTTGGCAGCGCTGAAATTATCGATCGATGCACAGTATAGCCAACAATAGTTTTATATCTCCGTCCTATCGCTCTCACTCGCACTCATGTGTTATTTATGGCATCTATTTATACTAATTATGACTTAATTACGCATTAATATGTTTAATAACTACTATTGATGCGTAGATTATTTAATTCCCTAGCGATTGATATATATTACACCTTTCAAAGCGCTCTAGTTATTAAATAATAATTTAAATTTACGCGGTACGATATTTGCGCCAAAACTACAATATATGCAAAAAAACTACCCCCAATACCACCGCGCAACCAAAACCAATCGATAGATTTTTTTCCCGTCCGCCTAATGGTGGTCATGGTTTTTCTAAATTCCCAGCCATAAGGGCGCTATAAGCATTTTAAGTTGGGGGTGAAAACCAAAAGTTCCGAAGAAATTACAACCGCCGCACCGTAACCAATCGATAGAGTTTTCTCCCGTCTTTATAACGATAGTCTTGGTTTTTCTAAATTCCCAGCCATAAGGGAGCTATAAGCATTCTAAGTTAGGGGTAAAAACCAAAATTTCCAAAAAAAATGCAACCACCAACCCCCACACTATAACCAGTCGATTGGCTTTTTTTCCGTCTGTCTAATGATGGTCTTGGTTTTTTTAAATTCCTAGCCATAAGGGCGCTACACCACTTTAAAGTTGGGGGTTGACAGCGAAATTATGGTGAAAGCGCGTTTTTGGGCGCTCCGAAACTGTCGGACCAGGAGAGCAGGAGTAAGAGTCGGTCGACGGAACACCAAACTTCAAAAGGTTATAATTCAATAACTAGAGCGCTTTGAAAGGTGTAATATATATCAATCGCTAGGGAATTAAAAAATCTACGCGTCAGTACTAATAATTAAACATATTAATGGGTAATTAAGTCGTAATTAGCATAAACAGATGCCATAAGAACAGATGAGTGCGAGTGAGAGCGATAAGACGCAGATATAAAAATAATGTTGGCAGCGCTGAAATTATCGATCGATGCACAGTATAGCCAACAATAGTTTTATATCTCCGTCCTATCGCTCTCACTCGCACTCATGTGTTATTTATGGCATCTGTTTATACTAATTAAGAGTTAATTACGCTTTAATATGTTTAATAACTACTATTGATGCGTAGATTATTTAATTCCCTAGCGATTGATATATATTACACCTTTCAAAGCGTTCTAGTTATTAAATAATAATTAAAATTTACGCGGTACGATATTCGCGCCAAAACTACAATATATGCAAAAAAACTACCCCCAATACCACCGCGCAACCAAAACCAATCGATAGATTTTTTTCCCGTCCGCCTAATGGTGGTCATGGTTTTTCTAATTTCTCAGCTATAAGGGCGCTATAAGCATTTTAAGTTGGGGGTGAAAACAAAAAGTTCCGAAGAAATTACAACCGCCGCACCATAACCAATCGATAGAGTTTTCTCCCGTCTTTCTAACGGTACTCTTGGTTTTTCTAAATTCCCAGCCATAAGGGAGCTATAAGCATTCTAAGTTAGGGGTAAAAACCAAAATTTCCAAAAAAATTGCAACCCCCAACACCCGCACTATAACCAATCGATTGGCTTTTTTCCCGTCTGTCTAATGATGGTCTTGGTTTTTCTAAATTCCTAGCCATAAGGGCGCTATACCACTTTAAAGTTGGGGGTTGACAGCGAAATTATGGTGAAAGCGCGTTTTTGGGCGCTCCGAGACTGTCGGATTAGGAGAGCAGGAGTTAGAGTCGGTCGACGGAACACTAAATTTCAAAACGTTATAATTCAATAACTAGATCGTTTTGAAAGGTGTAATGTATATCAATCGCTAGGGAATTGAATAATCTACGCGTCAATGGTAATAATTAAACATATTAATGCGTAATGAAGTCATAATTACCATAAACAGATGCCATAAGGAACACATGAGTGCGAGTGAGAGCGATAAGACACAGATATAAAAATAATGTTGGCAGCGCTGAAATTATCGATCGATGCACAGTGTTGCCAACATTAGTTTTATATCTCAGTCCTATCGCTCTCACTCGCACTCATATGTTCCTTATGGCATCTATTTATGCTAATTATGACTTAATTACGCGTTAATATGTATAATTATTACTACTGACGCGTAGATTATGTAATTCCCTAACGAGTTATATAAATTACACCTTTCAAAGCGCTCTAATTATTGCGTTATAACTGATTGAAGTTTGGTGTTCGGTCGACCGACTCTTACTCCTGCTATCCTGATCCGGCAGATTCGAAGCTCCTAAAAACGCGCTTTCACCATAATTTCGCTGTCAACCCCCAACTTTAAATGCGTGTAGCGCCTTTATGGCTAGGAATTTAGTAAAACCAAGACCACCATTATAAAGACGGGAACAAAATCTATCGATTGGTTACGGTGTGGGGGCTGGAGGTTGCAATTTTTTTGGAAATTTTGGTTTTTACCCCCAACTTAAAATGCTTATAGCGCTCTTATAACTGGGAATTTGGAAAAACCAAGACCACCATGAGACGGACGGGAAAAAAACCTATCGATTGGTTATGGTTGCGCGGTGATGGGGGGGTAGTTTTCTTTTACTACATATTGGCCTTCACCCCCAATTTATTTTTCCAATATAACTTTATTATTATAGGTGATAGAAAAATAAATCAAAGAACAAACGTATTGCGAATTGCTTTAATATACATATACATTTATTATAAATATTAGTGTGAGTATAAAATCAGTTTATTTCTTAAGTAACCGATTGATATCCTTGTTTTGTTTTGTAATCGTTATGTCAGCCAGCTCCGTTTTATCAGTGATGCCTTCAATAAGTTCATTTTGTGTGTCTATTTCAGTTGAGAGGTCTGTGGCAAGCCCTTTCAGCCGTGATATCGATGAACTCATCTCAGACAAGTTTGCTTCGAGACGGGCACTGATGTCTTTGCTGCCTGAATGTGGGTTTAGTTGCTGTTGCTGCTCATGGCCTTTCAGCCGAGTGACTGGGTGATTCTCATATCGGTCGTAGTCTGAGAGGGTTTCAGTGAGGGCGGACTTTGGTACCTGAAAGTTATTATAAACAATACTTGATTATTAGTGCCTGTGAGAATAAAAGTTGTGGGACATGCAGATTTAAAGAAACATCAAATACAAACTAGAAGGAGAACGGTTTGCATTCGTTATTTATATAAAGACAAATGTTTGTTTATATTTAAATGAATACCTGTGATTGATTTGAACTCGTATTAGATCCTGGACTGGCTGGATCAGCACGTCCAGACATATAATTCTTTAAACTGCTAAACACCGATTTGATCCCATTAATATGTTTCTGCGAGAACCTCAGTGTTTGATTGATTTCATCCAGTCGCTTATCAGTGCGCTCCAACTGTTCACGCTGTCTCGACAACTCCTCAGCTGTAGCTATGCCAATTTGTTCAGAGTCCCGCAGTATCCCTATACTACGCTCCGTGCTCTGCACTGTACGATCCTCAATCTGCCTGCGCCTTTCTTGGAATGTCTGCACTTGCTCGTCGAAAGACGACGACTGTGGGGGCGGTTTACGCGCGTTCTGCAGGAATGTATCATCGTCCACGTCGTCATCATCGTCGAAGGGGTTGGAACTGTTTGTATAGCGGTGGTGGCCCCCCGACATAGTTTTTTTTTGTATTGCAACAAAGGGGGCGATTTAATAGGTGACAGAAGAAATAACCTTGACGGGACAGGGTTGCCAATTGAAGCAATAGTTCTGTCAGTTTCATTCTGACATTTGGAGTTATGCAACATAATCAACATGAAAGTTCGAATTTGTAAGAGTTCTGTTATATTTACAAGTTTTAGTACCTTTGAACATCCTTAATCATTTTTATTGCAACAAAAGGGAGCGATTTGATAGATAATAGGAGAAATAACTAACGAAATTCTAGTTGGTTGGAAATAACCTTGGTGTGACAGGGTTGCCAACTGAAGCACTAGTTCTGTCAGTTTCGTTCAGACAGTTATAGTTATGGGTTATGCAACACAATCAACAATAATATTTGAATTTGTAGGACTTTGTAAGTTTTAACACCTTTGATCATCCCGAATAAGCCCGTACAGTGCTTCATATACGTTTTTGTAAATGAGGAAGTAAATAACATTTCACCACTGGCTGGAAGTTACATGCGGAATCCGCTCTGGAATTTTTGGCGGTTAGGGAGGTTTCAAGGTTAGAACGTTAGGGAAATTACTGGTAAGTTAGTTTTACTTGCATAAAGTTGCGATTAAATAAAGCTCCTTACCATAAACAACTCCTGTGACGAATGTGAGCGAACACCTAGGGTCCACATCGTCCAGTCTGTCTGGAAATTTCAAGGTTCTAGAACTATATATAGTTGTCTATGACTAGGACGCGCAATCCGAGTTTTTGCAGTTGCAGGTTTCAAGGAAGGTAGAGGCTCCGAAATGTCTGCGGTAAGAATGTTAGGGAAGTTACCGGTGTGTCAGTTTTACTTGCTTAAAGTTGTGATTGAATAAAACTCTGTACAGATGATGTGACAAATGTAAGAGAACACCTAGGCCTCACATACTGCAATCTGTCTGGAAGTTTCAAGATTCTAGGATGCCCAATGCAGGGAGGTTTCAAGGAAGATGGAGGCTTCGAAATATCTGCAGTTAGAATGTTATGGAAGTTACTGGTGAGTCAGATTTACTTGTTTAAACTTGTGATTGCATAAAACTCCCTACAGATGATTGAATCTTTGATTTTGGTACACCACAAGTTTTTCTTATAATCAAAAGTGCTCCCTGACTTCAAACGTTAAAAATCACTAGTCTATATGAACGTTTTTAGTGTGTGATCTGTTTTAAATTAATAGACTGAGTTATAAAAAATGATACAAAATCAAAGATTTAAGAAATTAAAATTTTTGATACTATTTTATATTTTATATTTAATTTGGCTGAAAATAATCAATTTTTTGATCATTTTCACCTAAAAATAAAGTCTGCAGGAAGTTTTTTAGTGCATGAGCTGTTTTAAATTAATCGACTGGGTTATAAAAAATTCTAAAAAATCAAAGAGTTAAGAAATTTAAATTTTTAATATTATTTTAAATTCTATATGAAATTAGGCTCAAAATAAGCTATTTTTTTCATAATTTTCACCCAAAAATAAAGTCTACAGGAAAGTTTTTATTGTACAGGCTGTTTTAAATGAATCGACTGAGAAAATATAATGAAAAATCAAAGATTTATGTGTATATTATATATAAACAGTTTATTTCTTTAAATAATTTAAACTAAATGGTTGGGCTCCACCTCCAGCTCCACCTCCTCCTCCTCTGTTTTGCGCTCAGCCGCGATGCGCGCATGCTCCTCAGCGATGCGCGCGAACAAGTCGTGGTGCCTCGCGGCGGCCCTTTGAACCGTTGGAGTGTCCAAAGGGACCACCACTTGCCCTGGAACGACACGGTGGGCCTCCGCAATGGCTGCGTACCGGTGGAGGTGCGCCTGCTTGGCGTACGCCACTGCGTCGGAGTCACGTGGGGCTGCTACGTAGCCAACTTGATGTTTTTGGGCGATGCTTTCGAATTGCCTCAAGTGGCGCTCTCTAGCGGCGGCCACGGCGTCTGATTCGCGGGGTAGGGGCTCAGGGCTGTAGTTGAGCACGGGGTGGAAACCCTGTTTGTCCGCGGTGTACTCGACTGTTCGGATTTTATGGGATGGGTCTACGTATGAGTAAGAACCTGAAATAAAAAACAATTGAATGTTAGTATATACTCATCATTTGTCATGCTAAACAACTTATTTTAATCTAATTCAATTTTATCTGTAGAGAGAAAGTTTAACGCCATCTAGTGACACCACATAAATTAATATTGTACCCCTATCAAACACTCTTTTGGAATATTATTCCAATTGAGAACACTACTTGGTGATTCTGAAGGCATGGGTATGTTGATGAATATTACCATATGGGTGTGCATTGCTAATTGATGCGGTATCGCCAGATGGCGTTAAACAGAGAACGTTTAACGCCATCTGGCTAGGGAGAAACTTTAAAAGAAGTAAAATTTTCGAAATTTTGTATATACTCATGATTTGTTATTGTTAACAGTTTATCTCTATAAAGTTTTGCTGTATTTTTACTAGAAACAGGTCTTTACCTACAAATTTTTTTTCAAAAAATTAATATTTAAAAATTTTTTGATTTGAAACTTTAAATATACCCATCATTAATCATTATGAACAACTTATTTTAATACAATTTTATTATATTTTTACTATAAACATAAGTTTACCTGTGCAGGTTTTTTCAAAAATTTATATTTTCGAAATTTTTGGTTTTAAACTTTGTATGTACTTATCATTTATTATTGTAAACACGATTTCCCTATAAAATTTTATTATATTTTTACTAAAAACTAGACGTTACCTAAACACATTTCTTTCAAAAATCAATATTTCCAAAATTTTCGAAACTTTGTATGTACTCATGATTTGTTATTGTAAACAGTTTATCTTTATAACATTTTACTGTATTTTTACTAGAAACAGGTCTTTACCTACAAAGGTTTTTTCAAAAATTAATATTTTCAAAAATTTTGATTTGAAACTTTAAATATACTCATCATTAATCATTATGAACAACTTATTTTAATACAATTTTATTATATTTTTACTATAAACATAAGTTTACCTGTTCAGGTTTTTTCAAAAATTTATATTTTCAAAATTTTTGGTTTGAAACTTTGTATGTATTTATCATTTATTATTGTAAACACGGTTTCCCTATAAAATTTTATTATATTTTTACTAAAAACTAGGCTTTATTATACACATTTTTTTCAAAAATCAAAATTTCCAAAATTTTTGAAACTTTGTATGTACTGAAGAGTTGTCATTGTGAACAGTTTATTTTTATAAAATTTTACTGTATTTTTACTAGAAACAGGTCTTTACCTACAAAGGTTTTTTCAAAAATTAATATTTTCAAAAAAATTTATTTTCAACTTTAAATATACTCATTATGAACAACTTATTTTTATACAATTTTATTATATTTTGATTATAAACATAAGTATACCTGATCAGGTTTTTTCAAAAATTTATATTTGCAAAATGTTTGGTTTGAAACTTTGTATGTAATTATCATTTATTATTGTAAACATGATTTCTCTATAAAATTGTATTATATTTTTACTAAAAATAAGACTTTACCTAAACACATTTTTTCAAAAATCAAAATTTCCAAAATTTTCGAAACTTGTATGTACTCATGATTTGTTATTGTAAATAGTTTATCTTTATAAAATTTTACTGTATTTTTACTAGAAACAGGACTTTAACTACAAAAGTTTTTTCAAAAATTTATATTTTCAAAAATTTTGATTTTAAACTTTAATTATATTCATTATTAATCATTATGAACAACTTATTTTAATATAATTTTATTATATTGTCACTATAAACATAAGTTTACCTGATCAGGTTTTTTCAAAAATTAATATTTTCAAAGATTTTGATTTGAAACTTTAAATATACTTATCATTAATCATTATGAACATTTTATTTTAATACAATTATATTATATTTATACCATAAACATAAGTTTAACTGTTTCAAAAAATTATATTTTCAAAATTTTTGGTTTTAAACTTTTTATGTGCTTATCATTTATTATTGTAAACACGATATCTCTATAAAATTTTATTATATTTTTACTAAAAACAAGACTTTACCTAAACACATTTTTTCAAAAATCAAAATTTCCAAAATTTTCGAAACTTTGTATGTACTCATGATTTGTTATTGTAAACAGTTTATCTTTATAAAATTTTACTGTATTTTAACTAGAAAGAGGTCTTTACCTACACAGGTTTTTTCAAAAATTAATATTTTCAAAAATTTTGATTTGAAACTTTATATATACTTATCATTAATCATTATGAACAATTTATTTTAATACAATTTTATTATATTTTTACTATAAACATAAGTTTGCTTGATTAGGTTTTTTCAAAAATTTATATTTTCAAAATTTTTGGTTTGAAACTTTGTATGTACTTATCATTTATTATTGTAAACATGATTTCTCTATAAAATTTTATTATATTTTCACTAAAAGCAGGACTTTACCTGAAACTTTTTGGTTTAAATTTTTTCAAAATTCGCCAAATTATGTTCTCACTTACTCTTTTTAATTTATAAATTCAAATTTTATATACCTTGTACGGTACCAGACCCATCACTCACTTCAGAGTGTGTGCGGTCGATGTGTCCGGGGAAGCGCCCGGCGGCGTAGCCGAACGCATACGGTCTTGGGGGCGGCGGTTGTGTGGTTGTTGTCACCAAAATATGCGAAACATCGCACGAAGCCAATGCAACAAATGTTGACAATATGAAGAACTGAAAGAAAAATGATTATTTTTTTTATATATTTAATTTATATTTATTTATATTAAAATATATATATATATATATATATATATATATATATATATATAATATATATATATATATATATATATATATATATATATATATATATATATATATATTAAAAAGAACTTCTATCTTTATAGGGCTATCAGTCGTGGGGCTTTTCCACCGTCCAAATGAGCTCAGAGGAGTTTAATCACCCTTAACTGCACTGAAAAACTGAGAAAGGTGATTCGCGAAAATTCACCTCAATGGGGCTCGAACTCAGGCTTCCCAATGTGCAGTATGAGACGAACAACGCCCCTAACCATTCGGCCACTCAACTAGGTATTTATATTTTTATTTAATAAGATTTAAATTTGAGAGAGATAAGTTCTTAATCATAATTTGAAGTTTGTACAAGTACAAACTACAAATTATATATATTTTTATAAGTTAAGTTAAGTTAAGTTAGTCCATGCATTATTATTGGTTTTTACAGTTGTGATTGTATTAAATAATAATAAATAATAAAGTAATATTTATTTAGGCTAAAAACTTTCTGTCACTATACATTTGATTTGATTAGATCATTATAATTTACTTTCGTTGAAATTTATTGTGATTACATAATTGGTAACGAACTTTATTTTTTGTTACATTCGTTTCTCAGTTATTTAATGTTTTTCTCTTTTGATTAATTATTTAAAGTAAATTCTGATTTGTGTGTGAGTTAAATGAAAGTTTTTAAATGCAAATTTGTACGTACATTCCTCATAATTACCACTCAAATTTCTAAATAAATATTAATCACTGTGCTGTGTTTGAACTGGCTGCTAATTTGCGACTAATACGCCACACACGCTCGAGGTTTCGTATGAAATTGAAAGAGAAAGTCTTCTTGCAGATGGTGGCCCAGTTTAGTATTTACGTGATTGAATATTTTAGTGTTTTGTAATCATGCTGCACTGTTGTTGACTTAGTTGGGTGATTGTAAAGATGATCATGTTTTAATATTGGATGTCCTCGCGCATAAATTAATTCATCTGGACAACAATAATATCCGTGTTGCCGAAATATTTATCTTAAAAATAAGTAAATTGTTTCTAATATTAAGTAGACGTGTGGTGATTTAACAGGTTTTGCAATTCATGTCCTTGGTGATTTGGCCTTTTATGGTGATGAATGTAATTCGCATTTCATTTGGTTCATAAATTAGCAATTTTTGTGCCATTTTTAGTAAAAAAGGACCTTTATTTGGCATTTCGATCACAAAAAATGCTCTTCAACATCAACAACTACAACAAAAATATATAAGTAAATAGAAATACAAATAGAAATAAAAGTAACACTCTGCAAAAATTATTTAGTTTTGACTTTTTTCATTTATCCCATGTTTCTTAACCCTCTTATTCATAATGCAAATTTTTTTTAATGAAAACTCTTTAGGTTTTTTCAAAATCACAACTTTATAGGGCTGTAATTCAAAAACAAGTTGCGATATCAACCAACGGTTTTCAAAACTGAATTCAGCTGGATGGTTTATATAAGGATAGCATATTTTCTGTATAAATTGCCTCCAGGATTTTTCACTAGAATGAAATGTATAATTTTCTCGATTAGACTGACGGGAAAAATCAAGTTAAATAAATAATAATAAATATATAATAATAATAATAATAAATATTTGTGGCTGCAGTTACACAAGAGAGACAATTTTAATATGTGGAAATCTCATTTGGGATGTTTAGTTGCAGCTGTATAACAGTACTTTTTATTATATTAATAATGAGTAATTCATTAACATCATAAAAGATAATACAAATAAATTTTACATAATATATAAATAAATAAGTTCATTTTATTGTCCTCCCCACGAGATTTGTAGATTGACCGCGGTTACCATAGCTCAGAGATTCTATGTAAATGTGTAGTCGTTTGTTTGCATTTAATAAATTTCTAAAATATAAGTATTGGGCGCCAAAATATTTAAAATCTACTGGTTATGGCTTCGGCTGTTGGAAATAGTATGTAGACGATTTTAAAATCTGAATATCTCATTTGGGCTATTCGCCTGTATCTATTATTTATTATGTTGTTATTAATAAATTTCGAAAAAGTTGTTAAAAGCGCCAAATATTTCAAATCTACTATTTGCGACACTAGCGCCAAAATGCTTGAACTGCAAGCTTCACGTAATTTCTGTTAGATGTCGCTATAACCGACGGCAGCGCTCAAGAAAACAGCGGTGAATGCTCCAACGACAAGCTTCAGGAAATTCATTGATAGATGTCGCTGCTGTATACGATTTTCACATATTATTTCGAGTACAAATCTACATAGAATCTCTCAACACCGATAACCCCCCAGTGAGATTTTCATATTTTATAAACGTCCACATATTGTTGCCAACAATTTACTCGCTAACTTTTGAACTAAAATATTATTTTTTTTTATATATATCATTCATTTTTTTTTTTTGCATACATACATAGGTTTCATATAAATAATATATTAATTTCGGAAAATTGTGCTCCCTCTCAGTGCTGTCACCAATCCACTGACCTGGACAGCCTGGTGTGAAGGAGTTCTTGTTGTTCTTGTTTTTGTTGTTGTTGATGGCGGTGTTGTATTTAGTTTAGTTTTCTTGTTTTTCTTGATATCGTCTGTTTTGTTATCAATTATTAAATTGAAAGATAATTGATAAACTCAATTGGGTTATTAATTGAGAATTGAATTCTCTACGAGAATAGTTCGTAATTTTATATTTAAAAAAATTTAAATTTCAAATTTGTTGGCGGCAGCGACATCTGCCAGGTGATTGGCCAAGCTTGTAGTTCAAGCGTTATGGCGCTAGTGTCGCAACCCATCATCAAGTGCTCTTCTGACACAAAAACCCGCGCGGCAATTTTCCACCGGCTGAAAATAAGGTAAAAAACATCCATCCAATTCTTAAATTACTACCAAACTCTTCCTTATTGCACGCGCTTTCTAATGATATAACTCACACCGGTGTGGCTGATTTTTTCTGCGAGATATCACGATGGCGTCACTTGGCGGGACTTGAATTGTACGCGGCAACCGACGCAACTTCTTGTTATCGAATTATATTCGTGTAATAATGCAGCTGGTGTGCGGTCTATGTTAAAACTACTTAACTTTTTGCTAGCTTTCTGATGATATAAATTGCTACGCTGTACGAGATTTCATTATATCGTGATATGGCTAAATGAAAATTGTATGTGCCAACATTGTAGGGTTATTTTGTGTTTGTGTGTATACACGCATACGGACATAAGTGCAAGCACAGACATGCACACAGAAAAGCGCATACTTGCACACAGTCATAAGTACAAGCACAGACACGCACACAGACATAAATACAAACATAGACACGCACATAGACAATAAATAGAAGCACAGATACGTACATAGATAAAAGTACAAGCACAGACACGTATACAGACATAAGTACAAGTACAGATATGCACACAGACACGTACACAGACATAAGTACAAGTACAGACATGCACACAGGCACGTACACAGACATAAGTACAAGCACAGACATGCATACAGACATAAGTACAAGCACAGACACGTATACAGACATAAGTATAAGTACAGACATGCACACAGACATAAGTACAAGTACAGACATGCACACAGACATAAGTACAAGCACAGACACGTACACAGACATAAGTACAAGCACAGACACGTACACAGACAAAAGTACAAGTACAGACATGCATACAGACATAAGTACAAGCACAGACACGTATACAGACATAAGTACAAGTACAGACATGCACACAGACATAAGTACAAGTACAGACACGTACACAGACATAAGTACAAGTACAGACATGCATACAGACATAAGTACAAGTACAGACATGCACACAGACATAAGTATAAGTACTGACATGCATACAGACATAAGTACAAGCACAGACACGTATACAGACATAAGTACAAGTACAGACATGCACACAGACATAAGTACAAGCACAGACACGTACACAGACATAAGTACAAGTACAGACATGCATACAGACATAAGTACAAGCACAGACACGTATACAGACATAAGTACAAGTACAGACATGCACACAGACACGTGCACAGACATAAGTACAAGTACAGACATGCACACAGACATAAGTACAAGTACAGACATGCACACAGACATATGTATAAGTACTGACATGCATACAGACATAAGTACAAGTACAGACATGCACACAGACATAAGTACAAGCACAGACACGTATACAGACATAAGTACAAGTACAGACATGCATACAGACATAAGTACAAGCACAGACACGTATACAGACATAAGTACAAGTACAGACATGCACACAGACACGTGCACAGACATAAGTACAAGTACAGACATGCATACAGACATAAGTATAAGCACAGACACGTATACAGACATAAGTACAAGTACAGACATGCACACAGACATAAGTACAAGCACAGACACGTATACAGACATAAGTACAAGTACAGACATGCACACAGACATAAGTACAAGAACAGACACGTATACAGACATAATTACAAGTACAGCCATACACACAGACACGTACACAGACATAAGTACAAGTACAGACATGCACCCAAACATAAGTACAAGCACAGACACGTATACAGACATAAGTACAAGTACAGACATGCACACAGACACGTGCACAGACATAAGTACAAGTACAGACATGCATACAGACATAAGTACAAGCACAGACACGTATACAGACATAAATACAAGTACACACATGCACACAGACACGTGCACAGACATAAGTACAAGTACAGACATGCACACAGACATAAGTACAAGCACAGACACGTATACAGACATAATTACAAGTACAGACATACACACAGACACGTACACAGACATAAGTACAAGTACAGACATGCACCCAAACATAAGTACAAGCACAGACACGTACACAGACATAAGTACAAGTACAGACATGCACACAGACACGTGCACAGACATAAGTACAAGTACAGACATGCATACAGACATAAGTACAAGCACAGACACGTATACAGACATAAATACAAGTACACACATGCACACAGACATAAGTACAAGTACAGACATGCACACAGACATAAGTACAAGCACAGACACGTATACAGACATAATTACAAGTACAGACATACACACAGACACGTACACAGACATAAGTACAAGTACAGACATGCACCCAAACATAAGTACAAGCACAGACACGTACACAGACATAAATACAAGCACAGAGACGCACACAGATATAAGTACAAATACAGACACACACAGACATGAGTACAAGCACAGACACGCACATAGAAAATAAGTACAAGTACAGACACGCGCACAGACATAAATACAAGCACAGACACGCACACAAGCATAAGTACAAACACAGGCACGCACACAGACATAAATATAAACACAGACATAAGTACAAGTACAGACACGTACACACATAAACTTGTGATATTGTCATGTTCGGATATTTTATTATTAAATTAAAATTCATTACAAATAATACAACAATTTGTTTATTTTCAAAAAATTCACTTTTATAATAAATATGGGTTTACTGAAAAAACGTGTATGTTACGCCACTGGCACGCGGCGGCCATCTTAACAAGAGATGCGCGCGCCACCACAGTTGTGCTTTGCTGACAGCAACATCCGCGCGTCTGTTTTCCACCGGCTGAAACTAAGGTAAAAACCATCCATCCAATTATAAAATTACTACCAAACCGTTCCTTATTGCACGCGCTTTCTAATGATATAACTCACGCCGGTGTAGCATAATTTTTCCGCGGGATATCACGATGGCGTCACTTGGACTTGAATTGTACGCGGCAACCGACAGTTGTCGAATTATATTCGTGTAATAATGCAGCTGGTGTGCGGCGTATGTTAAAACCATATAACTTTTCGTTAGCTTTGTGATGACGCAAGTCTGCACAAGATTTAATTATATCAAAGCCGTGATATGGCAAAATCAAAATTGTACGTGTCAACATTGTAGGGTTATTTTATGTTTGTGTGTGTGACATAACTACAAGCACATACACGCACACAGACATAAAGTCATGTTCCGATATTTTATTATCAAATTATAATCCATTACTTATAATACAATATTTTTTTGTTTTAAAAAAATCAATTTTCATAATATATACGGATTTATTAACAAACGTATGATACGCCACTGGCACTCCGCCATCTTAACTAGAGCTGCGCGCGCAATGACAGTTGAAGTGCTTTTGCGACAGTAAACCCGCGCGTCTGTTTTCCACCGGCTGAAAATAAGGTAAAAACCATCCCTCCAATTCTAAAATTACTACCTAACTATTCCTTATTGCACGCGCTTTCTAATGATATAACTCACGCTGGTGTAGCTGAATTTTTTTGGGAGATATCGCGATGGCGTCACTTGCACTTGAATTGTACGCGGGTAACCGACGCGACTTTTTATTGTCGAATTACATTTGTATGTTAATGCAACTAGTGTGCGGCGTATGTTAAAACTATTTAACTTATTGCTAGCTTTGTGCTCATATAAGTTGCTATGCTGTATAAGATTTTATTATATCAAAAATGTATTGCACTGCATGCAACTTAATTTGCAAGTTAATTAGTAAGTCAAGCCTCATATTAAGTTGCATACAGTTAGTCTGTACATAAATATATTCACGCACATTTAAATATTATTCTTATGGTAAAGACTAATAAATTACAGCATAGCACAGTTACAGCTTATATTTCTGTATTTAAATAGACACAAGCACACTCGATTATTATCATTATTATTATGGTAATGAGTTGTAAATTACTGCCCAGTGTTGTTTCAATTCTGTAACTAGCTATGTACCTTCCGATATTTACAGTCGTGTGTTAATGTATGATACACATACATTAACACTCGGCTGTAATATGTGTATGATACACAAAGAAAATATAATCCTATAATATTTACAGTCGTGTGTTAATGTATGATACACATACAACTAGCTATGGACCTTAAGGTTCTTAGCTAGTTGTATGTTTATCATACATTAGCACACGGCTGTAAGGACCACATTAACACATAAATTAACACTCGTCTGCAAGGTAAGCTCCATACAGCCGTGTGTTAATGTTTATGTTTATGTGTTAGTGTGGTTCTTACAGTCGTGTGCTAATGTATCATACACATACAACTATCTAAGAACCTTAAGGTCCATAGCTAGTTGTATGTGTATCATACGTTAACACACGACTGTAAATATTATAGGATTATATTTTCTTTGTGTATCATACACATATTACAGCCGAGTGTTAATGTATGTGTATCATACATTAACACACGTCTGTAAATATCCGAAAGTCCATGCTAGTTACAGAATTGAAACAACACTGGGCTGTAATTTACAACTCATTACCATAATAATAATGATAATAATCGAGTGTGCATGTGTCTATTTAAATACAGAAATATAAGCTGTAACTGTATGCAACCCAACACACACTCATGCGATTGCAACTCTGTAGTTAAAAACTAACCTTCGCGAGTGCTGCTGCGCATCACGTGTTGGGACCGCGGGAAGGAAGACGTCAGTCTTATCAAAACATTGCTCGGTGGCTGTTGTGTCTTCGGGAAGTTCGTGATTATGTGTGTGTGTATTCTTAAAAGAATGTGTTATGTTAATGTTAAACAACCGTGGCCGCCGGGGACAATTCGGATTAAGGCTACAAGTGATTGTCTTGCACAACAGCTGATTTAGTGCATCTGGGATTGTGTATTGTTTGCAACTCCCAATCAGTACAGTGCGTGGTATTTAGCTTGAAACTTTTAACACCCTCGTACAAAAAAAAAATACAAAACAACTTGCTTTTGTTATTGGTTACGGTTATATTAGCCGGTTTTGTTTATAGTTAGGCAGCTGTTCTGGTTTTGGTCTTGGCTGGTTTAGAACAGCCCAAAACAGCTCCCAAACGATCAACAAAAGCAACTATTGTTGTGGTGATTATATATTGTTTAGGGAACATCTTGACAAGTGATACAAACTGAATACTAAACTCATTTCAGAAAATAAAGTGACAAGTGAAGTTGGAATCATAGACAACTGCTGGTTGGAATGGAGCAGTACTAATATAAAACACCAAAGGGAGAGTGAGTGTCGACATGGATGGATTAACCCTGCAAAAAGGAGTAAGTGTTTTTATTCCTATATTACTTGATTATATGGAATTGTGTGTGAGAAAACATAACACAATATTATATTTACAAGCATCTCATAAACATAATAGGTCCCATAAGCTATTGAATACATAAATTCAAAACAGAAACTGCCAAAACAAATGTCAAACCTCTTGAATAACACTTGTTATTGGAGACCATTTGTTTTATTATTCAGTGTTTCCAATAGAGGTAATCTAAAATAACTACATTCCATAAAGGCACCTTACACGGTCAATAATACTGTCAATCCTAGTACTGTCAATATTTGCTTCAATTCTCCTTTTATATTTATAAAGTAATCAATTATCCGGATAAAGATCAGTATTCTCTTCATTACATCATTACTATACCTTACACGATGAGTAATACTGTCTATATTTTAGAATAATGAACATTTTAAACATATTATTGTACAGTAATACTGTCATTATTCTAAAATATTGACAGTAATATTGATTGTGTAAGGTGCCTTATAGATAATGTATTTATTGTTGCTATAACAACAAATACTTATGTGTTCAATAGCTATAAAAGGCACCATACATGTTCAATAATACTGTCAATCCTAGTACTATCAGTATTTACTTCAATCTGCACCTGCCTCATTAAGACACCTTACATACTCAATAATACTGTCAGTCTTAGTACTGTCAGTATTTATTTCAAACCTTCCTTTTATATTTATCAAGTAATCAATTTCGCATAAATATTAGTATTCTCTTCATTCCATCATTACTATACGATTACTTACATGATAAGTAATAGTGGCAATATTTTTGAATAATGAATATTCTAAACATGTTATCGTACAGTAATACTGTCATTATTCTAAAATATTGACAATATTATTGACCATATAAGGTGCCTTTTAGATACATGTTGGTTGATATGGGGGTGAATAACATAAAGAGAAACATAAGTGACCATCGTTAACTAAATAAAAGAGTAACCATTCATTTGTAATGTAAATAAATCAATATTACAAGCATTTGGCTAAATATTTGTATTTGAAGTTCATGGTACAATGGTATATAATGATACAAATTATAAGTTTTCTTGAAATATTGATGCTTTTAGCAGAAACTAGTTAGAAAAGTTATAAAATTAAATGGTTATAGCCTACACCGAAAGGTAGAAGCCAATAGATAATATATATATATAAAAGTAAATGGTAACTCCAACAGTTTTTCCAATATTCATGCACAAAGTTTGTCATAGTTATAAAAGCCAATAAGAAATTCATATGCCACACATTTTTGGTCATATAAAGTAAACGTCTTATTGGATAGTTATGGTATTAACTGGATTTATGGACAAATAGTCACTCTTTTGGAAAAGTTATAAACATAAATGGTAACTCCAACACTTTTTCCAGTATTCATGTACAAGTTCATCATAGCTATAAAAGATGATAGAAACTTCCCATGTCACACATTTTTGGTCATATAAAGTCAACGTGTTGTTGGATTGTCATGATATTAACCTGATTTATGGACAAATAGTCATTCTTTTGGAAAAGTTATAAAAATAAATGGTAACTCTAACATTTTTTACAGTATTCATGCAGAAAGTTTGTCATGGCTATAAAAGTCAATAGAAACTTCACATGTCACACATTTTTGGTCATATAGAGTTAACATCTTGTTGGATTGTCATGATTGTAACTGGATTTATGGACAAATGGTCATTCTTTTAGGAAAGCTATACAAGTAAATGGTAACTCTAATAGTTTTTCCAATATTCATGCACAAAGTTTTTCATAACTATAAATGTCAATACAAATTTCACATGTTACATATTTTTGGTCATATAAAGTAAACGTCTTGTTGGATTGTCATCATATTAACCTGATTTATGGACAAATAGTCATTGTTTTAAAAAAGTTATAAAAGTAAATGGTAACTCTAATAATTTTTCTAGTTTTCAAGGACAAAGTTTGTTATAGCTATGAAAGTCAATACAAAATTCACAATTCACACATTTTTGATCATATAGAGTTAACATCTTCTTGGATTGTCATGATATTAACTGGATTTATGGACAAATAGTTATTCTTTTAGAATAGTTATAAAAATAAATAGTAACTCTTAACAGTTTTTCCAGTATTCATGTACAAAATTAGTCATAGCTATAAATATCAATAAAAATTTCACATGTCACAGATTTTTGGTCATATAAAGTAAAAGTCTTGTTGGATTGTCATGATATTAAGCTGATTTATGGATAAATAGCTATAAAAATCAATTAAAAATTCACATGTCGCATATTTTTGGTCATATAGGGTAAACATCTTATAGGATTGTTATGAAATTAACTGGATTTATTGACAAATAGTCATTCTTTTAAACAAGCTATAAAATAAAATGGTAACTCTAACAGTTTTTCCAGTATTCATGCACAAATTTAATCATAGTATGTAAAAGTCAATAAAAAATTCACTTGTCACACATTTTTGGTCATATTGAGTAAACGTTTTGTTGAATCGTCATGATATTATAGATAAGAATCACCTCTGCAGTTAAACCAAATGCCTAAAAACTTGAAGCAAGGCACTCTCTATCAATTTTCAATTTCATCTCTTTTTCTAACCACTCCTGCCTCCTGCTTCATCGTTCTTGACGCCTGTAGTTGAGTAGGTAAAGAAGGGGAGTATAGAGGGTCTAAAAAGAATGTACAAGGTGGTAGAGGAACTGGAAGGGGGTGTGGAGAAAATCAGAGAGGTGAAATGTCATGAATTGTGTAATCTATGTGTAATGTATACAACTGTATATACACAAGAGTTCAGTTTATTTGTTATTGATATTTATAGCCAGTATGTATTAAAACCTGATGAGGACAATAGTCATATTTTATTTGTGCACCTATCCATAATCATCGAGGGTTTTAATGACGTCACAAATTGCATCACTGATATATTTTAAATAGTAACTGGATTATTTATCGGGGTCCTGTAATCCTGCCCGACGAATTAGTACCTTGACGTGGTGGGCAGGCTTAATCACATGTACACTGAAAATTTCACTTCTTTAAGTGAACTTATTTTAATTAAAATTATGTTTTATGTTCATTTTAAGTTATACTAAACAATTAATACCGTTATAAAGTTTTGAAAATCATTTTAACAGATTTATATAATCAAATTTACATTTTTAAGTGATACAATTAAAATTTTGTATTTCTAATACCTCAACATATTTAGATTTTAATTATTTTCACCCTCCATTCTATTGCTCTAATTTAACAATAATTTTTAAAATAAATTCAGACAAAATGTTCAAGTTGAAGGTTTTACCAAACATAATCAAACCATGTCGTTTGTATGAATGTATGAGCATGTATGCACGTCGATGGCCATCGCAAGTGTCTGTATGTGTTAGCTTAATGTTTCTCTGTTTCTGTTGATTGGCTAGTTTCAAACTCCACTTTTGTTAGGTCATCCTCTACGATTTTAAGGAGCGTACGTCCCATTTAATCTTCATTTTTGGTTATAGTTGCATTACAAAAGGTGTTTTAATGAAACCTATATGTTATGCAAATAGTTTTGTGTGATTGAGTGTTCTTATGATGAGTATAGTTCGCTACTTTCTTTAGGAAGTCGTTTTCGTTATAAATATCGATGGCATCATGGTGGCGTTATGTTTGGTTTAATTTGAAAATTTGTACCTAAAAAAAGAAAATGTTTGTTTAAACAAATGGAGTGGTAATTAATTTTTTTGGGACCATAATAAATATATTATTGTTATTACAAAACAATTATACTAGTAACTAGATATTAATTAAAGTAATAACCTATAAAATACATGTATTTAAAAAAAATGATAATATAAAAAACGTTACCTAATATTTACATGTTAAATAATTTTCAACATACAAAACATTAATTAACAATTATTTCAAAACTTAAAACACATTCATAATTTTCCTTGTACATGTGAAACCAAAACTAATTCATTTCAAAATTCCGTATTTATTACTATCAAATATAATTTGATACAGACAGCATCCTACTTGATGCTGTTTAAATAATCCGGTATATTTTAATAAATTCAAACTACAACGAGTTTACAAGTAGATGATTAAATCTTTAATTGAATTATTACAATCCTTCAATCTGATTATTATTATTAACTTAATCAGATCGAAATTTAATACTTTAAAGCTCAAACATTTTCATTGCTTGTATCATTCATTTTCTCACCAAATTGTTCTTTCGTTTGTATGAACACCCCCACCGGGACAGTGCCGCGTGCTTTAAACCGAATCGTATTACATCCCTCCCAGTATTTTTTTAGTATAACGCGTTTGTTAGTGCAGTGTTAGCTTTTTGCGTTAAAATCAGTGTACATATATAAAACGGTTTAAAACTAAAGTGCTAATGGAAATGGAATGGTGGAGCTGGAATGGTAGAGCACCAAACGGGGGTATTTCCTAACGTGAGTTAACCCCGCAACTAACGGTAAGTCGTTTTTTAAATCACGCGATTTGAGTGCGCTGTTTAGGGATTTCATGTTAGGATGTTCTAATCTTTTATTTCTTTTTCAGCCTAATCCTTTTTATTTTCAGCCTAATCCTTTTTATTTTCAGCCTAATCCTTTTTATTTTCAGCTTGATTATTTATTAGCTTTTTTCTTGTTGGGAAAGGGTATGAGAGAGAAATGTAAATTCAAATTCGCCTGCGCACTTTTAGAAAGAAAGTTGTCTCCTCTTTTTAAAGGATTCGTCGCTCTATTGACACATGGGTCTTAGTGTACTAACCCTCAAGTTGCTCATTAATATCGCTCATTATCCTAAGAGATTTTGAGATTTTATTGTGTTTCTTGGGAAGATTGGCAGATAAGCTTTATTTTCAGTTTAATTTTGATTAGGATATTTTTTGTCACCATTTTCGGTATTTATGATCAGTTAACTATTAGAATCCTTGGCTATTGAGTCCCTGAATTTTATATAGGCCAATTAGCATTGTCATTGACCACTTGATTAACGATCAATTAACCGTTAGAGTCTCTCTATTCAAGTTTGTATACTTGGCGCAGTCGAGTAGGATTTTTAATCAATTATACAGTTTCAGAGTATCTGATTATTTCTCACTTTTTTTTATAAATTAGGCATAAATTAACACATGGAATGAATTGAATAGAATATAAATTAATGGATAATAGTATAGTGCATAGTTCAAGTTATTTGAAATAGTGAACGGGCATAGGTTGATTGGCAGGGGCCTCCCGTCCATCCCACCTTCGCTCGCATAGTTTTTTCATTGGATATTGATGTTTTATATTGTTTAAACTATTAAGAGTGTTATCCTATGGAAAAACTATGCGAACAAAGGTGGGGTGGGCGGGCGGCCTCTACCAACCAAACTATGCCCGTCCACTATTTCAAACGACTTGAACTATGCATTACATTATTTTTCACTTATATTTTTTTAATTTTTCTTCAATTAATAAATGATATTAATTTAATCATAGAAAATAACAGATAATAGTGTAGTGCATAGTTCAAGCCATTTGAAATAGTGGACGGGCATAGTTTGGTTGGTGGGGGACACCCACCCACCCCACCTTTGAACGCATAGTTTTTTCCATAGGACAACACTCTCCCTGGAATAGTTTAAACAATATAAAATATTTGTATCCATTGAAAAAACTATGCGAGCGTAGGTGGGGTGGGCGGGTGGCCCCTACCAACCAAACTATGCCCGTCCAATGTTTCAAACGACTTGAACTATGCACTACACTATTATCCGTTATTTTCTATGATTAAATTAATATCATTTATTAATTTAAGAAAAATTAAAAAAATATAAGTGAAAATAATGTAATGCATAGTTCAAGTCGTTTGAAATAGTGGACGGGCATAGTTTGGTTGGTGGGGGACACCCACCCACCCCACCTTGCTTGCATAGTTTTTTTCAATGGATACAAATGATTTATATTGTTTAAACTATTTCAAAAAGAGTGTTATCCTATGGAATAACTATACGAGCGAAGGTGGGGTGGGCGGGCGGCCCCTACCAACCAAACTATACCCGTCCACTATCTCAAACGACTTGAACTATGCATTACATTATTTTTCACATATATTTTTTTAATTTTTCTTCAATTAATAAATGACATTAATTTAATCATAAAAAATTATGGATAAATAGTGTAGTGCATAGTTCAAGCCATTTGAAATAGTGGACGGGCATTGTTTGATTGGTGGGGGACGCCCGCACACCCCACCTTTGTTAGCATATTATTATTATTATTTACAGCTAGTTTTTGAAATCACTAGATTTATATAAGCTAGCTGACATTAGTGTATCTGACTTCTTAATTTAGCTAGCTACTTTATAGCTATATCAATCAATCAATCAATTTTAACGTCTTTTTGGAATATTTAATATCGCATTAAATTTTAAAACATAATGATAATAGTATTTTATTACATTCATTAGCTTTTTCAACATAATTAAACGATTTGTATACTTGTACAACATAACAGCATTATTATAAAGCGCAACCAAATATTAGAGTCAATTATTTTGTAATAAATATATTGGATGTACATGTCAATAGTTAACTAAAGTTATTTTAACCGACAATTATATATAAATTATACACTACACCACATTAAACTACACTAATTTTAATATTATAATGCGCAATTGTATATATCAATCAATTATATTGATATAAACATATGTACATGCAATAATCGGTTAATTTTTTAAAATTAATATACAAACAATAGTATTTTTCATTTTAACACATAAAGCTATCTGCCAATCAATTTATTTAACTGTGTATGTACTGATTACTGCTCGCCTAACGTGCTAGTGGTCTTCAGAAGGTTCTATAAACGCGCTTTTCAGGTAACATTCTTACTAACCCCCAAACTATTAATCGCATTTATAGTTTTAGATTTTTCTAAACACCCATGTAGATAAATCTAACTCTATCCGGACTCCACGGAGTATAAACTAAATCAGCTGAATTAATTAAATTTAAAATTAATTCAGCGGGGGTGGGAGTGATGGATGAAACAGTATCATGCTTCTATCCCATCCCCCCTGCTCGATGAATTAGTACCTTGACGTGGTGGGCAGGCTTAAACACATATACAATGATAATTACATACTAATATGTTCAACTTGTTTCCAAACGACTTGAACCCTGCACTACATTGTTGATTATAATGTTTTCCAAACTATACCTGTTCATTATTTCCAACGATTTACGTATATGTACACATTTTTTTCTACGTTAGAATAAAATGTCTGAGCTGGAAGAATTTTTTTTTTTTTTTGAAATTTTATATCGATAATTAATGTTTATTTAGATTTTGTACTAGTGTGTTATTATTATATGATTTAATAAATAAATTTTAGAACATAATAATAATAATTTGAACTCTAGTAAATACGGACATAACCCCCGTATTCACCGACGTTCCATAAATCTATCAATGAGGCACTTTACACGATCAATAGTACTGTCAATCCTAGGACTATCAATATTTGCTTGAATCCTCCTTCAATATTTATCAAGTAATCAATTATCCGGATAAATATCGGTATTCGATTCATTTCATCATTACCATACCTTACACGATCAGTAATACTGGCAATATTTTAGAATAATGAAAATTTTAAACATATTCTCTAATACTGTTATTATTCTAAAATATTGACAGTATTATTGACTGTGTTAGGTGTCTTATTAGCTATTAAACCCATAAGTATTCGTTGTTATAACAAAAATAAATTATCTAGGGAATGTAGTTACTTTAGATTTTCTCTATTGCAAACACTGAATTATTAAACAAAAGGTGTCATCAAAGCTCCAATTTGCAAACGATATTCAAGGTGTTTGACATTTGTTTTGGCATATTCTGTCAGAATGACGTTGTCAATAGCTTATGGGAGCTATAAAGTTTATGGGATGTTGGTGAATACGGGCATATTATATGTCATAAATATGTAACTCAATATCGAAGATATAAAAAAATTCAAATTAACCTCCTAATTACTAATTGAATGGATTATCAATGTATTTGTGTGACCAAAACTAATTCATTTTCGCGTTGAAATCGCGATTTGTTGGTATAAAATACATGCAAATTATGTATGTATGTCGTATAAGTCTAATTCGATTTTTCAAAATTTATTTTCGCATCCTTTATATCTATATACCAGTGTTTCCAAACCGTTTTTTTAATAAAAAAAAAAACTGTATACCATTGCGTAACATTTAAATTTATACACTTATTGAATACATTTATATACTTGGCGCAGTCAGCTAGGATTTTATAATAAAAGATAATTGCTTATATAGCTTAATTTAAAAATATATATATATATGTATATATATATATATATATATATATGTATATGTATATATATATATATATATATATATATATATATATATATATATATATATATGTATATATATATATATATATATATATATATATATATATATTCTTTATAATAAAAAAACTCCCACCAAATATTTTAATCAGATAGTATTTTTTAATTAGTACAATGTTTATGTTCCTCAACATTTCTAAATTACAAATTGTAGACAGTAGTAGTTGTGTATTTGTTTAGAATTCGGGTCTTTGTACCAAATTTGTAACATTCTCACTAGTGTTCTTGAGTATTATTCAAGTATTTATACTTGGCGCAGTCGGGTAGAATTTTTAAGCAATTTCATAGTTTAATTTTTCTTTATTACAAAAAAATAACCAAATATTTTAATTTGATAGTTTTTTTTTTAATTAGTACAATGTTTATATACCTCAACATTTGTAAATCACAAATTTTAGACAGTAGTAGTTACTGTATTTGTTTACAATTCGGGTATTTCTACGAAATTAGAAATATTTTCACTAGTATTCTTGAGTATTATTCAAGTTTTTATACTTGGCGCAGTCGGGTAGGATTTTTAAGCAATTATATAGTTTCATTTTTCTTTATTACAAAAAAATAACCAAATATTTTAATTTGATAGTTTTTTTTTTAATTAGTACAATGTTTATATACCTCAACATTTGTAAATCACAAATTTTAGACAGTAGTAGTTACTGTATTTGTTTACAATTCGGGTATTTCTACGAAATTAGAAATATTTTCACTAGTATTCTTGAGTATTATTCAAGTTTTTATACTTGGCGCAGTCGGGTAGGATTTTTAAGCAATTATATAGTTTCATTTTTCTTTATTACAAAAAAATAACCAAATATTTTAATTTGATAGTTTTTTTTTTAATTAGTACAATGTTTATATACCTCAACATTTGTAAATCACAAATTTTAGACAGTAGTTGTTACTGTATTTGTTTATAATTCGGGTCTTTCTACGAAATTAGAAATATTTTCACTACCATTCTTGAGTATTATTCAAGTTTTTATACTAGGCGCAGTCGGGTAGGATTTTTAAGCAATTATATAGTTTCATTTTTCTTTATTACAAAAAAATAACCAAATATTTTAATTTCATAGTTTTTTGTAATTAGTACAATGTTTATGTTCCTCAACATTTGTAAATCACACATTTTAGACAGTAGTAGTTACTGTATTTGTTTACAATTCGGGTCTTTCTACCAAATTAGAAACATTTTCATTAGTGTTATTGAGTATTATTTAATTTTTATTATTATTATTATATTACATTAAGTTTTTATACTTGGCGCAGTCGGGTAGGATTTTTAAAACAATTATATAGTTTCAGATTTTTTTATTACAAAAAAAATAAAACTGTTTACAAATGCGTAACATTTAAATCTATCCATTATTCTAATTTACTATGGGTACAATATGTATCTCAATCAATATCCAGTTTCTTAAAAGTGCCTTCCACGCCAAACACTTCACTAGCGTCTTTTGGTTTTCCAGGCCTCTTAGTTTCGTCCACCGTTTGAGTTTCTTCCTCCTTGAAAAAGGCTGCGTGCTCCACCAAAGTACGCTTTTGTTGATCTAAAATACCAATATTTGTCAAACATATATCAGTGTGAATCCCACCTCTTAGCAATCTACATATCTAGATTTCGATCTTATTAGATCGTCATCAGTGTAGCTCAGCTAGTTAGGATGAATTCATTTTTTATTACAAGTAATTCAGTGCTGTATTCGGAAAGTAATAAAACAACCTATGGCAACCAAATAAACAATTGTTAGTATGCTTCACTATTGTAGACAGTCTGAACTATACCCTCAGGCCTGATGCCTTAATGGTGTATAGTTCGAACCCTAACTGACACTCACCGTGTAGTTGTTGGACTGTCGGTGCTGTACCTCCCTCGAAATCGGCTGGAAAACATTCTTGCGGCACGAACTTGTAGATTGAACTAATGTCTGGATGAGTGTGAAGCTGGAATTTGTGTGATAGTTGTCAAATACACTTATTTTTAGTTATTACCAAAATAAAAAAACTGAATGTTTTCATCCCTTTGAATAATAAATATTATTACACACCTATTGAATAATATACTATTCCTCATACATGTGGAGTAATCAACTTATACTATGAATTTTATCCCTATGAATAATAGGCATTATTACACACCTATTGTATAATATACTATACCTCATATATGTAAAGTAATCAACTTTTTGTTATTAATTTCATTCCTGTGAATATTAGACACAATTACACAGTTATTGAATAATATACAATTCCTCATACATGTGGAGTAATCAACTTATACTATGAATTTCATTCCTATGAATTGTAGCCATTATTACACACATATTGATTAATATACTATACCTCATACATGTAAAGTAATCAACTTTTTGTTATGAATTTCATTCCTGTGAATATTAGACACAATTACACAGATATTGAATAATATTCTATTCCTCATACATGTGAAGTAATCAACTTATACTATGAATTTCATACCTATGAATAATTATGAATTATTACACACCTATTGAATAATATACTATTCCTCAAACACGTGAAATAATCAACTTTTACTATGAATTTCATCTCTATTATTAAAAATATAATTACACCATTATTGAATAATATATTATTCCCCATACATGTGTAGTAATCAGCTTTTGTCATGAAATTCATCCCTATGAATAATAAGCTTCATTACACACTTATTAAATAAGTTTAGTATAACTTTTTATGAGAATGTGCATATAAATTAGATTAAAAATATGACAAAATAGCCAACTTACAACATCTATGAGATCCTTTTTCATGAACGGCTTAATTAGCGACAGAACTTTGTCAATCAAAGTCCCCGTGTTGATAAAGTGGAGTCCTTTAATACGTACAGGCATGCACTCCTGTAATAGATAGAAGTTTTCTTTATACAAATGTGGGGTACTATACTGAAAATATTTTAACTATAGCCCGTGATTATATTTTTAATCAGAAAAGGGTATATTTGGCGCAGTCAACTAGGATATTATATCTTCTATGCTAAACAATTCGTTAACGATAGCCCGTGATTATATTTTAATAAAAAAAATGAATGACCTAAACAATTTAAACGGTACACTTGTCATTATACATTTCATAAATACATGCAGATGGAAACTACCTCTACTACAGATACAGAAACAGGGTATACTTGGCGCAGTCAACTAGGATTTTTAAGCTACTAGGCTAAAATAATCGGTAACCATAGCCTGTTTTTAACAATATAATCACAGGTTATAGTTAACGAATGTTTTTGTCGAAGAGCTTGAAAATCCTAGTTGACTGCGCCAAGTATACCCTGTTTTCGTATGTAGTAGAAGTAGTTTCCATCTGCATGTATTTATGAAATGTATAATGACAGGTTTACCATTTAAATAGTTTTTTTGGATTACCTGTAGATAGAAAAAGAATTTCTTTGTCAAAAGAATATTAATTTTGGTGATATGTGCAAAAGTCAATCCTGCTAGATCATGCACCACAACTTGTCCTGGTGCAGGTCCCTCTTGGTTCAGCATCAGCATGGTGGCCATGTCGAACATTTTGATTTGAATCGGTATGTTGTAGTTGTCCGCATTGGGGTCCATTATTTTTGAGTATACCACCCGGTAGCCCTCTTTTGTGGGCTTCGGCAAAGGCGTATATAACATCCTGTAAAAGGACCGTAGTATTTATTTAGTAGACTATTTTAGTTACACCAAGACTTGATGAACAATGGAGCGTGAGTAATAATTAATTATTCATTCTTGTGAGTAATAGCTATAAACTATATATATTCACAAGAGAGTTTTAACGTATACTCAATTGGTTTTTTTTTAATGGTTCTATTTTTGGCGCAGTCGGGTAGAATTTTGCAATGAATATATATATATATATATATATATATATATATGTATATATATATATATATATATATATATATATATATATATATGTATATATATATATATATATATATATATATATATATATATATATGTATATATATATATATATATATATATATATATATATATATATATATATATATATATATATATATATATATATATATATAGTGAAGTACTTCTTGCCAGATGTATCAATGTTAATTAATAATTTCCCACCGGAGAGTGAAATTTTTGAGAAATTATTATATATATATATATATATATATATATATATATATAAACCGTGAGTAATGACCCATTTTTTGATCCTCATTAATGTAAAAATATTTTCAAGTTTTCAAACACATTACACACGGTATATGTGGGACTTGATGAACAATGGGACGTGAGTAATAATTAATTATTCATTCTCATGAGTAATAGCCGTCATCGTTTAATAATTCAGTATGATTTTTGTTGTTGTAAAAAAAAGGATTACAAATTAATTTAAATAATAATAATAATTTACACATTCAAGTTGATGACATTTGGGACGTGAGTAGTAATAGACTATTCATCCCTATGAATAATAGCCAGCATTATCCGCTTGTTTGATAATTCGACAAGTTATTTTTTTTTAATTAATTTATAATCTTATTTTTACAACAAGAAAAACTTCTTGCATTATTAAACAAGAGAGTAATGATTGCTATTACTCGTATGAATGAATTATTAATTATTATTTCACATTCAAGTTGATAAAATTTTGGACTTATTAATGATTCACTATCATGAGTAATAGCCGTCATTAACCGCTCGTTTTATAATTCAGTACGATTTTTTGTTGTAAAAAAAGGGTTACAAATTAATTTTAAAATTAATAATAAATTACACATTCTAGTTGATGACATTTGGGACGTGAATAATAATTGATTATTCATCATTATGAGTACTAGCCAACATTACTGGCTCGTTTAATAATTTAGAACGTTTTTCATGTGTGTGAGTAATCGTTAATTATTCATTCTTATGAGTAATGTTATTTTTTTTGTAAAAGAAAGTTTCAAATATATTAACATAATAATAATAACTTACACATTCAAGTTGATGACATTTGGGTCTCTGTTTGCGAAAAAGTCGGGACAATGGGTGCGAACTGTCAAATACAAGTCTATGCACTGTTTGGCCGCCTCACTGCTGAAATTGTTGCTGTGCAAAAAGTGGATCATCTGCATTTCTGTTTAAAAAAAAAGTATATACTTTATTTAAGTATGTAAGTGTTAATCATTCATCTCTTAACTATCTACATATCTTGATTTCCATCTTGTCCATCTCAGCTAGTGAGGATGAATTCACACAATACAGTTTTAACATATATTAATTTGTTTTTTGATGTTCATATTTTTGGCGCAGTCGAGTAGGATTTTTTAATGAACATGAATACAACTACCATGTGTTTGCTACCCTTTTTAATATTGTACATGCAATTTAAAAAAAAAACAATTATTTAGTTTTTGTTTGAAATATATTAATTTTTTTTAATGTTCATAGTTTTGGCTCAGTCGAGTAGGATTTTTCAATTAACATTAATATAACTATCACGTGTTTGCTACCCTTTTTGACATTATACATGCAATTTAAAAAATATATTTATTTAGATTTTTTTGGCATATATTAATTTTTTTTTAATGTTCATATTTTTGGCGCAGTCTGTAGGATTTTTCAATGAACTCAAATACAATTATCATGTGTTTGCTACCCTTTTTGATATTGTACATGCAATTTTTAAAAAACTATTTATTTTTTGTTTGGCATATATTAATTTTTTTTAATGTTCATATTTTTGGCGCAGTCAAGTAGGATTTTTCAATTAACATGAATACAACTATCACGTGTTTGCTACCCTTTTTGACATTATACATGCAATTTAAAAAAAATATTTATTTAGTTTTTTTGGCATATATTAATTTTTTTTAATGTTCATATTTTTGGCGCAGTCGGTCGAATTTTTCAATTAACATTAATACAACTATCACGTGTTTGCTACCCTTTTTGACATTATACATGCAATTTATAAAAAAATATTTATTTAGTTTTTTTGGCATACATTAATTTTTTTTTAATGTTCATATTTTTGGCGCAGTTTAGTAGGATTTTTCAATAAACTCAAATACAAGTATCATGTGTTTGCTACCCTTTTTGATATTATACATGCAATTTTTAAAAAAACTATTTATTTTTTGTTTGGCATATATTAATTTTTTTTAATGTTCATATTTTTGGCGCAGTCAAGTAGGATTTTTCAATTAACATGAATACAACTATCACGTGTTTGCTACCCTTCTTGACATTATACATGCAATTTAAAAAAAATATTTATTTAGTTTTTTTGGCATATATTAATTTTTTTAATGTTCGTATTTTTGGCGCAGTCGAGTAGGATTTTTCAATGAACACGAATACAACTACCGTGTGCTTGCTACCCTTTTTAAAATTATACATGCAATTTTTAAAAAACATTTATTTAGTTTTTTTTTGGCATATATTAATTTTTTTTAATGTTCATATTTTTGGCGCAGTCGAGTAGGATTTTTCAATTAACATTAATACAACTATCACGTGTTTGCTACCCTTTTTGACATTATACATGCAATATAAAAAAAATATTTATTTAGTTTTTTTGGCATATATTAATTTTTTTTTAATGTTCATATTTTTGGCGCAGTCTAGTAGGATTTTTCAATGAACGCAAATACAAGTATCATGTGTTTGCTACCTTTTTTGATATTATACATGCAATTTTTAACAAACATTTATTTAGTTTTTTTTTGTTGACATATATTCATTTTTTTTAATCTTCATTATTTTGGCGCAGTCTGTAGGATTTTTCAATGAACGCAAATACAAGTATCATGTGTTTGCTACCCTTTTTGATATTATACATGCAATTTTTAAAAAACATTTATTTAGTTTTTTTTTTGCATATATTAATTTTTTTTAATGTTCATATTTTTGGCGCAGTCGAGTAGGATTTTTCAATGAACACGAATACAACTACCGTGTGTTTGCTACCCTTTTTGATATTATACATGCAACTTTTAACAAACATTTATTTAGTTTATTTTTTGTTTTAAAATTTTGATTTTTGGATTTTATGTGCATTCGTAATTGATGAAGTGTCGTCAGATGGCGTTAAACTTTAACTCTAGAGGAAAAGTTGCATTACTTTAACTGTTTTTTTTAATTATTTATTTCACCATTGATTTTTTTTTTATTATTATTTATTTCACCAATTTGAATTAAATTATTTTTTTTTAATTTAAGTTTAATTTATCATTTAAATAACATGCATTACTCTGTATATGTTTGATATCGATATATAAAAATATTGACGAACTAATAGTTGTACATACCTGTCATTTTGGGTAAATGAGGTTGCATCTCCATCCACTCCAGCAACCGCTCAACATCAACTTTTTTAAGCTCCGCATTTCTCTCGTACACATTTTTCACGTTACCAATCAACAAGGCCATGGCTGCGAACGTACTGAACGAAAACCCACTCAACTTTTTGTATATACAGCTTCCTGTTTAACTTAATTACATGTATGTAACACTGACTCCCGGTGTGGTAAACATGCAAACCGCGGGCTATTAAATATCACAGTTATTTAATCACAAACACTAATATTTAATTACATACTCAACTTTTTTATTAAAATACTCTCTCACTATATGAAACGGAGGCAGATGATTGGTAGTAATAACTCTTACAATTAGATGACTATGTAATTATGTAATTACAACTTGCATTCAGACTTATTTGTAAAACACCGCATTCATACAACTATTAATGGATGTGCAACAAACGTTTCATACATACCAAAATAACGTATATTACTTTGATAATGGGATTATTATTTTTCTTCTTCTCACGGATCTTAATGTAAAAGTTGACCCAAAGAAATATTTTAAAAAAAAAATTCTCTCTCTATAGATATTAGACTTTAGGATAATCTACATGAACTATTAGCTAACACTAGTTCATAGTGAAAATCGCACACACAGTAAAAAAACCTCGGATACATAAGTTGGAAACGAAAGTTTATTCTAAAAAGCATGTGTGTGATGTGTCACTTTTGATAGGCGCAGTCGGGTAGGATTTGGCACAAATATCATCTAATTAGAATAAACAAGCTTTTGACGTCTCTACAATATTCTATTACGCTGAAAATTACATTTTTCGTTTATTCTGAAACGTATGTGTGTACTGTGTCGCTTTTAATTGGCGCAGTCGGATAGGATTTGGCACAAATGTCATTCTAATTAGAATACATTAGCTTTTGACGTCTCTATAATATTCTATTACGTTTTTCGTTTATTCTAAAACGCATATTTGTACTATGTAACTTTTGATAGGCGCAGTCAAGTAGGATTTGGCACAAATGTCATCTAGTTAGAATACACTAGCGTTTGGCGCCTCTACAATATTCTATAACGTTGAAAATTACCCTTTTTAGTTTATTCTGACACGCATGTGTGTACTATGTCGCTTTTGATTGGCGTAGTCGGGTAGGATATGGCACAAATGTCATCTAATTAAAATACACTAGCTTTTGCCGTTACTGCAATATTCTATTACATTTTTCGTTTATTCTGAAACGCATATTTGTATTGTGTTATTTTTAATTGGCGCAGTCGACTAGGATTTTGCACAAATGTCATCTAATTAGAATACACTAGCTTTTTGCGCCTCTACAATATTCTATTATGATGAAAATTACGTTTATTCTGAAACGCATGTGTGTAATGTATCGCTTTTGATTGGCGCAGTCGGGTATAATTTGGTGCAGATGTCATTCTAATTAGAATACTAACTTTTGGCGCCTCTGCAATATTCTATTATGTTGAAAACAGTTTTAAGTTTATTCTCAAACGCATGTGTGTACTGTGTCACTTTTCATTGGCGCAGTCGGGTAGGATTTTGCATAAATTTCATCTAATTAGGGAAACACTACAATAATAACATATATATTTTAAGTAAAAACATTAGTTTATTGACAAAGTTTCTTGAAACATAAAATACAACTCGTAAACATAAATATTAATATACTGAGAGAAAAACAGTCAATCAACAGAACACTCCCATCCAAACAAGTCTCCAAAAAAAAATAATGTAATCATATAAATTGTATGTGATTGGAGAGGGTGTTGTTTACAAACACATTAATCAATTAATTGAATTATAAATAGATCCTTAATGCCTAAAAGCTCGCTTACAAAACTATATAAAAAACACACAGTGTATTATTTGGGCGCGCGCGCACGTTAATTCAGGTAAAAACTGTCTTCCATTTCGTTTAGTTGTGTGTCGAAGAATCAAACTTTTAAATAATCATACAAGCAGCGCGTTCCGGTTTCGCGCACTTCGTAAAGATAGTTTTTGTGGCGTACACCAGAGGGCGCACTTGTAGAGCAATCTACTTCGTGTGGGACTTGAGGAATGGCGGACCGCTCTGCGGTGAATCCGGGAAACGTTGCATGTAGCGCTCCAGTCGTAGGTATTTGACTGTCACTAAATGACTAGCATACCTAGAACAAAACAAACAAAAAATGTTATATGTTATAAATATTAATCGATTCGAATTTTTTAATGAAAATTATTTTTACCGGCTTTTATAATCTTTACTTCTGCTAAAAACATTATAAATGCTTTTTACGATTTATAAAATCCTACCCGACTGCGCCAAATTCATCAAACTTTCCCAAATGATGCACAATTAACACGAAGTTTCTTCAAAAAAATTTTATATGTTATAAATATCAATGGATTCGAATTTTTCAATGAAAATTATTTTTTATGTGCTTTATTTTAATCTTTACTTCCGCTAAAAACATTATAAATGCTTTTTACGATTTATAAAATCCTACCCCGACTGCGCCAAAATCATCAAGGTTTTCTAAATGATGCACTATTTACACAAGTTCTTTCAATCAATGGATACATTAGTATTTGAATTAAACTCTTACGATTTATAAAATCCTACCGACTGCGCCAAATCAATCAAGCTTTTCCAAATGATTCACAATTTACACAAGTTCTTTCAATCAATGGAAACATTTGTATTTGAATTAAACTCTTTTACGATTTATAAAATCCTACCGACTGCGCCAAATCAATCAAGCTTTTCCAAATGATTCACAATTTACACAAGTTCTTTCAATCATTGGATACATTTGTATTTAAATTAAACTCTTTTACTATTTATAAAATCCTAGAGACTGCGCCAAATTCATCAAGCTTTCCCAAATGATGCACAATTAACACAAGTACCTTCAATCAATGGATACATTTGTATTTGAATTTATAATTTATAAAATCCTACCTGACTGCGCCAATTTTATTTTTTTTTAAATCCCCTAAATTCACATCCCAATGGAGTTTAAACACCGGACATGTGTGGATTATATATTTTTAATCAAAATCAGGAATTTACTTACCACCATCCGTGTAGGTTTCTGTATGCCACCGCCGCCTCACTCTTGTCGGAGCACTTCAAGTAAACGCATTTGGAGGTGACGTCGACGGCACAGTGCAGGATTCGGCACTGGTCGGCGCACTTCACCAGCACCGCCTCCTTGATGGTGTGCAAATTCCGGTCGCCCTCGTCGACCATGCCCCTGATTTTCAGGCACTGTGTCGGCGAGCATATCGGGCTGTTCGGCGAGCCGGCGTTCGTCTCGAATGCCTGCCCTTGCCACGACTTGTTCCTCGCAGCACTAACAACACACAATATTATAATTAATTTTTTCAATACACACAGCAGTCATATCAATTTTACCTAGTGTTGAGTCCGCCCACCCATCTCCAAACCTCGTAGGGCTCGCCCTTGACCAACTGCACTTCGGTGCGGACCCGCGACTCGTTTTCGTTGATGAATTTGACGGCCTGTAGCCAAGACTTCAACTTTTCTATAAAAAAAAATAGAAAATTACTTCAACTAATTTGCAAAATGACCCCGCTTGCTATTTTAAAGTTCAAAAAAACTAAATGAATATACGTACCTATTATGGCGCAGTCGAGTAGGATTTTACAATGAATATGAATACAACTAAAAAGCTTATGATACCTTTTTTGATATATACTTAAAATTTTTACAACAAATAAAGTTTTGAAAATTTCAAATTGTATTCCTAATTAATATACTGATCATGGTGTGAAATTTGAAAACTGTAGCTTTTCAATTTTGGAAATTATAACGATTTAAGCACTCAACCGCTTGAAACAGGTTTGTTTAGTGAATTCAAACTGATGTAATTACAGTAAATAAAGTTGGAATTTTTGAAAATTTCAAATTATATTCCTTATTAATATACTAGTAATGTTGTGAAGTTTTGAAACTGTAGCTTTTCAATTTTAGAAATTATAACGATTTAAACACTAAACAGTTTGAAACAGGTGTTTGTTTTAATTCAAACGGGTGTAATTACAACAAATAAAGTTGGAAAAAATTGAAAATTTTAAATTGTATTCCTTATTAATATACTAATCATGGTGTGAAGTTTGAAAACTGTAGCTTTTCAATTTTGGAAATTATAACGATTTAAACACTTAACAGCTTAAAACAGGATTGTTTGATGAATTCAAACTAATGTAATTACAACGAATAAAGTTGGAAAATTTTGAAAATCTCAAATTGTATTCCTTATTAATATACTAGTCATTTTGTGAAGTTTTAAAACTGTAGCTTTTCAATTTTGGAAATTATAACGATTTAAATACTCAACAATTTGAAACAGGCATGTTTGTTTGAATTCAAACTGTTGTAATTACAACAAATAGAGTTGGAAATTTTTGAAAATTTCAAATTGTATTCCTTATTATTATACTAATCATGGTGTGAAGTTTGAAAACTGTAGCTTTTCAATTTTCGAAATTATAACGATTTAAACACTTAACAGCTTAAAACAGGATTGTTTGATGAATTCAAACTAATGTAATTACAACGAATAAAGTTGGAAAATTTTGAAAATTTCAAATTGTATTCCTTATTATTATACTAGTAATGTTGTGAAGTTTTAAAACTGTAGCTTTTCAATTTTGGAAATTATAACCATTTAAACACTCAACAGCTTGAAACACGATTGTTTGGTGAATTCAAACTGATGTACTTACAGCAAATAAAGTTGGAAAATTTTGAAAATTTCAAATTGTATTCCTTATTAATATACTAATCATGGTATAAAGTTTGTAAACTGTAGCTTTTCAATTTTGGAAATTATAACGATTTAAACACTCAACAGTTTGAAACAGGCATGTTTGTTTGAATTCAAACTGATGTAATTACAACTAATAAATTTGGAATTTTTTTAAAATTTCAAATTGTATTCCTTATTAATATACTAATCATAGTGTAAAGTTTGAAAACTGTAGCTTTTCAATTTTGGAAATTATAACGATTTAAACACTCAACAGCTTGAAACAGCATTGTTTGGTGAATTAAAACTGATGTAATTACAACTAATAAATTTGGAAATTTTTGAAAATTTCAAATTGTATTCCTTATTAATATACTAATCATGGTGTGAAGTTTGAAAACTGTAGCTTTTCAATTTTAGAAATTATATACAGTTTTTATTTATATTAGCGCAGTCGGCTCGGATTTTGCAAATGCCTAACTAACTATCGTAATATTTAAGGATACTCACTATATCTATTTCCGATTGGCAGAACCATATCCCGGACGTGATTAATAACCAAATAATTATCATTTTCCTCCGTTGCGTTCGTCTGTAATACATCGATGATCCGCTCCACCATCAGAACAATTTCATCCTTCCGCCGCTGCTCGTGGAATCTGTAATACTTGTAGCCATGTTTGAGCAGCCACATAACTACAGAGGCAGCCAGTATGGACACAGTCACCTGCACAAAGTTAGCACACCGGATGTACAGGCTGCATTTGAGCGGCAGGGAGGGTGCTAGCACGGACAGGGCCGTTTTAAAACCTGTTCGTTTGTTTAGAAAAACAGTTTCCTATAACAAAAAAAAACAAATAAGTATTAGCCTCGGTTGTATAAAACAAATACCTCGCGAGTTAATTACCAATGTATCTAGTTATTTTAACCTCACTTCTGATAACTTTGACACATAGGGCGACGTTGCCATATATAAACAGAGGTGCAAGAGGCTATCAAATAGAAAGTTAAAAGCAATGTATGCAACATTTAAAGATATAATCACGGGTTATAACTACCTCGATTTAGGGCCAGTTCTACAATTGACATTTAACCTGAGAATAAGGCTATTCGTCGAATAAGTTAGAGATATTAACGTCAATATCTCAAACTTATTTCCGAAAATAGCCTTATTGTACAGTTAAATATTAATTGTAGAACCGACCCTTAGTGTTGCAAGTATGTAGTGAATGCGCAATCAATAACGAATTAATGTAATAATTTTATGACATGTGTAATCCTTCCTACACATACAATTCTATTCATAAAGCAATTGTTGAAATATTTAAATTTCCATACTAGGCGCAGTCGGTAGATCAGAAATATTAAACTAAAATGAAGATTATGAGTTTAATCTTCATTTTAGTTTAATATATCTGATCTACCGACTGCGCCTAGTATGGAAATTTAAATATTTCAACAATTACTAAATCTAGCTTTTTTAGATACTACACGTTTTCTGTTTCAAACAATGGCGTGACCAAATCTTCATTCATTCAAAACACTTACCAAGTTGTAAACTTGACATGACTCCGTGAACTCGTTGGTGGTGGTTTGGAGCACGGACACCTCCCAAAAGGCGTTCTTGTAGAGTAGTATCACGAAATTTTTGAGGTCTTGTTGGATGACGAACTCGTCCTGCAATCAACATTAATGTTTTTAGTGCTTTCAAATAACTCATAACTCTAGTTGTAGTTGTCGAAACTAGTTGAAACTTGCTGGTAATATTAGAAACATGTTAGTTAAAACCTGTTTAAATTTTGAATTACATACAACAACTGATTTTTTTATGGACATTAATATTTGTATTGCTTTCAAGAGTCATAACTATAGTTGTAGTTGTTGAAACTAGTTGATACTTGCTAGCAATAAAAAAAAACATGTTAGTAAAACCTGTTTAAATGTTGAACTATGTACAACACCAAAGGATTTTTAAAGTCAACATTCATGTTTTTACTACTTTCAACTGTCATTACTCTAGTTGTAGTTGTGGAAACTAGTTGAAACTTGCTAGTAATATTGAGAACATGTGAGTTAAAGCTTGGTTATATTTTGAATTACGTACAACACCAACTGATTTTTTTTATGGATTTTTAATGCTAAATTCATGTTTTTAGTACTTTCATGAGACATAACTCTGTTTGTAGATGTGGAAACTAGTTGAAACTTGCTAGCAATATTAAAAACATGTTAGTTAAAGTCTGTTTAAATTTTGAATTACGTACAACACTAACTGATTTTTTTATTGATTTTTAAAGCCAGCATTAATATTTTTATTGCTTTCAAGTGACATAACTCTAGTTGTACTTGTGGAAACTAGTTGAAACTTGCTAGCAATATTAAAAACATGTTCGTTAAAACCTGTTTAAATTTTTTAATTATTTACGACACCATTTAATTTTTTTCTGGATTTTTAAAGCCAGTATTAACATTTGTAGTGCTTTCAAGTGTCATAACTTTAGTTGTAGTTGTTGAAACTTACTAGCTATTTGTATACTAGGCGCAGTCGGGTAGGAAATTGCATATTATAGTTATAACTCACCTGCAGCGCATAGTTACTTTTAATAAAATCAACAATATCCCTTTCGGTCATATAGGGTTTCGTTGTGTGATCGGTGCACTTGTGCGCTATTGCCAATTTGATCAGTTGCGGTTTGATCACCTTGTATATATCCAAGGCGCCCTGTAAGTCCGTGTCGATTATACAATTCTCTCCTACCTTCATGGCCGTATCGTGTTTGTTGCAGTACGGCACCATTAAACCTAAAAAGAAAATTGCAAAAAAAAAACTATTTTCGGAACAAATATAGTTTTACTAGATTTATTTAAGGTCGTTTTAGACAAGACAATTTCTTGACTCAAAAGTTAGTCAAGATGCGAGACAATTTAGATACAGCAACTTATTTGAAATATTGAATTGGATGGTAGATCGAATGGAAAAATATAACGCGTTCTATTTGTCAAGAACAAATTGTATGTAGGAGGAGGATATATGAATTCATTTCTTGAACAACTTTTGAGCTAAGAAATTGTCTTGTCTAAAACGACCTTTAGGTTTTTATAGGAAAGCCAAGATTTAAAACTGAATCAAACTAATTTAGATTAACTGAGGTCACTTTTTTATAGGAAATACGGATTAGAGTTTTATGTAATCTGATTTTATACAACCCAGCCTTAAAATACAATAAATCAATATATGATGGTATTGAACTTGAAATATCCTTGTTCTTATCTATAAATTAAAATAATGCTTCTAAATTATACATTCGATCTCAAGTTGACTGAATAATATATCATGCCTTAATTACCAATTATCGTGTAACTGTAACTAGATGAATATTAATTTTTACGACTGATAACAGCGACGACGGATGTGACGTAGATTACTTGGTTGCTATGTGTTTTGTTTAAAAAAAATAGAAACGGTTATATGTAAATAACATCCTACTTTTTTTGAGGACTACATGATTTTTAAAATTACCCTTCAATTGCGTATACAATAAAATTTGATAAAATCAATAAATATTTTGATTTTACATTTAGGGCCCGCGTTTGGAGAAAGGAGTGATAGGTAGAAGTTTTTTTTTTAAATTATTATTTGAAAACAGAAACTAAATAAAAATAAAAACAAAAAAATAGGTTTCATCAAAATATTTATTGTTTAAATCAAATACAGGTTTATTTATTTAATGAATAAGTACATATAAAAGTTTAAGTGCTATTGTTGTCTGTTTTTATTTGTAACTGTGTGCGTGTATGGTCAGATATATAGTACAGAGTGAGCAAAAATAATTTCAGAATGAACATATATTAATTTGTTTTTTTTTAATTTGGCGCAGTCGTAGGATTTTGCAATGAACATGAATATAACTACCATCCTTTTGATACCCTTTTTGACATTATACTTTCAACTTTTAACTAACATTCATTTGGTTTTTTTTTATATTTAAGTTTTTGGCGCAGTCAAGTAGAATTTTGCAATAAACATGAATATAACTACCATCCTTGTGATACCCTTTTTGACATTATACTTTTAAGTTTTAACCAATTCATTTGATGGTTTTATATTTAGGTTTTTGGCGCAGTCGGTAGGATTTTGCAATGAACATAAATATAACTACCATCCTTGTGATACCCTTTTTGACATTATACTTTCAACTTTTAACTAACATTAATTTGGGTTTTTTGATATTTAGGTTTTTGGCGCAGTCAAGTAGGATTTTGCAATGAACATGAAAATAACTACCATTCTTTTGATACCCTTTTTGACATACTTTCAACTTTTAACTAACAAACACTAGTTTTTTGTTTGATATTCATGTTTTTGGCGCAGTCGAGATTATATTTATAATACCAAAAATCATTCTGGCTCACTCTGTATAAAATTTGGTGCGTGACTAATTTAGCAATCTACAACATTTGTATGTGCAATTTAATCATATACAATCATTTTTTGAGTAGACTCATACAATAGCATCGTCTGGACACACCGTAAGCCTTTGAATATTCAAGACAGACAGAAAGAGAGAGAGATAGCAAAATGGCACTTTTCAATGGAATAAAAATAAAAATAAAACAGATACGGTACGAAAACAATAAGACACAACAGTGATGAGACTTAAACTAATTTTAACACTTAAAAATAACTATATGTATATAAAAAAATAATAATTAAGGCACGAGTTTTTGAGATTTTTTGTATTTTTTTTGGAAAAAATTAGTTTCACCAACAAAACAAATTAAAAAAAAAAAGATAGAAATAGTTAAAACCTAACTGAATTCAATTTAAATTTAATAGTTCTTGTGGTTTACAATTGTTTATTTTGTAATTAATTAGAACGCTCGTGTTGCCAATGTTTTTGTTGTTGTTTGTTTTTACATCTCCTCACAAATTGTGTTGCGGGGTGTACTTAGAGCTGGGTGGCTTACCGATAATCTCGTTGTTGTTGTTGCCACTGTGCATGCCCCAGTACAGGGCGGTGAGGATGACGAAAAACAGCGCCACGCCGCCCACCAGCAGCACGGAGATGTAGTTGCCGCGACTATTGACGCGCTCCTGGCTTACTTGATAGTCGCGACTGTACTCACGCGGTTTCGGCCTGAAACAATACAAAGAAAAAAAATTACATCTATAGCTATAGTGGTCCAGAATTGAGACTTCTAGCTGAATTATTTACAATAGTTTGGGATGCTAAATTAAGTTGATCAACTCCTATAGACATTTTCTTAACTAAAACTGCCATAAATTGCTTTCCAGTTGCTACAATAACTTGAAAATTTACCAATATCTTCTAATGCATATATAGCTCTAGTGGTCCAAAATTGAGACTTCTAGCTATATTATTTACAATAGTTTCAGACAGTTAAACTCAGTGGATCGACTCGTACAGACATTCGATGTACTAAAACTGCCATAAATTACTTTCCAGTGGCTACAATTACTTCAAATTTACCAATATCTTCTCATATATCTATAGCTATAGTGGTCCAAAATTGAGACTTCTAGTTGAATTATTTACAATAGTTTCGGATAGTTAAACTAAGTTGATCTACTCTTACAGACATTTTCTCAACTAAAAATGCCATAAATTACTCTTCAGTGGCTACAATTACTTGAAAATTTACCAATATCTTCTAACGTATCTATAGCTATAGTAGTCCAAAAGTGAGACTTCTAGTTATATTATTTACAATAGTTTTGGACAGTTAACTCAGTTGATCTACTCATACAGACTTTTTTTTAGCATAAACTGTCATAAATCGCTCTCCAGTTACTACAATGACTTTATTATTTACCAATATCTTCTAATATATCTATAGCTATAGTTGTCAAAAATTGAGAATTATTTACCAACAGTTTCAGACAGTTAAACTCAGTTGATCTACTCTTACAGAAATTTCTCAACGAAAAATGCCATAAATTGCTCTCCAGTAGCTACAATGACTTGAAAATTTACCAATATCTTCTAATATATCAATAGCTATAGTAGTCCAAAATTGAGACTTCTAGTTAAATTATTTTCAATAGTTTTGGACAGTTAAACTCAGTTGATCTACTCATACAGACATTTTCTTAGCAAAAACTGTCATAAATCGTTCTCCAGTTGCTACAATGACTTGAAAATTTACCAATATCTTCTAATATATCAATAGCTATAGTGGTCAAAAATTGAGACTTCTAGCTAAATTATTTACAAGTTTTTAACAGTTGAACTCAGTTGATCTACTCGTACATACATTCGCTTAACTAAAACTGCTATAAATTGCTCTCCAATAGCTACAATTAGTTGAAAACTTACCAATATCTTCTAATATATCTATAGCTATAGTAGTTCAAAATTGAGACTTCTAGTTAAATTATTTTCAATAGTTTTGAACAGTTAAACTCAGTTGATTGACTCATACAGACATTTTCTTAGCAAAAACTGTCATAAATCGCTCTCCAGTTGCTACAATGACTTGAAAATTTACCAATATCTTCTAATATATCTATAGCAATAGTGGTCAAAAATTGAGACTTCTAGCTAAATTAATTTCAATAGTTTCAGACAGTTGAACTCCGATTGTATTTGTATTTCCTAGTATAAAACTTACTTGGTCAAGTAAGTCCTGTTGTAGGCCCCCGATCCGTTGCTATCGCTCTCCTTGATCACCTCCGACTGGCGCTCCGGCTCGACCTTAGTGTGCGACAACTGCGACAGCCGCTTGGTGAAGTTGCTGAGGAACGGCGTGTCCGCGTTCGTGTCCAGCGTCGACGCGTACGACGTCGGCGTCTCGTACCCCGGCGAGCTCAGACTCAGCCGCGACCGGATCTGGTTCAGCTTGTCGAACGCGTCGCCGCCGGCCAGCGAGGGCGACGCGTGCGCCGCGTAGCGATTGGACGCGTACGACGACACGACGTCCGACTGTTTCGGCGGCGAGTAGTTGCGCGTACTGGAGTAGTTCAGCGTGGTGGACGAAATCGATTTCGCGGGCGAATCTGAAAATAATTATAGAATACAAGTAGAGTAATATAATAGTATTGATATGTCATTAATACTCCTTCAATCAAGGCTCCGCCCACTAATTCCCCCTCCACTCAAGGCTCCACCCACTAATACCCCTTCCACTCAAGGCTCCACCCACTAATACCCCTTCCACTCAAGGCTTTAGTCATTAATACCCCCTCCACTCAAGGCTTTAGTCATTAATACCCCCTCCACTCAAGGCTCTAGTCATTAATACCCCCTCCACTCAAGGCTCTAGTTATTAATACCCCCTCTACTTGAGGCTCCACCCACTAATACCCCCTCCACTTGAGGCTCCACCCACTAATACTCCCTGCACTCAGGGCTCTAGCCACTAATAGGGGGTATTAGTCAAGGCTCCACCCAATCCTATTTCTTCCTCTCAACAACATTCAATTCTTTTAGTACAGCAGACATACCTTTCTTATCCTCATAGTGATTTCTGGGTGGTGAAATCTTGTAGTCTTTTTCAACAATATCCGGCTCAGAATCTGAATTGGTGTCAAGATCCTTCTCCAATGCAGCCATGATTCTAGTGGTACGTGTCTTGCGCTCTTCTTTGTAAGTAGTCTTAGGTGGCTGCAACAAAAATAATTCTTATAATTTTCATAGCCTACACCGAAAGGTAGAAGGCAATAGATAATATATAATATATATAATTTTCATATAAGCTTCTTTCGTTTATTGTTCTACTGTTCTAACAGGGGAAGGACGGCTACGAAAGTAAAACAGGTTCCATTTCTTTCCGCAAAAATCTATTTTAATTATTAAGATATTTCAAGAGTCTCGCTTTATCTGGGACCAAGACTTATGTACAGTGCAAATTACTTTATTTTACTTATTATGATAAAGTAATGTGCACTGCACATAAGCCCAGCTAAAGCAAGACTCAAAATCTTGTCTGGTGTACCAATATCTTCTAATAAATCTATAGCTATAGTGGTCCAGAATTGAGATTTCTAGCTAAATTATTTACAATAGTTTCAGACAGTTAAAAATTGATACTTCTAGCTAAATTAGTTACAATAGTACATTTAAACTCAGTTGATCAACTCTTACAGACATTGTCTTAACTAAAATTGCCATAAATTGCTCTCTAGTGGCTACAATTACTTCAAACTTTACCAATATCTTCTAATATATCTATTGCTATAATAGTCCAAAATTGAGACTTCCAGCTAAATTATTTACAACAATTTTGGACACCTATGTCCCACAGGGGACTAAAAGACTGTAAGGGTCACAGTTTTTTTTAACTGAATATTGTCCCTCAATAAATTTCTGTATGTATTTGATATAATAAGATAGAAAACAATTCAATAAAACTCAACTTACTTCAACAACATCATCATTCTCCACTCTCCTTGTGCTCTTTCGTAATGACACTTTGGTGCTGGCTGGAGGTTGCATTGGGGGCACCACTGCCATTGTCACCCGACGATTTTTATCCTTCTTGACTGGCTTGATGTTATCCGAATCACTTTCCTCCTCACTTGAAAACTGAGCTAGTGATCTAGAGCAAAAAAATTATTATAATTTTTCGAAAAAATTTAAAATAACATTATAGGTAATGTGACATTTTTATAGAGAATACAACAAAATGTTATTTAAATAAACTGTTCAGAATAATAAATAATGGGCACATACAAACTTTGAAAAAAAATATATTTTTTGAATTTTTTTAAAAATAACGTTATATGTAAAGTGGTATTTCTATAGAGAATACAACAAAATTTTATTAAAATAAACTGTTCAAAATAATAAATAATGGGCGCATATAAACTATTTTTTTTGAAAAATAATTTTTGAAATTTTTTTAAAATAACATTATAGGTAAAGTGGTATTTCTATAGAGAATACAACAAAAAATTATTAAAATAAATCGTTCATAATAATAAATAATGGGGCTATACAAATTTACAAAAAATTATAAATTTCGAAATTTTTGAAAATAACGTTATAGGTAAAGTGACATTTCTATAGAGAATATAACAAAATTTTATTAAAATAAACTGTTCAGAATAATAAATAATGTGCCTAAACAAACTTTTAAAAAAATATATAATATTTGATTTTTTTGAAAATACCTTTATAGGTAAAGTGAGATTTCTATAGAGAATACAACAAAATTTTATTAAAATAAATCGTTCAGAATAATAAATAATGGGCCTATACAAACTTTTTTTTTTTTATAATTTTCAAAATTTTTGAAAAATAACGTTATAGGTAAAGTGACCTTTCTATAGAGAATACATCAAAATTTTATTAAAATAAACTGTTCAGAATAATAAATAATGAGCCTATACAAAGTTTAAAAAAAAAATAATTTAAAAATTTTTTAAAATAACATTATAGGTAAAGTGACCTTTCTATAGAGAATACAACAAAATTTTATTAAAATAAACTGTTCAGAATGATAAATAATGGGCCTATACAAAGTTTTAAAAAAAATATTTTCGAAATTTTTGAAAATAAGATTATAGGTAAAGTGATATTTCTATAGAGAATACAACAAAATTTTATGAAAATAAACTGTTCATAATAATAAATAATGGATCTATTCAAATTTTAAAACATTTTGATAATTTTTCGAAATTTTTGAAAATAACGTTATAGGTAAAGTGACTTTTCTATAGAGAATACAACCAAATTTTACTAAAATAAACTGTTCAGAATAATAAATAATGGGCCTATACAAAATTTTAAATAATAATTTTCGAAATTTTTGAAAATAACTAGGTAGAGTGAAATTTCTATAGATTCTAGATAATATAAAATAGAGGAATAGAGGATTCTACCTTCTGTCTGATGCTGGCTTGTTTTTATTCTCCATCAGCATTTTTAGCTTCTTTGCCATAACTTTCCGGGTGGTTCCAGTGATGGGCATGACTGGGAAGCCATACTCAATAAGCTTGGTTCGCAGCTCTGCATCGGTGAGAGCATCTACGTCAACCATCTGTAACAATAACAAAATATTACACTTCTGACTTCCTTTTATATCATAATTAATGATATATTACACCTACAGTTATGACAATAACTAATATTGTAAATGTTAATGTATGAAATAGAAACAATTGATATCAAACAACTCTTAATTATACAAGATATATTTCACAGCTCAATAATCTTAGTTCGTTTCGTAGTGTTCTTAGTATCTGACCCTGAATAATAAACGAAAGCAGTTAAAGAATTTTGTTGAATTAATACACACCTGAAGGCCTGAAGGTCAATAGCCAGTTACAGAATTGTAACAAATATAACCAATTTGTTGATAAATAAAACAATTGTAATGACAATGAATCAAACTGCACCTACCTTCTGACTATTAAAACAAAACCACATAAACAATTGACCACCCCAAAATCAACAACCCAACCAAACTAACAGTAGAACACTATGAAATCAATTTCTAGTTCCTTCAGGGTGAAAGCGTTTGGGTGATTACGCGCCTCATTAAAATGCAATTTGAGGTTAATCCGGCGCCGCTAAATTGACCCCACACACACACACACAACCACACATCCAAGCGGTGTCTGACCTTGAAGCCCGCCGAGTTGGAAAGCGCGCGCCCGCAGCAATTAAGGGATGGTGCTTACCTTGCTAAACGAAGCTTCACCTCCAGCCGGGGGCGTTCTCACTTAGCTCTGGCGTCGCGTTCTTCCAACGAAAACCGAACGGCACTGGCTGCAGAGCGTCAGCACGCCGCCACAAAAATAGATGACGTCTAGGCGAGCACCAACGTGACAATAACAAAATAACAGGGTTTCCAGTGTAAGAACAACAAACAAAATATTGTTTTGACACTTGGCAACACTGGTAGTTCAAATTAACAGTAGTTCAAATTGCGGGTGTGTTTTTATTGATGGCTGCTCGTGCAGTGCACAAATTTGCGTGCTGTGGCCCATAAAGGATCGAAATATGAGTGAGCTGGTATCTAAATGTGTGCTACGTTTAGAAGTGAATGAAACTACAGGTTAGTTGCACAATATTACACCTTGGGACATTTCAATGACATTGGAATTTTTTTTTTGGTGGTTTGTAAATATATACAAAATACCTTTTTGTTACTGATAAGTTTATAAACGGTGTAGTTGTATTGATTCAACGACCTTGAATGTAATTTGTTTATATTGGGACTTCTTATTGTTTACTACTTATGTTTGCTGATGTTTGAGGCTGCTTACTGAATCATATGACTACTGTTGGTGGTGATTGTAACTTATATTGAAGTTTTATGATGAAGCTTGAAACATTTGTTGGTGTTTCACTCAATGAAATAGAATGAATTCTATTTTATTGATTTCACTCTTCAAATTTCTTCACCAACTTTTCAATAACAACAGAACCAGCTAAAATTACCAAACTATAGGAGTTTTCACTTTAAATACCAATAACAACTTGTTTTACATAAGGTTGTCCAGGTCAGTGGATTGGTGACAGTACTGAGAAGGAGCGAGTCTAGGACCCTGTCCATTTGGCTACTAGTAGTGACACATGCTGATTTCATGCTCATACTAACAGTAGAGTGTGATATCAGCATGTGTCACTACTAGTCACTAGTAGTAACTGAACAGACAGGGCTAAGATCTACTTAAATTAATAAAAAAAATTCAAATGTTCAAGTTGGCCTTGGAAAAATCACTTTATATTTAATTTTTATGATAAATCACTTGAAAACGCATAAGCTTATTATTTATTATTCTAAACAATTTATTTTAATAAAATTTTGCTGTATCTTTTATGAAACAGCCACTTTACCTGCAACCCTTTTTATAAAAACAGCTAACATGGCAGGTAAAGTGGTATTTCTATAAATAATTCAGCAAAATGTTATAAAAATAAATTGTTGGTAATAATAAATAATGGCCTTATGCAAAATATTAAGAGTTTTGGATAAAAAATTAAAATTTGTTTCTCTTAAGATGTGAGAATTCAAGGCCTACTAGATTTTATTTGTTAGTACAAGTATCAGTTATTAGATGGCACTAGGATTGATTATTTTAATAATGTTTTAGGTGAAGTTCAGGGTGCTGAAGCAGTTGATAATGCAATGAGTAAGAACAGGGGGCAACGAACACCACGCGATATTTGTGTGGAAACATTTGCCAGCAAACTGGAGCAGCCTCGTGATGATTGGGGGCTGTTGCCTGCACATAGCAGAGAAACCACCCCCATGATGGACCCTGAGTGTTTGGATGATCGTACTGAAATAGGGTTCTTCAGTGGCAACCCTTTTGTTGAAATCACCAAGGGTATCTTGCATCTATACAAAGAGGAGTATGTTTTGTAATATACCGATTTAATTCTCCATACAACCAAATTTAATTATGAAGATTTTTGCTATTAACAATCTGTAAATATATTAGTGTTTCTCAAAAATTCACTCATGGGTGATTCGTACTCCAAACAGTGTGATACACACTGAATAACCCAATTCGACCCTTTGGATTTCTCAGGTTTATTCTTGTACCTCATATTTCTCACTGATTTTGAGTTTCATAAAGAAATAATTTTCTCCCTAACTAGATTTTTATGGTAAAAAAACTATCCTAATACAAAAAATATAGTTAATAATTTGTTGTTTGTAATTTTCAGTATACTCAGCAGTAAGGATGAGGCATTATGTCTTTGTCTGGTTGGTGTGCCCACTTCGATGACTTGTCATGATTTACTGGCATTCACTGCACCATGTCACTCGGAAATTGCCCATATAAGGGTGTTGAGGGACAGTTTGCCCAATCAGTACATGGCACTACTAACGTAAGTTGATTGAAAAACATTTGCAAAGCAATTTTTAAAAATAAACTGTTTAGAATAATAAATAATGGGCTTATACAAACTTTAAAAAATATATAATTTTTGAAAATAACATTATAGGTAAAGTGACATTTATATCGAGAATACAACAAAATTTTATTAAAATAATATGTTCAAAATAATAAATCATGCTCCTATATAAATTTTTAAAAAAATTATAATTTTTCGATTCTTTTTTTGAAAATAATGCTACAGGTAGTTACATTTCTATAGAGAATATAACAAAATTTTATTAAAATAAACGGTTCAGAATAATAAATAATGGGCTTATAAACATTTAAAAAAATATATATATTTTTCGAATTTTTTTAATATAACGTTATAGGTAATGTGACATTTCTATCGAAAATACAACAAAATTTTATTTAAATAAACTGTTCAGAATAATAAATAATGGACCTATACAAACTTTAAAAAAAATACAATTTTCGAAATTTTTGAAAATAACATTATAGGTAAAGTGACATTTCTATCGAGAATACAACAAAATTTCATTAAAATAAACTGTTTAGAATAATAAATAATGGGCCTATACAAACTTTTAAAAAATTATAAATTTCGAAATTTTTGAAAATTACTTTATAGGTAAAGTGACATTTCTATCGAGAATACAATAAAATTTCATTAAAATAAACTGTTTAGAATAATAAATAATGGGCCTATACAAACTTTTAAAAAATTATAAATTTTGAAATTTTTGAAAATAACATTATAGGTAAAGTGACATTTCTATCGAGGATACAACAAAATTTCATTAAAATAAACTGTTTAGAATAATAAATAATGGGCCTATACAAACTTTTAAAAAATTATAAATTTCGAAATTTTTGAAAATTACTTTATAGGTAAAGTGACATTTCTATCGAGAATACAATAAAATTTCATTAAAATAAACTGTTTAGAATAATAAATAATGGGCCTATACAAACTTTTAAAAAATTATAAATTTTGAAATTTTTGAAAATAACATTATAGGTAAAGTGACATTTCTATCGAGGATACAACAAAATTTCATTAAAATAAACTGTTTAGAATAATAAATAATGGGCCTATACAAACTTTTAAAAAATTATAAATTTTGAAATTTTTGAAAATAACATTATAGGTAAAGTGACATTTCTATCGAGGATACAACAATATTTCATTAAAATAAACTGTTTAGAATAATAAATAATGGGCCTATACAAACTTTAAAAAAAATATAATTTTCGAAATTTTTGAAAATAACATTATAGGTAAAGTGACATTTCTATCGAGAATACAACAAAATTTCATTAAAATAAACTGTTTAGAATAATAAATAATGGGCCTATACAAACTTTGAAAAAATTATAAATTTTGAAATTTTTGAAAATAACATTATAGGTAAAGTGACATTTCTATCGAGGATACAACAAAATTTCATTAAAATAAACTGTTTAGAATAATAAATAATGGGCCTATACAAACTTTTAAAAAATTATAAATTTTGAAATTTTTGAAAATAACATTATAGGTAAAGTGACATTTCTATCGAGGATACAACAATATTTCATTAAAATAAACTGTTTAGAATAATAAATAATGGGCCTATACAAACTTTTAAAAAAATATAATTTTCGAAATTTTTGAAAATAAAATTATAGGTAAAGTGACATTTCTATCGAGAATACAATAAAATTTCATTAAAATAAACTGTTTAGAATAATAAATAATGGGCCTATACAAACTTTTAAAAAATTATAAATTTTGAAATTTTTGAAAATAACATTATAGGTAAAGTGACATTTCTATCGAGAATACAACAAAATTTCATTAAAATAGACTGTTTAGAATAATAAATCATGGGCATATACAAACTTTAAAAAAAATCTAATTTTTAGACATTTTTTTTTGAAAATAATGCTATAGGTAGTGACATTTCTATAGAGGATACAACAAAATTTTATTAAAATAAATTGTTCAGAATAATAAATAATGGGCCTATATAAACTTAAAATATAATTTTACGAAATTTTTGAAAATTAATGTATAGGCTGGATTAGTTTTAGGAGCCATCCATCAGCACGAGAATTCTACGAGACGTTTAATGGGGCTCCATTTAACACCCTGGAGCCGGATGTGTTGTGCAGAGCCGTCTGGGTGTCTCGTGTGGAGTGTGCACATGATGGGCTTCCCCCACCTGGGCACACAGAGCTGCCAATTTGCGCTGTTTGTTTAGGTAAATCTCATGAGAAGTTCGATATGTTACGTTTTTATTTTAAATATTTTTAGAGAGGATGGATGAGTCAGTAGATGGCGTGCTGACCATCCTATGCAATCACAGCTTCCACTCGAGCTGTTTGAGCGAGTGGAGCTACTCCACGTGTCCGGTGTGCCGTTGCGTGCAAAGTCCTGAGCAGGCGGAAACATCCGAGTGTGAGCAGTGTGGTAAAAGCGCCCCCTCACCAGACGCTCTCTGGATTTGCTTGATTTGCGGACATGTTGGTTGTGGCCGCTACCAGGGAGGACACGCCGCCTTGCATTACCGTGAAACAGGGCACTGTTATGCGCTACAGCTGGGTTCGCATCGCGTTTGGGATTATAAAGGTTCGGAATTATCACCAATTGGCGTTTATTTGACAGTTACCAATCATTAAATGTCAAAACTAAATCAAATGTACAATATCTCATGGTATTCCTTAAAACAAATGCTGGATTCACAGTTTTGTTATAATTTTGACTTTTATTTGACAGTTACCAATCAGTAAATGTCAATTTAATTGTCAAAATAAAATAAAATGTATATTTTCTCATAGTATTCCTTAAAACAATTGATGAATTCACAGTTTAGTTATACTTTTAACGTTTATTTGACAGTTACCAATCAGTAAATGTCAATTTAATTGTCAAAATTAAATAAAATGTATATTTTCTCATAGTATTCCTTAAAACAATTGACGAATTCTCAGTTTAGTTATAATTTTGACGTCTATTTGACAGTTACCAATCAGTAAATGTCAATTTAATTGTCAAAATTAAATAAAATGTATATTTTCTCATAGTATTCCTTAAAACAATTGATGAATTCACAGTTTAGTTATACTTTTAACGTTTATTTGACAGTTACCAATCATTAAATGTCAAAACTAAATCAAATGTACAATATCTCATGGTATTCCCTAAAACAAATGCTGGATTCACAGTTTTGTTATAATTTTGACTTTTATTTGACAGTTACCAATCAGTAAATGTCAATTTAATTGTCAAAATAAAATAAAATGTATATTTTCTCATAGTATTCCTTAAAACAATTGATGAATTCACAGTTTAGTTATACTTTTAACGTTTATTTGACAGTTACCAATCAGTAAATGTCAATTTAATTGTCAAAATTAAATAAAATGTATATTTTCTCATAGTATTCCTTAAAACAATTGACGAATTCTCAGTTTAGTTATAATTTTGACGTCTATTTGACAGTTACCAATCAGTAAATGTCAATTTAATTGTCAAAATTAAATAAAATGTATATTTTCTCATAGTATTCCTTAAAACAATTGATGAATTCACAGTTTAGTTATACTTTTAACGTTTATTTGACAGTTACCAATCATTAAATGTCAAAACTAAATCAAATGTACAATATCTCATGGTATTCCCTAAAACAAATGCTGGATTCACAGTTTTGTTATAATTTTGACTTTTATTTGACAGTTACCAATCAGTAAATGTCAATTTAATTGTCAAAATAAAATAAAATGTATATTTTCTCATAGTATTCCTTAAAACAATTGATGAATTCACAGTTTAGTTATACTTTTAACGTTTATTTGACAGTTACCAATCAGTAAATGTCAATTTAATTGTCAAAATTAAATAAAATGTATATTTTCTCATAGTATTCCTTAAAACAATTGACGAATTCTCAGTTTAGTTATAATTTTGACGTCTATTTGACAGTTACCAATCAGTAAATCTCAATTTAATTGTCAAAATTAAATAAAATGTATATTTTCTCATAGTATTCCTTAAAACAATTGATGAATTCACAGTTTAGTTATACTTTTAACGTTTATTTGACAGTTACCAATCATTAAATGTCAAAACTAAATCAAATGTACAATATCTCATGGTATTCCCTAAAACAAATGCTGGATTCACAGTTTTGTTATAATTTTGACTTTTATTTGACAGTTACCAATCAGTAAATGTCAATTTAATTGTCAAAATAAAATAAAATGTATATTTTCTCATAGTATTCCTTAAAACAATTGATGAATTCACAGTTTAGTTATACTTTTAACGTTTATTTGACAGTTACCAATCAGTAAATGTCAATTTAATTGTCAAAATTAAATAAAATGTATATTTTCTCATAGTATTCCTTAAAACAATTGACGAATTCTCAGTTTAGTTATAATTTTGATGTCTATTTGACAGTTACCAATCAGTAAATGTCAATTTAATTGTAAAAATTAAATAAAATGTATATTTTCTCATAGTATTCCTTAAAACAATTGACGAATTCTCAGTTTAGTTATAATTTTGACGTTTATTTGACAGTTACCAATCAGTAAATGTCATTTTAATTGTCAAAATAAAATAAAATGTATATTTTCTCATAGTATTCCTTAAAACAATTGATGAATTCACAGTTTAGTTATAATGTTGACGTTTATTTGACAGTTACCAATCAGTAAATGTCATTTTAATTGTCAAAATAAAATAAAATGTATATTTTCTCATAGTATTCCTTAAAACAATTGATGAATTCACAGTTTAGTTATAATTTTGACGTTTGTTTGACAGTTACCAATCAGTAAATGTCAAATTAATTGTCAAAATAAAATAAAATGTACATTTTCTCATAGTATTCCTTAAAACAATTGATGAATTCACAGTTTAGTTATACTTTTAACGTTTATTTGACAGTTACAAATCAGTAAATGTCAATTTAATTGTCAAAATAAAATAAAATGTATATTTTCTCATAGTATTCCTTAAAACAATTGATGAATTCACAGTTTAGTTATAATGTTGACGTTTATTTGACAGTTACCAATCAGTAAATGTCATTTTAATTGTCAAAATGAAATAAAATATACATTTTCTCATAGTATTCCCTAAAACAATAGCTGTATTTATAGTTTGGTTATACTTTTGACGTTTATTTGACAGTTACAAATCAGTAAATGTCAAATTAATGTCAAAATTAAATAAAATGCACATTTTCTCATAGTATTCATTAAAACAAATTGCCGGATTCACAGTTACACTTTTGACATTTATTTGATAGTTACTAATCATTTAATGTCAAAACAAAACATTTTGTTATTTTTTTTCCGATTTGCAGGTGATAACTTTGTGCATCGACTCCTACAGAATAAAGCTGATGGCAAACTGGTGCCATCAGAAGGGCCTACACCTGAGCTTGAACAGGCCCAGGAAAAAGTTGACTCCGTGCAGTTGGAGTTCACTTATCTGCTAACGTCACAACTGGAGGAGCAACGGATGTACTTTGAAAACCGGATGGCGCAGTACGTTTTTTAATTCTGTATCTCAAATTAGTTGTTATAACAGTTGTGGTGTTCCAGACTGGAGTTCCAAGCGATGGAGGAGAAGGAAACGTTTCGTACTCGCATCGACAGCCTAACTGAAGAAAACACCGACCTGAAAGAAAAGTTGGGCGCTGTTCAGAAGGAGAAGAACGCGATTGAAAAGCGACTTGCCCAACAAATCACTAGGTGTGTTAATTAATTAAACTTTTATTCATTAAAAATTGCGGATAATAATGTAGTGTATAGTTCAAGTCATGTGTAATAGTGAATGGTCATAGTTTGGTTGGTAGGGGCCCCCCACCCACCCCACCTTTGTTGGCATAGTTTTTTCAATGGATTAAGAAGATTTGCATTGTTTAAACCGCTCGAAAACTTTGTTATCCCTTGAAAAAACTTTGTTGAGATAGTTGGGTGGGTGGGTGTATACAGGCCAACCAAACTATGCCCATTCTGTGTTTCAAAAAGTCTGAACTATACCCTTCAACTATTTTAACCAATAAAGCTATGCCTATTCATAATATCAAATGACTTTAAGTCTGGACTACACTGTTATCCAAATATTTTTATGATTTAAGCAAGTTCATTAATTAAATCGTGTATTCTCTAAAGACAGTCGAATTAATACAAAACATATATAATAACAACACCCATGGAATAATACACAAGGGACAAACATCAAGAACATTTAAGACAACCAGTGGACTAAGACAAGGAGGCGGGCTCAGTCATCTTAATGACATTTTTTTATGAATCACAACTAAGTGCATTAATTAAATCAGTTTTTATTAAAAAAAAAATGTCATTAAGATAGAGAATAGGTGTTTGGTTTGTGAATTTGCTTCATATAATTTTTTCAGGTTGAGCACGACGATGCAGGAGTTGAACGAGGAACGGCACCTCGGCAAAGCCTTGCGCAGCAACCAGGACCAGTACCACAAGCGCATGAGCAAACTGGAGCAGCGTCTGGAGGACCTGGAGAGCATGCGCGCCAAAGAAATAGCGGATCTACAAGAACAGCTACGTGATCTCATGTTCTTCATCGAAGCTAAAAATGCATGTTATCTAAAACGTCATCTGTTGGCAGTTTTTTAACTAGTTTATTTTTTTACATTTCAGACTATAGAAAAATCTGATATGAAGGAGGAGATTGTCGAGGGCAATGTGACGATAGGCGAGGCGGCGCCACCTAAGACGCGCAGGGGCCGGCGCAAGAAGTGATTTTGTGTGTAAGCAAACTAGAATTTAGGGCAGCAGGTTCCAATTTATTTATGATATAATAAAAAGTGTGGTATATTTTATGTGTTAAAACAATTGAAAGAGTTATTTTTTATTAAACCAAAAAATATTATGAAATATGTCTGTTTAAAATAGTTATAATTTCTGAATTACATTGTACTAGACTCGTCGACAATCTTTACAATGTTTCTAGTTATAATTATATTTTCAGTTCGTACTATGACCAATCACGTCTTGAATAAAATGGGTCATATTTCAATTATTCATATGCTATGTTCAACTCGTACTATGACCAATAACGTCTTGAATAATAGCCATACTCACCATGTGATTGGTCATATTAATTATTCATGTGCTATGTTCAGTTCGTACTATGGCCAATAACGTACTGCGCATGTCTTTTATTCAAGACATGATTAGTCATAGTACAAGTTGAACATAGCACATGAATAATTTAAATATGACCAATTTTATTCAAGACGTGATTGGTCATAGTACGAGCTGAACATAGCACATGAGTAACTGAAACTAGAAACTTGTTTAAATTTATTGATGAATGTAGTACAATGTAATTCACGTTCAAATTCCATGATACCAATTACTAAATTCTTGGTTGCCTAGGAAAGCAGTACCGTAAAAAACGTGTTACAACGCTATTTTATATCACAAAAATGTTTAAAGTGAATGGAAATGAAGATACCATGGTAGTTCACTGATTTTTTAAAATTAAACTGTCGTATAGGGTTCTCTGGAAAACTATATTAATGTAAATCTACATAATAATGTCGAAAAATCAGTGCCCAGGAACCTTATGTTCCTGGGCACTGATTTTTTTGAATTAGACTGGAATAACAAACTTTCGAAAACTGTGATAATTAGCAATATATATATATATATATATATATATATATATATATATATATATATATATATACAACTTTGGTTTTAAGTTCATAACAAAACCCATTTATATTGACAAAAGCAGATTACATATATTTAAATTAATAAGCAGAAATCTATTTATGTTGACTACAACAGATTACATTTAAACTACTACGCAGACATATTCGTCATTCAGCTAGTTACCGGTAGATAACGTAGCATGACCTTTATTAATTCTGTTATTTAATGGGTAGGGTTATTTATGACATATTAGATACAATATTTTAACATTTAATATATTTACAATTGCATTGTTTTGATTCAAATACTTTTTAAATCTAGTTTATCTAGGTTTTTTTAAGTCTATGGTTTTTTTCTTTCTAGTGCTGCTATTGGCGACACTGGCGGCTGCGCACCGCGCGCCTCCTGGTGGCCAGTGTGAAAAATGTTCGCGAAGATGGTGGTGGTGTTTGCGTGAGAATTCGCCCGGGTGTCTGCGCGAAAATTCGCGCGTTTGCTGAATCGAACGGCCGCGCGGCGTGCCGCCAAACCGCCGCTGTTGCTGTGCCGCGGGTGCCCGTGCGCCGCCCCCCACGTCCCGCCGCCGCGCCGAGCCGATGGCGATGCTGCACTAGGCTGCGCGCTCCCTCTCCCCCCGGACATCCGGCGCGACGCCGCGCCGCTGAAGACGCGCCCCTAGCGTAGAGTGTTGTAATGCGGTGAGCGTCATGGAGCGGAAGGTCTGCAGGACGTGCGGCAAGTTCAGCGAGGACTTTGTGCACGTTTTCCGCACGGAGGGACTCAAGGGCAAGATCGAGACGTGTTTGCCCATTGTGGTGAGGACAATAGTATTGACCTAGGTCAACAATTTATATTTTCACATAACACACAACTTTTAATATCAAAAAAACACAACTACAACTAGTGTTGTGACACTTCAAAGTACTAAAAAGATTAATGTTGACTTTACAAATCCATACAAAAATCAATTATATTGCACATAATTCAAAATTTAATCAGGTTTTTAATTTAACTAACATGTTTTTAATATTGCTAGAAAGTTTCAACTAGTTTCCACTACTACAACTACAGTTATGACACTTAATAGTACTATAAACATTAATGTTGGCTTTAAAAATGCATAAAAACATCAGTTGTTGTATGTAATTAAAAAGTTAAACAGGCTTTAACTAACATGTTTTTAATATTACTAGCAAGTTTCGACTAGTTTCCACAACTACAACTAGAGTTATAACAGTTGAAAGTAGTAAAAACATTAATGTTGGCTTTAAAAATCCATAAAAAAATTAGTTGGTGTTGTATGTAATTCAAAATTTAAACAGGCTTTAACTAATATGTTTTTAATATTACTAGCAAGTTTCAACTAGTTTCCACAACTACAACTAAAGTTATGACAGTTGAAAGTAGTAAAAAAATGAATGTTGGCTTTAAAAATCCATAAAAAAATCAATTGGTGTTGTATGTAATTCAAAATTTAAACAGGCTTTAACTAACATGTTTTTAATATTACTAGCAAGTTTCGACTAGTTTCCACAGCTACAACTAGAGTTATAACAGTTGAAAGTGGTAAAAACATGAATGTTGGCTTTAAAAATCCATAAAAAAATCAGTTGTTGTTGTATGTAATTCAAAATTTTAAACAGGCTTTAACTAACATGTTTTTAATATTACTAGCAAGTTTCAACTAGTTTCCACAACTACAACTAGAGTTATGACAGTTGAAAGTAGTAAAAACATGAATGTTGGCTTTAAAAATCCATAAAAAAATCAATTGGTGTTGTATGTAATTCAAAATTTAAACAGACTTTAACTAACATGTTTTTAATATTACTAGCAAGTTTCAACTAGTTTCAACAACTACAACTAGAGTTATGACAGTTGAAAGTAGTAAAAACATTAATGTTGGCTTTAAAAATCTATAAAAAAATCAGTTGGTGTTGTAAGTAATTTAAAATTTAAACAGGCTTTAACTAACATGTTTTTAATATTACTAGCAAGTTTGAACTAGTTTCCACAATTATAACTAGAGTTATGACAGTTGAAAGTAGTAAAAACATTCATGTTGGCTTTAAAAATCTATAAAAAAATCAGTTGGTGTTGTAAGTAATTTAAAATTTAAACAGGCTTTAACTAATATGTTTTTAATATTACTAGCAAGTTTCAACTAGTTTCCACAACTACAACTAGAGTTATAACAGTTGAAAGTAGTAAAAACATTAATGTTGGCTTTAAAAATCTATAAAAAAAATCAATTGGTGTTGTACGTAATTCAAAATTTAAACAGGCTTTAACTAATATGTTTTTAATATTACTAGAAAGTTTCAACTAGTTTCCACAACTACAACTAGAGTTATGACAATTGAAAGTAGTAAAAACATTAATGTTGGCTTTAAAAATCCATAAAAAAATTAGTTGGTGTTGTATGTAATTCAAAATTTAAACAGGCTTTAACTAATATGTTTTTAATATTACTAGCAAGTTTTAACTAGTTTCCACAACTACAACTAGAGTTATGACAGTTGAAAGTAGTAAAAACATTAATGTTGGCTTTAAAAATCTATAAAAAAATCAGTTGGTGTTGTAAGTAATTTAAAATTTAAACAGGCTTTAACTAACATGTTTTTAATATTACTAGCAAGTTTGAACTAGTTTCCACAATTATAACTAGAGTTATGACAGTTGAAAGTAGTAAAAACATTAATGTTGGCTTTAAAAATCTATAAAAAAATCAGTTGGTGTTGTATGTAATTCAAAATTTAAACATGATTTAACTAACATGTTTTTAATGTTGCTAGCAAGTTTCAACTAGTTTCCACAACTACAACTAGAGTTATGACAGTTGAAAGTAGTAAAAACATTAATGTTGGCTTTAAAAATCCATAAAAAAATCAATTGGTGTTGTACGTAATTCAAAATTTAAACAGGCTTTAACTAATATGTTTTTAATATTACTAGCAAGTTTCAACTAGTTTCCACAACTACAACTAGAATTATGACAGTTGAAAGTAGTAAAAACATTAATGTTGGCTTTAAAAATCCATAAAAAAATCAATTGGTGTTGTACGTAATTCAAAATTTAAACAGGCTTTAACTAACATGTTTTTAATATAACCAGCAAGTTTCAACTAGTTTCCGCAACTACAACTAGAGTTATAACAGTTGAAAGTAGTAAAAACATGAATGTTGGCTTTAAAAATCTATAAAAAAATCAGTTGGTGTTGTATGTAATTCAAAATTTAAACATGATTTAACTAACATGTTATTAATATTGCTAGCAAGTTTCAACTAGTTTCCTAGTTTCAACAATTACAACTAGAGTTATGACAGTTGAAAGTAGTAAAATCACATATTTTTTTCGTATAGGTGTCACCTCATTGCCTCCTGCCAGATACAATATGCTCCGAGTGCGATGCGAGCATCAACAACTTCTATGCCTTCATAAAAAACTGTCTGCAGAGCATCATCATCCTTGAAGCGCAGTTTGATGTGACGGAGTCATGTCTGAAGACGAAGAGGAAACGCGACGTGTCGACGTCGGCGCAAATGGCCATCACGCCGCCCCCAGTAGAGCGAGAAACGTTCGAGGACTATAAAGAGAAGATACTGAGTTTTGCCACGCAGCTGGCGGAGGCGGAGAAGACGCTGCGCAATGGGGACAGTTTCGAGCGGTGGCGGCCGCTGCCGCTGCAGCGAATTGTGGATTATGAGGATTCAAGTGATGACGCCGAGAGTAATTTTATTAACGAAATCTCTGAGAGGAAGTCGCGGAAAAGGAAGGCGCAGTTGATTATAAGTAGCCGGCCTAAGATATTTAAACCTGATACTAATAGGAGGAAACGGAGGCCTCCAGTACGGCGAGGGTTTGAGCTACAAAAGCAGCAACAGCAACAACAACAAGAGGCGCCAGGTTGGAATTTTAATACACTTGAGAGGATTTACGATGAAATGGTTGTTGTTAATAAGAGTGTTGTTGAGGATGTTGCTGTTGAAGAGGAGGATGAGGAGACAAAGGAAGATGTTGTGGCGGAAAATATTGTAAGTTATGTTTGTTACTATTAGTTACTCAAATACCTCTAACTACTAGCCTAGGGTTAGAGACATTGGGTTGAACTGAGCTTGATGTTTTTTAATTATGTCTGGGTCTACATTTCTAATTTTCATTTAATTTGCGCCTAGTATTGACATCTTTTTGCACTCCACCACTAAAATATTAGATATTTTGTTTAAATAGATGTATTTCTTGTTAAATATTTATGATTTTTTGTTATATAAACTTATAGATTGACCTTCCGATCAACAAAGCTGCCCCTCAAGTATGTTTATTATGCGACATGCAGCTAACAGGACCAGGGCAGCTGGCAACACATGTGTTTGAAACGCATGGGATTGATATGGCGCAGGTGATGTCTAATGATCCTGTTCCGGAGAAACGCAAAAAGTTGCCCAATTTGGTCAAAATTACTGATTTGAAGCAGAAACGTGATTCTCAAGGTACAATATTTGTTTGTGAGAAGTTTATGAGGGCTATATGTTTTTATTTGTTTGTTTGTAGAAAAGTATGTTGAAAATGGTGAGGAGCCCCCGACGCTAGAACCGAACTACGTGTGCCCCTTGTGTCCTGCAATGTTTACCAATAAAACTGATCTCTTCGTGCATTTGCGGCAGAAACACCCGAACAAATCGCATTTGATATGCGGGCTGTGCTTATTCATGGCGACTTCTTATTTGAATCTCACTGATCACCTAGAGATTTGCAGCGAGAAACACACGATAACCCACCCGTATGTATGTAAAGTCTGTAAGTATAGTGAGGACAATCAAAAATCACTAGAAAACCATGTGCTAGTCCACGACTTTATAATAAACTTCTGCAAGAAGGAGTCGAAAATATTTGATCCGGCTGACTATGTTGAACTGAACGAGTCGTGCGATCCCCCCAAAACATACACATGCAATGAATGCGGAAATGTCTACGATGGTTTCAAAGAGTTTTCCGCTCATCGCCGTTCTCACCACTCGATATTTCATTGCGATCTTTGTAATAAATTCTATGGCCGTAACTCGCATCTCTGGAAACATGTGAATCGTCTTCATAAAGGCCACCCGTCCATTACGTGTCAGTTTTGTTATAAAACTAGCGCATCCAAATACCATTTGGCGCAGCATTTCAATAAAATCCACACTGTTAAATCATCCAAGCCGAAAAACGGGGATGTTTCAGAGGAGGATTTTATGACGAAAAAATTCGATCCATTCGACTTCCAGAGCGTACGACAGAGTTTTATGAGGCAAGAACTAGCTGGCAACAAAAAAGAACCTCCAGCCCCAACAGATGATGATTGTGCCAGCATCGAGGGATCACCCCCAAAAGAAATTGATACGAGTAGCAACTTGTACACCAACATAATCACCAATTACACCCCTCCACCACCTAGTAATGGTGAATTCAAGTGCCCCAAATGCTCGAAAGGTTTCCACAAAAAGACGCTATTAAAAAAACACAAGAAAAACTGTCGGCCACGCCTCCAAAAAGACTTGCTGACGCGCTGCAAATCATGCTCGCGCATCTTCAAAGACCGCCAGAGCCTCGCCAAGCATCTCGTCAACTACCACAGCGAGTACTCGTGTGAGTTGTGCCATGAGAAAGTCCAGAGCAAATGCGAGATTGTCTCGCACATCCGATTCAGCCATCCCGCGTGCCATTTGTTCTGCGGAGAGTGCGAGAATGTGCTGCGGAACCAAGACGACCTGCGCGCGCATACCGCCGACCATAGCGGGACATTTGTCTGCCAGTTCTGCGGTGATTTGCTGCCCAGTAAAATCAAACTGAAAATGCATATATTGTCACTGCATAGAAAGATTTTAAGTCTCTCCTGTGGGATCTGTTTGAAGCTGTTTGAAACGCAGCATATTTTACGGGATCATGTCCGACTGGTGCACCGGGATGTGTTGACGCCGCGTACATCATGTACGGTTTGTGGGAAGAATTATGGGTCCAAATGGAAGACGTATGATCATATTAATAAGTCGCATGGGAGGATTTTCAAAACTTGTAAGACTTGTTTGGAGGTGTTTGACACTGATGGGGAGCTGGAGAGGCATTACGAGGCTGCACATGGAAATGGGCCCAAGGAAAAGGTGTTTGTTAAGAAAGAGGTATAATTATTATTAGCTCTATTACTATATTTAAGACTTTTAGTTCTACAAGTACAACTGGAGTTATGTCACTTGAAAGTACTAAAAACATGAATATTGGCTTTAAAAGTCCATAAAAAAAATCAATTGGTGTCGTACATGATTCAAAATTTAAACAGGTTTTAACCAACATGTTTTTAATATTCTCAGTAAGTTTAAACTAGTTTCCACAAGTACAACAAGAGTTATATCACTTGAAAGTACTAAAAACATGAATGTTGACTTTAAAAATCCATAAAAAAATAAGTTGGTGTTGTACATGATTCAAAATTTAAACAGGTTTTAACCAACATGTTTTTAATATTGTCAGCAGGTTTAAACTAGTTTCCACAACTACAACTAGAGTTATATCACTTGAAAGTACTAAAAACATGAATGTTGACCTTAAAATTTCATAAAAAAATAAATTGGTGTCGTACATGATTCAAAATTTAAACAGGTTTTAACCAACATGTTTTTAATATTGTCAGCAAGTTTAAACTAGTTTCCACAAGTACAACTAGAGTTATATCACTTGAAAGTACTAAAAACATGAATGTTGACTTTAAAAATCCATAAAAAAATAAATTGGTGCCGTACATGATTCAAAATTTAAACAAGTTTTAACTAACATATTTTTAATATTGGCAGCAAGTTTAAACTAGTTTCCACAAGTACAACTAGAGTTATATCACTTGAAAGTACTAAAAACATGAATGTTGGCTTTAAAAATCCATAAAAAAATAAATTGGTGTTGTACATGATTCTAAATTTAAACAGGTTTTAACTAACATGTTTTTAATATTGGCAGAAAGTTTAAACTAGTTTCCACAAGTACAACTAGAGTTATGTCACTTGAAAGTACTAAAAACATGAATGTTGACTTTAAAAATCCATAAAAAAATAAGTTGGTGTTGTACATGATTCAAAATTTAAACAGATTTTAACCAACATGTTTTTAATATTGTCAGCAAGTTTAAATTAGTTTCCACAACTACAACTACAGTTATGTCACTTGAAAGTATTAAAAACATGAATGTTGACTTTAAAAATCCATAAAAAAATAAATTGGTGTCGTATATGATTCAAAATTTAAACAGGTTTTAACCAACATGTTTTTAATATTGTCAGCAGGTTTAAACTAGTTTCCACAACTACAACTAGAGTTATATCACTTGAAAGTACTAAAAACATGAATGTTGACTTTAAAAATCCATAGAAAAATAAATTGGTGTTGTACATGATTCAAAATTTAAACAGGTTTTAACCAACATGTTTTTAATATTGTCAGCAAGTTTAAACTAGTTTCCACAAGTACAACAAGAGTTATATCACTTGAAAGTATTAAAAACATTAATGTTGGCTTTAAAAATCCATAAAAAAAATAAATTGGTGTTGTACATGATTCAAAATTTAAACAGGTTTTAACCAACATGTTTTTAATATTGGCAGCAAGTTTAAACTAGTTTCCACAAGTATAACAAGAGTTATATCACTTGAAAGTACTAAAAACATGAATGTTGACTTTAAAAATCCATAAAAAAATAAATTGGTGTCGTACATGATTCAAAATTTAAACAGGTTTTAACTAACATATTTTAATATTGGCAGCAAGTTTAAACTAGTTTCCACAAGTACAACAAGAGTTATATCACTTGAAAGTACTAAAAATATGAATGTTGGCTTTAAAAATCCATAAAAAAATAAATTGGTGTCTTACATGATTCAAAATTTAAACAGGTTTTAGCCAACATGTTTTTAATATTGGCAGCAAGTTTAAACTAGTTTCCACAACTACAACTAAAGTTATGTCACTTGAAAGTACCAAAAACATGAATGTTTGATATATTTTTTTTCTCATCATCAGGTTATTACCAAGAAGGAGGTGTACGAGAGCGAACCGGAGAACGACTACAAAAACTCCTCATCCGCAGAGGAGAGTTCATATGAAACCGAGGAGCCTTCAAAGATGTCACTGCTCGAACAACGCTTAACCGAGCCCGAACCGGAGCAGCCCGTAGTCACCCTAAACGCCACCAAAAAGAAGCGATTCCTGAAAAAGTCGGTAAAATCTGAATGTGAGTACACCCCCGACCAAAACGGCGCCAACAGCTCGAAACGAACAGTCTACGTGAACTCAAACGACCCCTCGCTGTGCGAAATCTGTTTCAAAACGTGGCCCGCGAAAAAACACCTCTGGCAGCACTACATCCGTTGCCACAAAGCTGCAGCCGCAACCGTTTGCGGTATCTGTTTGAAAACCAACGAAAGCTATGAGTTGCTACAGAAACACCTGCAGAGCAACCATCCCAATTTGCTGCATGGCTGCGGGTTCGGGTCCAACTTTATTTGTAGGATCTGCGGGCGCTACCACAACGCCAGTTCGAAGTTGCGGCTGCACATGGTGATACACGAGAATTTCGATTGGGATCTGCTCGGCGGGATGACCAGCGTGAAATCGGAGGCTGTGCAGGATGTAGCTATTAATTACGAGAGTATGATTGAACAGGTTGAGTGCAGCTCGGAGAACGAATCGAGCAGTTCGAGTGAGAGCGATGATGAGACTGAGGCCTCTGAGGTGCCGATTAAGGAAGAGGAGGAGTTTTCTGAGGAGTCGAGCACGTCGCAGAGTGTTGTTGTTAAAAGCGAGAATTGCACATCGGATGAGGAGGAGGATGATGAGGATGAGGACGATGATGAGGATGATGATGTTTCGTTGTCTAATAATTCCGAGAACACTTCAGAGAATGTGATTAAAGGGATGAATGTTTACAGGCATCCTGATGTTGTGGATTCTGCTGTTAAGAGTATTTGCTATGAGGTGGGCGAGTGTGACGGGGAGTATAGTAGTCAGGACTATGGGGAGGTGCAGTCACACTCGTTGAATCCTCATGAACTACAAAGCGCCGTTGATAGTATACTGTGAGTTACCAAAATATCGCGTGATCAACAAACAAAACTCTAAAAGACACCAAAAATAAGTGATAATATTGCCATAACTATTCGGTGCCCTCTTTGATTACATTTGCATGACACATTTCTTGTATAACACACTGTATTTGTTGAATATTTGGCTGATTCGCAACTACATTCCTATATTCGAACTCAAATTGAAACAGTGTTAATTGAAACAATTTTCTTCAACTGTTTCCTAAAAAAAAACAACAATTTTAAGCATACTTTGATATAAATTTCTCAGTTGTGCATTGTTTTTCATATATAACAATTGAAATTATTAAACATACTTTGATATAAATTGCACAGTTTTGCATTGTTTTTCATATAATAACAATTGAAAATAAACAAACGACAACTGTCAAAATTATGTTATTCAATTGTTATTCTTAAAATCAACTGTTGATTTTAAGCATAACAATTGAATAACATAATTTTAACAGTTGCAGTTTATTATTTTCAATTGTTATATATGAAACACAATGAACAACTGTGAAATTCTTATCAAAGTATGTTTAAAATTGTTCTTTGATTTTCAGAAACAGTTGATGAAAATTATTTTAATTAATAAAAACAGTTGAAGAGCATTGTGATTCTTATTAATAACAATGTTAGTCATACTTAAATCTAAATTTGATAGTTGTCGATAGAATATATTCGAAGAGCATAGTTTTTGCTGATTGGAATTAATCGAAACTTAAATTGATTTGATTCGAATCTAAATTGAGATAAGTTTAGAAGTGATTAATAATTTCCAATCAGCTAAGACTACCCTCTATATTCAATTTAAGTATCAATTACAATATTATAAAGAAATTTTCTAATTTTAAACTAAATTATGACTGTAACAGCCTAATATTCAACAAATAAATTATATATATATATATATATATATATAAATTTATTTACACAAAACACATTCATACATACATACATACAAATAAACAAAAAAAATTCAATCTATAAATTGATATTATAGGTTTAATTATTTTTTATATACAAATTATATTATATAGCTATATACATACAACAAACACTATTTTTATATTATCTAGAGTCGCGCTTTTTACATTTTTTTCTTACGTTGAGAGGATTTTATTTATTTCTTTTTTTTTGTTTTTCTTATTTTATTTTTTATATATATACAAGGGGAGCTGGGCGACGTCTCCTCCACTCAAATGCTCATTACGTAATTAGATTTAATTTTTGATTTGCTTTCCATTTGTCCTTGCGCGTATCAACCAACCAACCACAAAACAAACAAAAAACCGAGATTAGTTTGTAAGCAGTTTCGCAATCATTCCTATTCTATAGTCCGAGACATAACGTGTACTACTACTGCTGCGGGATGTACATAGTGTCTATCGTAGAGAGAGAATAAAACAAAAAAGCTGATAATTTTCTATATAAAAAGAATAATATATGTTTACTAGTTTTTTTTGTGTAAACCTTAAATAACGTTATAGGTAAAGTGGCATTTCTATGGAGAATACAACAAAATTTTATTAAAATAAACTGTTTAGAATCATAAATAATGGGTCTATACAAAATTTAAAAAAAAAATAATTTTCGAAATTTATGAAAATAACGTTATAGGTAACAACATTTCTATAGAGAATACAACAAAATTTTATTAAAATAAACTGTTCAGAATCATAAATCATGAACCTATACATACTTAAAAAAAAAATATATATATTTTTCGAAATTTTTGAAAATAATGTTATGGGTAAAGTGGCATTTCTATGGAGAATACAACAAAATTTCATTAAAATAAACTGTTCAGAGTCATAAATAATGGGGTTATACAAACTTTTAAAAAAATTATTATTTTCGAAATTTTTGAAAATAACGTTATAGGTGAAGTGACATTTCTATAAAGAATACAACAAAATTTTATTAAAATAAACTGTTCAGAAATATAAATAATAGCCATATACATACTTTTCAACTTTCTAAGATTTTAATTAAAAAAGTTATGTGTAATCACATAAAATCGAGTTAGTTAGTTTTGCTGATTATCTGAAAAACGGTTAACCCTATCTAAAAACTTTTCTGATGCAGATTATAGGGCATAAAATTCTCTACAAATATCTATATAATTCAACTTTCTAGGGTTTTAATTAAGAAAGTTACATGGAAAATAGTTATGTGTAATCACAAAATCGAATTAGTCGGTTAGTTTTTGCTGATTATTGGAAAAACGGTTGATCCTATCTAAAAACTTTTCTGGTGCAGATTATAGGGCATAAAATTCTCTACAAATATCTATATAATTCAACTTTCTAGGATTTTAATTAGGAAAGTTACATGGAAAATAGTTATGTGTAATCACAAAATCGAATTAGTCGGTTAGTTTTTGCTAATTATCTGAAAAACGGTTGATCCTATCTAAAAACTTTTCTGACACCGATTATAGGGCATAGAATTCTCTACAAATATCTATATAGTTTAACTTTCTAGGATTTTAATTAGGAAAGTTACATGGAAAATAGTTACGTGTAATCACAAAATCGAAGATGGTTAGTTTTTGCTAATTATCTGAAAAATGGTTGACCCTATCTAAAAACTTTTCTGATGCAGATTATAGGGCATAAAGATCGCTACAAATATCTATATAATTTAACTTTCTAGGGTTTTAATTAAGAAAGTTACATGGAAAATAGTTATGTGTAATCACAAAATCGAATTAGTCTGTTAGTTTTTGCTGATTATCTGAAAAACGGTTGACCCTATCTAAAAACTTTTCTGATACAGATTATAGGGCATAAAATTCTCTACAAATATCTATATAATTCAACTTTCTAAGGTTTTAATTAAGAAAGTTACATCGAAAAAAGTTATTTGTAATCACAAAATCGAATTTTTTTGCTGATTATCTGAAAAACTTTTCTCATGCCGATTATAGTGCATGAAATAATCTACAAGTATCTATATGATTCAACTTTATAGGGTTTTAATTAAAATGTTTCATTACTACTTTTCAAGTATATTAGGTTGCCTAAGATACTATTACTATTTGAACTATACGCAAAATGTCATTATGACAGTATCCCCAATAGTACCTAAATAAACATAGAAATTTAAATTCAGAAATATAATACTTATATGTACTAAATTAACTTAATAACAAGTAAAAACTTGATTCAAATCGAAACTATTACTCATAAAATTACATTTCAATCTAATTTAGCCCCAAACAGTCATTAGATCTAACAAAATTAGACCTTCGTGTGGCATGAAAGTGACAGCTGTCAAAATAAAACCACCCCCCAAAAATAAACCCAGTAATAAACATTGTTATAACTCTACACGGTTTAATTACTGGTACGTGGGGGCGTTATGGCCCTTAACGGTTTCATAGACTTCTTTCAGAAGGGCAAGGTTTGTGTTGTTGTTACGTTTTGTAGGTTACAATACAAATATTTTACTTTTTAGACTTTCCGTCCTAAGAAGAAGTTTGTGCATGGAACCATCCGGTATAGCCTGCACAAACAGGCGTGTGCCAGCCTGAATTCTGGTATTAATCTGCGGACGGCTGTTAAGTTGCCTGAGGGGGAAGATCCGAATGATTGGATTGCTGTGCATGGTGAGGCAAAAGTTGTATAAACCATCATGTTGGTTTGTTGATTATTTGTCATGGTGTTCTGATTTTAATCAATACAGTTATTAAGTGAGATAGTTGCATGATTAATTGGCTCCAGAATGCTGGAGACATGGGTTTGTTCTTGAGAAACTCAAATTGTTATTGTTGATTCCTTTATAGTTAATTAATAATATATATATATATATATATATATATATATATATATATATATATATATATATATATATCTTCTTCTTCTTTTCGGAAGCCTTGTGGCTTGTTTTGACCAAACTCTTATTCTGGGTCCTGCTCCTGTGATATTGGGAGCAGGACCTGATATATGATATATATATATATCAGTTAATCTTTATCTTGTTTGTTGTAGTTGTCGACTTTTTCAATCGAATCAATCTAATCTATGGCACCATTTCTGAGTACTGCACAGAGCAGGGATGCCCGACAATGTCTGGTGGGCCACGTTTTGAATACCTTTGGGCAGATGGTGATAAGTAAGTTTCCAGATTTCAAAGTGAACCATTTTTATAATGAAGTAGAAAACCCTCAATTAACTGCAGCAACCCCTAATTAACCCCAGTAAGCCCCAAATTTAACCCAAATTGGTCCTAGAAACCCCAATTAACCCCTCAATTTAGCCCTAAAACCCCCAATAACCCAAAAAAACCTCAATTAACACCAGAAAACCCCCAATTAGCCCTAGAAAATCTCAATAACCCTAGAAAAAAAACCAATTAACCACAGACAAGCCTAGAAAACACCAAGAATAAGTTCTTCTTCAGAATTAGAATAGTGCTATAATTAATTTTCTCTAATTCTTTATGTTTTTAGGTTTAAGAAACCAATAGCACTGCCCGCCAAAGAATATGTAAGCCATCTGATGGACTGGATTGAGAACCAGATCAACAACCAGTCGCTGTTTCCATGCACCTCTGACCTGCCCTTTCCGAAAAATTTCTCATCACATTGTAGCAAAATCCTTGCGAGACTGCACCGAGTGTTTGTGCATGTGTACATCCACCATTTTCAGAACATCGTCGCTATTAATGCTGAAGCCCACGTTAACACGTGTTATAAACACTTTTATTATTTCGTGACGGAGTTTGACTTGGTTTCGTCTAAGGAGCTTGAACCGCTGGCTGAAATGGCTGCGAAGATCTGCAAGGATTGCTAAGAGGGGAGAGCGAGGGGTGGTTTTTAATTGATACCAAAGTCAGGGGTCAGTATTTTTTTATGTGAGACCATTTTATTTGCTGTTGAACATTGTTGCCCATACAAACTTTTTAAAAAAATCTAATTTTCGAAATTTTTGAAAATAATGTTATAGGTAAAGTGGTATTTCTATAGAAAATACAATAAAATTTTATTAAAATAAACTCTTCAGAATGATTAATAATGGGCCTATACAAACTTTAAAAAAATTATAATTTTCGAATTTTTTCAAAATAACGGTTTAGGTAAAGTGAGTTTTCTATAGAGAATACAACGAAATTGTATTAAAATAAACAGTTCAGAATGATAAATAATGGGCCTGTACAAATTTTAAAAAAATAATTATAATTTTCGAAATTTTTGAAAATAACGTTATAAGGTAAAGTGGTATTTCTATAGAAAATACAACAAAATTTTATTAAAATAAACTGTTTAGAATAATAAATAATGGACCTATACAAACTTTTTTAAAAAAATTATAATTTTCAAAATTGTTGAAAATAACGTTATAGGTAAAGAGGTATTTCTATAGAGAATACAACAAAATTGTATTAAAATAAACTGTTTAGAATAATATATAATTGGCCTATACAAACTTTAAAAAATATATAATTTTCGAAATTTTTGAAAATAACGTTATAGGTAAAGTGGCATTTCTATAGAAAATACAACAAAATTTTATTAAAATAAACTGTTTAGAATAATAAATAATGGACCTATACAAACTTTTTTTAAAAAATTATAATTTTCAAAATTGTTGAAAATAACGTTATAGGTAAAGAGGTATTTCTATAGAGAATACAACAAAATTGTATTAAAATAAACTGTTTAGAATAATATATAATTGGCCTATACAAACTTTAAAAAATATATAATTTTCGAAATTTTTGAAAATAACGTTATAGGTAAAGTGGCATTTCTATAGAAAATACAACAAAATTTTATTAAAATAAACTGCTCAGAATAATATATAATGGGCCTATACAAACTAAAAACTAAAAAAAAATATATAATTTTCTAAATTTTTGAAAATATGGGTAAAGTGACATTTCTATAAAGAATACAACAAAATTTTATTAAAATCAATTGCTCAGAATCATAAATAATGGGCTTTGGAGGGGATACCTTTAAGGTTTTTAGGTGAAAATGGTAACATTTTGTGGAATATCTCACATGTGAAACCCTTGTAGGGTGCTAATGCACTGCTAGTGATATTTATGTAAGCGTAATGAAACTACATAACTGGTTTTGTTTTGTTATTGTATATTAAAAAGGATATTTGTACACTAAAAACAATTTCTAATATAAAATAAACAAATTATTCAGTAACATTGTTAGTTGTAACTTCAAATTACAATTTTGTGAAGAACTAAAGATGTCTTAAGGATAGCTGCAAGTTTTTATTGCCACAAGCAAAGAATTACATAAATAAAGTCATATAAATAGACTTTTTATGATTCATTGAGGGAGTTTCTGTGGTCCATTAGGGTTTTCTCGGGTTAATTGGGGTTTTTCATAGTCATAGAAATTAATCCCGTATTAGAAAATCCACCCATGACGTCACATGTTTACAGAAAACTGCATCTATAATTTTTATTTCTCACAAAATATTGAAATAACTGTTGTTCGGAATTAAATTGCATACTGGTATAATATATCTATAGATTTTTCTTCAAAATAGCGTTTTATGAAATTATTTGCTAAAATTGCGTATTATGTATTCTCCCACCTTAATATTGGATTTTCGTTCTTTCAGTTGTGATCCCTGATTGGTCTACGTGTGGTCACGTTGACAACACTGCAGCTGTCAAAACTTTTGACAGAACCAAAATGGCCGCCGCCAAGTTGACGTTTTAAAAGTTCAGCTCTGCCTGTGCCCCCCTGGAGCAATATTTGTGACTCCGCGAGCGAGGAGGCGGCTGCCACCACCACCCCCCCCGAGTATACATATATACGAGGATGCAGTGTAGCGGGTAGTTGAATCGAACTCGACTATTTTTTGGGGGTTAGGCGCTGCGGGGGCACAGATGCGAGACAGGCTGTGATTGTTGTTGTTTTATTTATTTTTGTTGTAATACGTGCGTGCGTGTTTTTTTAATACCTTGTGGAAATGGAGGCGATGCAGTACGAGCAGGCGCGCAATATGACGCTGCTGTTCTTTTTTGAGAGACTGCTGGATAAGGGGGAGCCGAGGACACTGCATGACCTCAGTTGTCAGTTTGGGTCCAAGGGGTTCACTAAGGAGATGCGGCAAATCGCTGGGGGTTCACAGAGTGGGCTGAAGAAGTTTCTGGCTCAATACCCAGCACTGTTCGCTATTGAGGGCGATTATGTTAATGTGAATATGTTTCAAAGTGGAAAGGAGGGCAAGAATACAACAGGTGGTGAGTTTAAAGAACATATTTATTAACTTTTTACAAAGTTTACTAAATTAAAATAAACCAATTACTAAAGTGAGTACAGTATTGTTGCAAATATCCAATAGCTGCTTTCGATTATAGTTTGGGAGCTTTTCTGGGCTGGTCTTCACTAGTTTGGAACAGCCTGGAACAGGTTTCGAATGGATACATTGGCATGAGAACTAAATTAGAACCATTACAAATTCTTATCATGGCATACAGGTTTCTTTTTTTTTTCTATAGTGCTTAACTTAACAGCTTTTGAATTACATTCCTTCAAAGTAATTCGAGTAAAACTGTAGGTCCACCTATAGTTCCAGGTGGACCTACAGTTTCACTTGAATGACTTTGAAGGCCTCTAATTCAAAAACTGTTAATAAGTTAAGGCTTATTCTTATTAATAAAACTGTAATCTTAATTATCTCACCTGGTAGGTGTTATATTACTTTTGTCAACAGAAATTCCCAATTAAATCATGAAAAACCCCAATTAATCCAAGAAAACCACAATGAACCCTAGAACACCCCCAATTAACCTCAGAAAATTAATAATTAAATTAATTGATTGAGCTATAAAAAATGATAAAAAAATGAAAGATCAAAGAAATTTAAATTTTGGGTATTGTTTTACATTCTATATTTAATTGGGCTCAAAATAAACCATGTTTTGATAATTTTCACCTAAAAATAAAGTCTGCAGGAAGGTTTTTATTCTATGAGCTGTTTTAAATTAATTGACTGAGTTATAAAAAATGATAAAAAATTAATAATATAAGAAATTTAAATTTATGATATTATTGTACATTTTATATTTGATTGGGCTCAAAGTAAGCTATTTTTTGATAATTTTCACCCAAAACTAAAGTCTTCATGAAGGTTTTTATTGTACGAGCTGTTTTAAATTGATTTACTGAGTTATGAAAAATGATACAAATTTCAAAGATTTAAGAAATTTAAATTTATGATATTATTTTTCATTCTATATTTAATTCAGCTCAAAATTAACCATTTTTTGACAATTTTCACCCTAAAATAATGTTTGCAGGAAGGTTTTTCCTAACTTCCTCAACAGAGTTTGAACTCTTGTTTCCCAATGCTCAGTACAAGTCGGAAACAAACAGTATTTTACTAAACATATATATTTTTAATTAATACTCATATGAATTCATTCACACCACCTCACTGCCTCTGGTTCTCATATTAAATTAATTGACTTCATACTATGGGCACAATTAGAGCATGACTACATGCAGTTTAGCTTATTTACATTAATTATTTTATAATGTGTCACTTTGTTTACATCTAATTAATTTAATTAACACAAACAAAATTTCCCTCTAGGTCTAAACACCTTAATTTTTTTTTTGAAAAAAACTTCGATTGCAATTTTTTTAATTTTCTACATATAATTTGGTTTCCTCAACCACTCCCAAAAATAATTTCAAGGCTAAACCTTTTAGTTTTCACAAAATAGTACGAAAATCATAGTTGTGACTGTATAAGTGATATAACAATAATTATTTCAGGTCAAAAAGACTACACATTACAAGCAGTGGAGTACTTCTCAGAAAAACTAGCTCAATATGGTGAAGGCACTGAAGTGCCCATTCGTAGCCTCCTGGGCCACCGATCACAAGCCAGCCCTGAAGTACGCCACGTGTCCGGCCAGCACTTCCACGAGTTCCGTGAATTTCTTCTAAAACACCCCGAATCCTTCCATTTGGACGACGAGAACGAAACCGTCATCCTAAAAGACTTCAGCAGCGTCAAAAGCCACACCCAGGAGCTCCATTTCAACGTAAACGTACAAATCGACCCTGAAGTCACCCAAAACCTGCTAGACTTCTTCGCTCAGTGCATTGAAGTCAAAGGGCCTATTTTGGTGGAACAACTCTTTCAGTTGGTCAGCTCGACACTACCCGAAACCATGTGGTCGAATCTATTTAACACCCCCGCTCACCTCACCAGCTTCCTACGATTGTTCTCAGATAGCTTCCACATTCAAGCCAACCTGGTCACGCTTTTACAGCACCCGAAAGTCTCTGCGAAACATTTGAACAATAAAACTGGGCTGGAGCAACTGCAACAAGTTGAAAGTCCAATTCCATCGCCGCCAGCAGAGGTTAAAGTTAAAATGCCAAAGGACGAGAAAGAGAAGGCTAGCACTACTCAGGATATAAAGAACTTGAAGAATTTAGAGACCAAACAGCCTGATAGTAATATCACGGATGATGCCAAGCAGTACATTGAGAAATTGCAGAGTCCGACCAAAGGGAGTATCAGTGATCGGTTGAAACAGCCGAGACTGTTGCAGCAGAAGATTGAGGAGAAGAAAAGTAAGACGCCCGAGCCGGTTGAGGTTGAACGGACGTCGCCGGTTCATAATCATTTGCTGGAGGGTGAGAAGAAGGGGGTTAATTTTCGTTTGGGTAAGAAATAGCTTACACACCTTTTTAACCATAATATAAAGATATTTTAATGAAAACTCTTTTGGTTTTCTCAAAATCGCAATTTGTTTGTTTCCCGAAATTTGGTTTTCAAAACGACTTTGTAGGGCTGTAACTCGAAAACGAATTGGGATATCGACAAACGGTTTTCAAAAATGGATTCAGTAGTATGGATAGCATATTTTTTGTATAAATTACCTGTAGGGTTTTCCACTGTAGCACGACATGAACGAATTTCGTCTTGAAATTTTTTCATAATTTTTTTTTTTTTCGATTTCAATTTTTTTCATTTATAACATGTTTTTTAACCTTCTCAACCATATTGTAAAGAAATTTTAATGGAAACTCTTTTGGTTTTCTCAAAATCGCAGTTTGTTTGTATCCCGAAATTTGGTTTTCAAAACGACTTTGTAGGGCTGTAATTAAAAAACGAATTGCGATATGAACAAACAGTTTTCAAAAATGGATTCAGTAGTATGGTTTATATATGGATAGCATATTTTTTGTATAAATTTCCTGTAGAGTTTTCCACTGTAGCACGAAATGAACGAATTTCGCCTTGAAATTTTTTCATAAAAATTATTTTTTTTCGATTTCAATTTTTTTCATTTATCACATGTTTCTTAACCTTCTCAACCATAATGTAAAGAAATTTTAATGGAAACTCTTTTGGTTTTCTCAAAATCGCAGTTTGTTTGTTTCCCAAAATTTGGTTTTGAAAACGACTTTGTAGTACTGTAACTCGAAAACGAATTGCGATATCAACAAACGGTTTTCAAAAATGGATTCAGCAGGTCGGGTTTTATGTGGATAGCATATTTTTTGTATAAATTTCCTGCAGTTTTCCACTATAGCATGAAATGAACGAATTTCGCCTTGAATTTTTTTATAAAAATTAATTTTTATTGATTTCAATTTTTTTCATTTATCACATGTTTCTTAACCTTCTCAACCATAATGTAAAGAAATTTTAATGGAAACTCTTTTGGTTTTCTCAAAATCACAATTTGTGTGTTTCCCGAAATTTGGTTTTCAAAACGACTTTGTAGGGCTGTAACTCGAAAACGAATTGCAATATGAACAAACGGTTTCCAAAAATGGATTCAGTAGGATGGTTTATATACGAATAGCATATTTTTTGTATAAATTTCCTGCAAGGTTTTCCACTGTCGCACGAAATGTACGATTTTCGCCTATGGTGACCTTTGAATTTTTTTCATAAAAATTTTCGATTTCAATTTTTTTTTCATTTATCACATGTTTTTTTAACTGTCCTAATTATAATATAAAGAAATTTTAATGAAAACTTTTTTCACTGAAAGTTGGTATATGCAAATGAAATTATTTCAAAATTTCACATTATTTATTGAATTTTAGTGTTTACAAGTATGTTTGCTTGTAGGAAAATACAATTGTAATGAAGAACCAGCTCCAGTAGTAGTACCACAGCCGCAACCAGTAGTGGTTGAAAAGCAGGCAAAGAACATGAGCAACAACCAAAGTCTGAAACAGCGCATCAACTATCTCGTTTTAAAAACACTGCAAGAAAACACTGGGCGAGATCAGAAGAACATGATGAACCAGCATTTGGTGGATAAGGAGACATGGAAAAACAAGATTTTTCAAAACACACGGGTTATTTGCAACCAGAAGGAATGTCAGATTGTGATTGATGATATTATGAGTAGGAAAACTGTAACTAAAGTAAGTATTTAATTATCTAGATATATTTCAATGCCCTTAACCACCCCCAAAATTAATTTCATAAATATTTATTATTTAATTTAGTTTATACAATATAACACACAAAAATCTGTTTTTAAAACGATTTTATTATTTCTCACCATTTTTCACTCTACTGCTGGCATATGGGTTTCTTTTTTTTTTTGTCTTCACTTCACTAGTTTGGGAGCTTTTCTGGGCTGGTCTTCACTAGTTTGGAACAGCCTGGAACAGGTTTCGAATAGATACATTGGCATGAGAACTAAATTAGAACCATTACAAATTCTTATCATGGCATACAGGTTTCTTTTTTTTTCTATAGTGCTTAACTTAACAGCTTTTGAATTACAGGCCTTCAAAGTCATTCAAGTGAAACTGTAGGTCCACCTATAGTTCCAGGTGGACCTACAGTTTCACTCGAATGACTTTGAAGGCCTCGAATTCAAAAACTGTTAATAAGTTAAGGCTGATATAACTGTTCTTAGTATATAATATAAAATAAATAATTTTTGAATTACAATACAATATAATCTCTGTAATTCAAAAATGATTTGACATTATGACTTATAGTTAATAAATTTTGTTTTTTTTTTAATTTCAGAAGTCTGTGGATGAGTGGCCATTTACACCCGATAAAATTGTGATAGCGTTCGACTGCGAGGGCATAAATCTGGGCGTGAAGGGCCAAATAACGCTCATGCAAATAGCCACCATGTCGGGCTCCTCATACATTTTCGATCTGATTTCATGTCCTGCAATGATGTTGAGTGGTTTACGGAAGATCCTTGAAAGTCCGGACGTGGTGAAGATCATCCACGACTGCCGCAACGATTCGGTCAATCTCTTTAAGCAATATAACATCACACTGAGGTCAGTTTTTGATACGCAAGCTGCGCACGCGGTGCTCTCCTATCAGGACACGGCTAAGCCCGTGTATAAGGCGAAAAGTGTTGCGCTGAACGCTCTGTGTACAGCATACGGGGCCGCTGTGAATCCCATGAAAGAACAACTTAAGAATATTTATCGGAGGGACCAGAAATATTGGTCACGGCGGCCGCTATCGCGTGAAATGATTCTGTATGCGTCCGCTGATGTGCTGAGTTTGGTGCACGATAATTTGTACCCGCAGATGGTGAGGAATTTGGCCGCGGAGAACAGGAATCTTATGCTGGAGCTGTGCGATGAGCAAATATTTTTACATATCAACCCTGATAATGTTAAGCTGAAAAAACGGCAGAGAAAAACTGAGACGGAGGTGGCGGAATTACGGGTTAAACTGTCCCAACCGGCTAAAAGTGTTGTTTTGAGTAATAGGGAGGTGCGATTATTAAGGTAATTAGAAATCCTATTTTTTTTAGTTTTCCACAAATAATTTGGCCTACCCAACTACCCCCAAAAAGAATTTCATGGATAAACCTTTTAATTCTCACGAAATAGGACTTTGAAATTTTAACGAAAATCAGTTTTAAAAACGTTTTTGAGGGTCTGTAATTTAAAAACTGTTTATGATAGCTAATTGCGGTTTTCAAATTTGGATTTAGCTGATGGATTTCTATACGGACCACATATATTATCCATTAATTTCTGTCTGGATTTGTTGTGGGGGCGCGAATTGTACGATTTTCGCCTATGCTTTGACCCTATATTTTTTTCAACAAAAAAAATCAATTTCATTTTTTTTTGTTTTCCACATATAATTTGGCCTCCTTAATCACCCCCAAAAAGAATTTCATGGATAAACCTTTTAATTCTCACAAAATAGCACTTTGAAATTTTAACGAAAATCAGTTTTCAAAACGTCTTTGAGAGCCTGTAATTTAAACACTGTTTATGATAACTAATTGCGGTTTTCAAATTTGTATTCAGCTGATGGTTTTCTATACGGGCCACATAAATTATCCATTAATTTCTGGCTGGATTTGTCGTGGGGGCGCGAATTGTACGATTTTCGCCTATGCTTTGACCCTATTTTTTTTTTCAAAAAAAAAATCGATTCCAATTTTTTTTTTATTTTCCACATATAATTTGGCCTTCTTAATCAGCCCCAAAAAGAATTTCATGGATAAACCTTTTAGTTCTCACAAAATAGGACTTTTGAAATTTTCACGAGAATCAGTTTTGAAAACAACTGCAAATTTTCAGTTTTAAAATAAAAATCTTGGTATCTATAACTTGTAAATGACAACAAATGTCTTGTAGGTACATTGAGTTGACCGAGGAGGAGAAAGAGAAGCTCAAATCATCCGCAAAAGTCGCAAAAAAGTTGGAGAAACTTGAAAATCTCGGCCAAGACAAAGACTTCTCATCGGACGACGATGATAACGATCAAGACTATCCGAGCATCGAAAGCGATGCCACCACATCCCCGCGCAACTCCGAGCCCACCAGCCTAACCGAGTCCATGCAGCTGGTGGACAGCATCCTTAGCGACAGCAAAATCGATCGGCTGGACAAGATCGACAAGCTGGAGGCGATTCTGAGTGCGGCCGCGCTAATACCGGGGGATACTGATGGCGCGACAGTGGCCAATAAATGTGGCTGCAATTGCCACACCAACAAACCGCCGGCGGAGCGAGTTATGTCGCCCACGAACAACTTCCGGCCGGGCGATGCTGAAACAGTGCTGGCACAACACCAGAGATGCATCGAAACTCAAACGCTCAGCACTGGGGATATTGTAGTCACTAAAATCTACTTCAATGAGAATGCGGAGTGATTTTGGTATTCAACTATTTGCTCAAACAACAGATTTTTTCGGAGAGGAGGTTTCTTACAAACATGATTTGATTTGAGGAGGGTTAGTTGAATGTTTTGGTATATGGGATGATTTTGAACTTGTGTGTCTTCAAATGAGTATATGAATTAATTAATTCAAAATAATGATGAGGGGATGCTCTTCAAAATACTGTTCTAACAATTATTCATCAAACGTTCCAACATTCCTCAATTGTTTTATCAATAGACACAATTGTTTTCAACTGTTTTATCAATTGAAACAATGTTTTTCAATTGTTTCAATTATGTGATTTATTTAAATAAATAAAAGTTGAGAAACATTGGGTAAATTGATAAAACAATTGAAAAACGTTGTGTCTATTGATAAAACAGTTGAGAAACGTTGTGTTAACTGATACAACAGAAATTGATAAAACTATTGAAAAGCGTTGCGTCTATTGATAAAATAATTGAAAAACGTTGTGTCTATTGATAAAACAGTTGAAAACTATTGTATCAATTGATAAAACAGTTGAAAAACGTTATTTCAATTGATAAAACAGTTGAACATCATGACACAATGATAGATAAAACAATTGAGAAATGTTGTAAATTGATAAAACAGTTGAAAAACGTTGTGTCTATTGATAAAACAATTGATAAACGTTGTGTCTATTGATAAAACAGTTGAAAAACGTTATGTCAATTGATAAAACAGTTGAACACCATTGTGTCAATAGATAAAACAGTTGAGAAACGGTGTAAATTGATAAATCCGTTGAAAAGAGTTGCGTCTATTGATAAAACAATTGAGAAACGTTATGTCTATTGATAAAACAGTTGAAAACCATTGTTCAATTGATAAAACAGTTGAAAATCATTGTTCAATTGATAAAACAGTTGAAAAGCAATGTGTCTATTGATAAAACAGTTGAGAAATAGTTGAATAATTGTTAGAACAGTAGTAATCTTGGTTAATTTGTCATGGGTTTAACAACAGGAGGGACACAAGTTCAAAATCGGTCTGTATTTATAGGTGTTGACTTACACATTATGGTGCTTAACTAGGGAATTAATTTTTTTAGCAAATGTTTTTAGATATTTTACTGTTATATAATTAACAAGCACTGGAAGATATATATGTGCTCTTCTGGTTTATTTAAATTTGATCGATTTTAAATTGTCGCAACTAATTTCCATTTTATTTAATACTGCATACAGTTTTTATATAATTTTTAATGATACAGAGTGATATTAATTGTCTAATTGATTTCAAATCTACTTAAACAATTGTCTACATAAAATTTTAATTTTAATTTTTTTTTCTTGAAATTTTTGAGAATAACTGTATAGGTAAAGTGATATTTCTATAGAGAATACAACAAAATTTTATTAAAATAAACTGTTCAGAATACTAAATTATGGGTCTATACAAACTTTTAAAAAAATATATAATTTTCAAAATTTTTGAAAATAACGTTATAGGTAAAGTAATATTTCTACTGAAAATACAACAAAATTTTATTAAAATAAACTGTTCATAATAATAAATAATGGGCCTAAACAAACTTTAAAAAAAAATTATAATTTTCGAAATTTTTGATAATAACGTTATAAATAATCTAATATTTCTTTTGAGAATACAACAAAATTTTATTAAAATAAACTGTTCAGAATAATAAATAATGGGCCTAAAGAAACTTTTAAAAAAACATTATAATTTTCGAAATTTTTGAAAATAACGTTATAAGTAATGTAATATTTCTTTTGAGAATACAACAAAATTTTATTAAAGTAAACTGTTCAGAATAATAAATAATGGGCCTAAAGAAATTTTAAAAAAAAATTATAATTTTCGAAATTTTTGAAAATAACATTATAAGTAATGTAATATTTCTTTTGAGAATACAACAAAATTTTATTAAAATAAACTGTTCAGAATAATAAATAATGGGCCTAAAGAAACTTTTAAAAAAACATTATAATTTTCGAAATTTTTGAAAATAACGTTATAAGTAATGTAATATTTCTTTTGAGAATACAACAAAATTTTATTAAAGTAAACTGTTCAGAATAATAAATAATGGGCCTAAAGAAATTTTAAAAAAAAATTATAATTTTCGAAATTTTTGAAAATAACATTATAAGTAATGTAATATTTCTTTTGAGAATACAACAAAATTTTATTAAAATAAACTGTTCAGAATAATAAATAATGGGCCTATACAAACTTTTAAAAAAATATATAATTTTCAAAATTTTTGAAAATAACGTTATAGGTAAAGTAATATTTCTACTGAAAATACAACAAAATTTTATTAAAATAAACTGTTCAGAATAATAAATAATGGGCCTATACAAACTTTTAAAAAAATATATAATTTTCAAAATTTTTGAAAATAACGTTATTGGTAAAGTAATATTTCTGCTGAAAATACAACAAAATTTTATTAAAATAAACTGTTCAGAATAATAAATAATGGGCCTAAAGAAACTTAAAAAAAAAATTATAATTTTCGAAATTTTTGATAATAACGTTATAAGTAATCTAATATTTCTTTTGAGAATACAACAAAATTTTATTAAAATAAACTGTTCAGAATAATAAATAATGGGCCTATACAAACTTTTAAAAAAATATATAATTTTCAAAAATTTGGAAAATAACGTTATAGGTAAAATGAGTTTTCTATAGAGAATACAACAAAATTTCATTAAAATAAACTGTTCAGAATAATAAATAATGGGCTTATACAAACATTAAAATATATATAATTTTTCGATTTTTTTGTTGAAAATAATGCTATAGGTAGTTACATTTCTATAAAGAATACAACAAAATTTTATTAAAATAAATTATTCAGAATAATAAATAATGGGCCTATACAAACTTTAAAAAAATATATATAATTTTTTAATACAGAATGCTCACAGTGATGTCACTAAGTCATTAAAAATGAGTTTAAACACATAGCGACACACTTAAACTAAAAAATACTAAGAAATAGCTAACTGTATCACACTTAAACAACAAAAGCAATAAGAAATAGCTTCATGATTTAACTGTATCACCCTGTATACTGATTTATTTATCTCTTTTAGTAGTTATCGCTGCTGCCATATGATAATTATTTGCTGCACACTCATACACTCACTTTATTTTACACAAACACATCTATCGTGAAATTGACTTAAAATTCAATTTGGAGTTGGCTATGAATATACAGACAGTTTGAATAAGAATTTATTTAGTTGCAATTGTCCTCATTTGAAGATCCATAGCCAACTCTACTATTAGTTGACTTATTGATGAAACAAAACTCAAAGTATTGTTTTTTATTGTAAAGCCAACTCTGTTTTGAATTTTATTTGTTATCACGATTCTAAATAATTTCAAATTTCGTGTTTTCAACAACAACTAACCATTAGCCCTCATTTGAGGTTGGTATTATATTTATGCGCGATTTTTGAGCTCTAAAAAAACATTTTTTAGTTTATTTTAAAATATAGCAATATTAATTTCATAGTGATAATTAGTTAATTTTTTATTTTCATTAGAACCCCTTGTGCCTTAATCGTAACCGCTTGAGCGCACCAAGGGGGCTATTTTAGTTGTGTGTTAGGGGCAATACTTATGTATTTTTCAATCATACATTCTTGCATTGCTGGTGGTTTTATTATTATTTTTTTGTATTTTATAAACAGAGTGAGACCGAGAGAGTGAGAGAGTGAGAATTTAGATAAAGGTAGTTTGTTGAAAGGATGAAAAGTATTTATATTAACGATTTTTTGAAACGTGTAATTAACTCAACTAATAAATTATATACGAATATTGTTATAACAGAGAGAGGAGGGGAGAAAAAGTTTTAAAAAAAATTGTATTTTTTTGTTGTTATTGACCTTAAAAGCAGGACTAGATTTTAAGTAACTAAATTCGTTTGTTTTTATTTTTGGAGATTTTTTATATTTACAAATCACTCAAAATCTAAAAATTGTCATTACAAATTAATATAACTTAAACTGTGATTGTTAAATTTATTCGAAAAACAACAATCATTAAGAATACATACAGTTATGAGTTATTAAATTTACATAAGCATATTTTAAATGTTTAAAGTTGCTTAACATTTACTTTACTTGCATATTTTGAATGAATTTAAAAAAAAATAACACTAACACTTTCTATTTCTTTAAATAGGCCGCAACAGTTTTTAGCCAAATATACCATGTTTTTCTGAAATTTTATATGTTTGGCATCTTGGCCTCGTTCTTCTGTATCCATTGGTATAAGAACCACTTTTCTAGCTCTTCAATTAAGGCCGCTAACAGTTTTTGAAGACAAGTTTGACTGTTTCAAAAACTGTTAGCGGCCTTAATTGAAGAACTAGAAATGTGGTTCTTATACCAATGGATAGAGGAGAACGAGGCCAAGATACCAATAATATAAAATTTCAAAAACGCATGGTATATTTGGCCAAAATGTCCAAAAACTGTAGCGACATTATTTAAAGAGATATAAAAGTGGAGCTTATACCAATCAATAGAGGAGGCTTAGGACTAATGTCCTTTTCAAAAAATTATATGCTCGGTATAATTACCGAGCATATAATTTTTTGGAAACGTATGGCTGTTTATGTCTATTTCGGGAAAAACTACTCACGACAGACTTCTGACTGTTTCAAAAGCTGTAGCGGTCTTATAACAAGACATAGAAAATTGGTGCTTATACCAATCGATAGAGAAGACATAGGCCAATATACCGAGCATATAAATTTTTGGAAATTTATGGCTGTTATTGCTAATCTCGTGAAAAATTGTACTCGCTGACCGACTTTTGACTTTCAAATCTTAGCGGCCTCCACCGATAGATTTCTATTTAATCTAAATTTATTGAAGTAGATTTCTATTTAATTTAAATTATTGAAGTAGTTTTCTATTTAGTTTAAATTCATTAAGTAGAAATCTATATTGTTTGAGGGTCACTGTATTTCATCGCTGATCATTTGAACTACAATTCTGACATTTGATGTATGCAACCAAACTACCACATTTTGACGTTTAAACAATTTTTAGGTTAACTCATGTGTTGTTACAGTTGAGTTTGCAAATAATTGAGTAATTTCAAGTGAAACTAATGTAAGAGTTTAAATTTATATATATTGTACTTTGTGGAGTGTTAGTTGCATAAAATCACAGGCTGTCCTGTGTAATTAGTTGTGATCATGTTTATATGTGAATCCTGTTACAGAAAGAAAATGACAAATATTACTTTAGATAATATATTACAACACAATACAATTGTTGTATTTTTTAGCTATTAACATGGACAATGTTAAAACAGCTATGACAGATGAGGAACGCCTCAAGCTGGCTGCTAAACTGGACAAAGAGCTGGATGAGTTCATTGAAAACCTTCCCAGAAGACAGCCTCAAGAAAACAGGCCACCACTTGATGAGAATTGGTTTGAGGTGAGACATTCTGTTTTATTATTTTAGATTTTTTCAACTCAGTCCTTCCACTATGTGTTAGTGTATGTATGCAAGTGTTAGGACTTGCTATTTCAGAAAATTATTCTAAAATGCTACTGACTACCTCAGCAGCCTATTCATAAAGTGTAGATGCTAACCACTTAGCCGAATTATGTATAACAAGTATTTTTCTATTACTAGGAATTTGACAACCATCCATTTTTCATGAAGAAGGTGCCTGAACCTGGGGAAAAAATGCATCCACTCTATGAGGGCTTACAGCAGCTTAAGTATGACCCCAATGAGAATACTCCAGAAGGTAAATTAACCTACGACAAACACTAACTGAGATACAGCTAGAAAAAGAGTGTTTCTGAAATGAATTTCAAGCAATTTTTACGAATTTTGAAGAGTTGTGACGTGAACACGGAAAAGGATATGCTACCATATCCTAAGGAATATTAATTGGTGGCATAAAATTAATTTTTAGATTTTAGACCTCTAAGAAAAACCGCAAAATGATCAAAGGGATCATTTCTCGGTTTTTCTCATTTCACGTTACATTTGAACTCATTTCAACCTAGGTTTAGTACATTATAATAACAATTTGAGTGTATCTCAGCCTAGGTTTAGTATATTATAATAATAATTTCAGTGCAATCATCTCAGCCTAGGTTTAGTACATTATAATAACAGGCTACTGTTATTTTTTTATTCATTTTTATTTTGCAGAGCTTGCCTTATCTTATAAAGAAGATGGAAACTTTAATTTCAAACACAAAAACTATCGCCTAGCCATTATAGGCTACACTGAGGGCATTAAAGTCAAGTGCCCGAGTGATGAAATCAATGCAAGCCTTCACAACAATCGTGCAGCTGCAAATATGTTTCTAAAAAATTACAGGTGAAGTTTTATTTTTATTTGTTACTGGGTTTACCATTTGTTTTTAACAAAAACAAACTTGTATATTTTAGGTCATGCATTCGCGACTGTGAATTGGCTCTCAAGTTCAAGCCAGAATATGAGAAGGTGGCTGTGCGTGCGGCGCACGCCTCGTTCGCTGTTGAGCAGTTTGAAAAGTGCTTGGAGTTCTGTGATCGGGTGCTCTTGGGGAAACCAGAATGTGTGGAGATGCTTGAGTTGCGTCGCAAGTGCGTGGCTGCTGGGAAGAATAAGCTTAGGGATGAGAGAAAACGGGAGGCGGCGGCCAAGAGGAAAATTCGTGAGGAGCAGGCGATCGTGGGGGAAATTCTGAAACGAAATATTCGGCTTGAGGAGACAAAAGGTATATATTTTGGCCTCCTTAACTACCCCCCAACCCAAAACAAAAATTTATGATGACAACATATTTCAGGGCAATCTTTGACTTTTATTTTATACAAAAAAAAATCATGAAAACCTGTTAGATCTCACAAAATAGTATGAAAACAGTTTTAAATAAAACTTTGAGGGTCTGTAATTCAAAAACTGTTTATGATAGCTAATTTCAGTTTTCAAATTTGGATTCAGCTGGTGGGTTTCTATATTGACCACATGAATTATCCATTAATTTCTGTCTGGATTGGTCCTGGGGGGCGTGTTTTGTATGATTTTCACTTAGACCCTAATTTTTTAATTAATATTTTTTGTTTTCTACATATAATTTGGCTTCCTTAACCACCCCCAAAAATAATTTCATGGATAAACCGTTTAAATTGCCCAAAATACTTTGAAATATATTTTTTAGACACTTTGAAGCTAGAAATGTTGGAACCCCGTTTTCCCGAGCTGGCCAACCATCGTGTGTTCCTAGCCGACAATGGTAAACTGGTGTGGCCTGTTGTGTTCGTCTACCCTGAGTATCAAATCATGGATTTTGTGCAACAGTTCTCCGAGGATGATTTGTAAGATTTGGCAGCACAATGGCGGTACAGTTTTGCCACATTTTTATCTTTTATTATAGATTTCAGCATCAAATAGAGTCTGTATTCGCGGAAACACCCGAATGGGACCGTGAAGGAGTGTACAAAGTGGGTCATTTGAGGATGTACTATGAAAACGAGAAGGGAACCAAGGTTTTTGAGGTTGATTTGAATAAAAGTCTATTAGAGGTGCTGCAGAGTGAAGCGTGAGTTATTTTAATTTGGTTATATCTCTTGAAATTTTGCATACGATTATAATTTATTTTTCTAAACAAGTTATTTTAATAAAATTTTGTTAAATTTTCTATGTAACAGGCACTTTACCTACAACGATTTTTATAAAAACTGCTAACATGGTAGGTAAAGTGCCATTTTTATAAATAATTGAACAAAATGTTATGAAAATAAATTGGTTGTTATAAAAAATAATGGCTGTATGCAAAATATGATGAATTTCGGATGAAATTTTTAAAATTACAAGTTGGCTTTGGAAAATCACTTTTAGTTTTATTATAATTTTATAATAAATCTCCTGCAATTTAGCATATGACTATAATTTATATTTCTAAACAAGTTATTTTAAAGAAATTTTGCTAAATTTTGTATCAAACTGGCACTTTACCTACAACGATTTTCATAAAAACAGCTAACGTGGTAGGTAAAGTACCATTTCTATAAATAATTCGACAAAATGTTATAAAAATAAATTGTTTGTTATAATAAATAATGGCTGTATGTAAAATCTTATGAATTTCGGATGATATTTTTAAAATTACAAGTTGGCGATGGAATATCACTTTTTGGTTTATTACAATATTGTAATAAATTTCTTCAAATTTTGCATACGATTATAATTTATATTTCTAAACAAGTTATTTTAATTAAATTTTGTTAATTTTTTTACCAAACAGGCACTTTACCTACAACGATTTTTATAAAAACAGCTAACGTAGTAGGTAAAGTACCATTTCTATAAATAATTCGACAAAATGTTATGAAAATAAATTATTTGTTATAATAAATAACAGCTGTATGCAAAATCTCATGAATTTCGGATGATATTTTTAAAATTACAAATTGGCCTTGGAAAATCACTTTTTTTGTTTTATTGCAGTTTTGTGATACGTGGCGGCACACCGTCTTTCATTGTTTTCGTCAAGGGCAGCCAACCTGAGAGCAATTTCCTGCAGAAATACTAGTTAGGTTTTTAATAAATTTTATTTCTTATAATCCCACTGTCACATATATCTTTTTTATACCTTCAGACTAATCAAAATGAAAATCTTCCCTATATCATTACCATGCTGACCAATATTTTTTATTTGGATTGGTGAGTATTACTAACATTCAACATTTAAACAATTTAATTGACAGATGTCAAACTATTTATTTGACAGATGTCAAACTTTGTAATTGACAAATGTCAAACAATTGAATGAATATTGACAGTTATCAAACTATTTAATTGACAGATGTCAAACTATTTAATTGGCAGATGTCAAACTATTTAATTGACAGGTGTCAAACTATATAATTATCAGGTCTCAAACTATTTGACAGATGTCCAACTATTTATTTGAGAGATCTCAAAGTTTGTATTTGACAGATGTCAAACTATTTAATTGACAGATGTCAAACTTTGTAATTGACAGATGTCAAACAATTTATTGAAACCGTGTTTTTTAATTCGCAGATTTCAAAGTATTTAATTGACTGATGTCAAACTTTTTCATTATCAGGTGTCAAACTATTAAATTGACTGATGTCAAACTATTAAATTGACAGGTGTCAAACTATATAATTGACAGATGTCAAACCATTTATTTGGCATATTTCAAAGTTTGTATTTGACAGATATCAAACTATGTAATTGACCAATGTCAAACTTTTTCATTCACATATTTCAAAGTATTTAATTGACTGATCTCAAACATTTTAATTATCAGGTGTCAAACTATATAATTGACAGATATCAATCTATTTAATTGACCGATCTCAAACTAATTAATTGACAGTTATCAAACTCTTTAATTATCAGCTGTCAAACTATTTAATTGACAGATGTCAAACTATTTAATTGACAGGTGTCAAACTATTTAATTGACAGGTGTCAAACTATTTAATTGACAGGTGTCAAACTATATAATTGACAGGTGACAAACTATATAATTGACAGGTGACAAACTATATAATTGACAGGTGACAAACTATATAATTAACAGATGTCATACCATTTATTTGACAAATTTCAAAGTTTGTATTTGACCGATATTAAACTTAATAATTGACTGATATCAAACTTTTTTATTCACAGATTTCAAAGTATTTAATTAACTGATGTCAAACATTTTAATTATCAGGTGACAAACTATATAATTAATAGGTGTCAAACTATATAATTGACAGATGTCAAACTAATTAATTGACAGGTATCAAACTCTTTAATTGACAGGTATCAAACTCTTTAATTGACAGGTGTCAAACTATATAATTGACAGATGTCAAACTAATTAATTGACAAATATCAAACTCTTTAATTGACAGGTGTCAAACTAAATAATTGACAGATGTATTTATTTGACAGATATCAAATTATTTAATTAATGGATGTCATTGTGTTTTGCATCAATTAACACTAATAAATAAGTAACCTCAATGAGAAACAATGCGCAATTTATGTAATGCTATTGGTAAAACTGTAAGGAATTCAGTTATCAGTAGCCCAATCGTATATCTTCATTACTTCCAAAGATATGCACTAATAAAGATGAGAATTGAAATTTTCATCAAATAACACTAATAAATAATAAAGTCATCTCAATGAGTAATCTAGGTGATTCTATTAGTTAAAACTGTAAGAAATTCAGTAATCAAGTTTCTTCATTCATTATAATTAAATTAAATGAATTATATTTCAAGTAATGTTCGTTGTGTTTTGAATTTGGCGCGTTTGTATGAAGTGAAAGTCGCGGCTCCCCCCACTCCGCCGCGTCGGGGCCGACTGGATTTTTGTCCGATTCGTCCCGGCACGTTGGCAACGTGCGCTCGCCTGGCTGATATTTATACAAGATGGCCGTCGTGGCGTAGTTGGGCAAGTGTTTCGCAATTTCCATCGAATTCGCGGCCGCTGGACGCGTGCGGAGGCGGCAGGAGTGCGTGAATGTGTGCGGCGCGGGCGGCGGCGACCGCTACGCCAGCCGGCTGGGGCCCAGGAGGCGCGCAACGGTGCGAAAACACGCCTGAAAAATGTGAGCGGATCCCTTTGTTTCCCCGCTGGTGTGTGTGTTAGTGTGTGCATGTGTGTGTGTGTGCGCGTTGACTTGTACCGTGGAGGAAAAGGGGCACACACATACGGGATATAACACCCTCTGCGGGCCGATTTGAGGCAGGCGGCGGAAAAACGGTGAGTTCGGGGGAATTGCGCATTTTCCGGCGGCGGCGGGGCGGGCGGGCCGCGGGTTTGAAAGGGATGGGGAAAGTAGGACACCGATACGTTGGGCGTTCACTGCGAGAATGTCGGCACGGTTTGTCTGGTCCACACGTACACCGCGGGTTTGATTCATGTAGATTCTTTATACATTTTATTAAAAACTATCGATTTATATCGGCTCCCACGGGGGGCGGTTGTTTTATGTACGCCGCCCTAAACAATTTCAACCCAAAACAAAAATGTATGATGACAACATATTTCAGGGCAATCTTTGACTTTTATTTTATACACAAACATTAACATTAAAACAAATGTTTAGTTATATTTCTTTAATCGTTACCCTTGTAGTTGCATAATATCATCAATTTGACTGTTAAGATGATTATAATGCACCTTACACAGTCAGTAATACTGTCACTATTTTAGAATAATAACAGTATTACTGTACGATTATATGTTTACAATTTTCATTATTCTATAATATTGACAGTATTACTGATGTTTAAGGCAAATACTGATGATATAATTGACCGTATTGAAAGGTATAGTAATGATGGAATACAGAGAATGCTAATGTTTATCTAGATATTTGATTACTTGATAAATATTGAAAGAGGATTGAAACAAATACTGATGATATAATTGACCATGTAAGGTGTCTTTATGATTTGTATCTAACATAACTGCAATTTGACTATTAGATAATATTTACCTTTATTATACAGGCCTGACCCTTGTAAAATATAACAATGACTGTGATTTGACTATAAAATGATTATGATTAGAATCTAACATGCCTGTTATTTGATTACAATTCTACAATATCATCAATTTAGAGGGGAAAAAAAACTCAATAATTGCATTTTTAAGTGTCTTTAAAGTGTAAGGTGACATATTTAGTTACTAAAAGTGTTTTTGTTTTCAAGGGAAAACTCATTAATCACAATCACTATGTCAAAAATATTGTGTGGCAAATATCATGAATTGTCTGTTTATAAAAGTAGTTTTCATAGTAAAACTCACTACTGCCTGTATTTGCCAATATTCCATAAAGTGTATAGGTCCCATAAGCTATTGCCAAATTTAAAATGTCATGCTGACAGAAGTTACCAAAACAAATGCCAAACATCTTGAACAGTGCTGGTGATTGATGACACCTTTTGTTTAATTATTCAGTGTTTCCAATAGAGAGGATCTAAAGTAACTACATTTCCTAGATAATGTGATAATTTATTGTTGCTATAACAACAAACACTTATGGGTTGTAGCCAGTTGTCTATAAGGCACCTTACATGGTCAATAATACTGTCAATCATAGTACTGTCAGTATTTGCTTTAATACTCCTTTTATATTTGTCAAGTAATCAATTATCTAGGATAAGCATGAGTATTCTATTGATTCCATCATTACTATACTTTACATGATTAGTAATACTAGCAATATTTTAGAATAATGAATATTTTAATCATATTATCATACAGTAATACGGCAATACTGTCATTATTCTAAAATATTGACAGTAATATTGATTGTGTAAGGTGCCTTTATAAGGATCAATAATACTGTCAATATTTTAGAATAATGACAGTATTACTGTAGGAGAACATTAAAATGTTCATTATTCTAATATATTGACACTATTACTGATTGTGTAAGGTATAGCAATGATGGAATGAAGAGAATAGCATTGTTTATCTGTGTAATTGATTACTTGATAAATATTCAAGGAGGATTCAAACAAATACTAACAGTACTAGGATTGACAGTATTTGCTTGAATCCTCCTTCAATATTTATCAAGTAGCCAATTATCTGGATAAATATCGGTATTCGATTCATTTCATCATTACTATACCTTACACGATCAGTAATTCTGTCAATATTTTAGAATAACAAAAATTTGAATCATGTTATCATACAGTAATACTGTCATTATTCTAAAATATTGACAGTATTAATGATTGTATAAGTTGCCTTTATGGTTGTAGCTAATGATACATTTATGGAATGTGGCGAATACAATGGTATATCACACAGTGAGTTTTACCAGTCTAAAAATACACTTAGTGAGTTTTTCCTTTAAACTGATGATACTGTAGAATTATAGATAAATCACAGACATGTTAAGATTCAAATTGTGTAGTCATCTTTGAGTCAAATCATATTCGTCTTTAAGCCACTTTTGTTTATTATTCAGGAGTTGTTCTGGACTGGTGTTAGTTGGTTTAGAACAGCCCAGAACAACTCCCATACAATAAACGAAAGTAGTTATAGTTAAATCATAGTCAAATCACAGTCATGTTAGATGTCATATCATATAGAGGCAAATTGTAGTCATCTTATAGTCAACTTAATGATACTATGCAATTATAATGCTGGTAACTGTATCAAAAAGCTGGTGTGCTATGATTGGTATACAGATGATATTGTGTGCATTTGAGTAATTTCCTGATTGTATCCTAAAATCATCCTTGGTTTTCTGAGATAAACCATCTAAATTAACAGTTTGTTATCTCAATGCTAATTGAGAGTTTGCATTTTGATTGTTGACATCTAATTTATATGAAATTATCTTCTGATTGTTGTGCCAAACCATTTAATTTGTTGGATCAGTTTGGATATTTGTTTATGCTACCTGTATAATTGTAAATTATCAAACACTTCTTCAGGTTGCTGTCCTACATCTTTCCATTTGTGGGAGTTATTAAAATTTTTGAAATTTTTGTAAATCCAAAACTTATTTTGATAAAACTTTGCATAGGCTCATTATTTTGTATTCCAAACAATTTATTTTAATAAAGTTTTGCTGTTTTTTGTTGTTGTAGAAATAACACTACCTACAGCATTATTTTGTTCACAGACATACATACACACACACAGACATTTAATTTTAAAGTGACATTTCTTCGAAAAATATAGCAAAACTTTATTAAAATAAATTGTTTGGAATGCAAAATAATGAGCTTTTGCAAAGTTTTATAAAAAAATAAGAAAAAAATTGTAATTTTTGAAAATAATGTTGTTGGTAAAGTGACATTTCTACAAAAAATACAGCAAAACTTTATTAAAATAACTTGTTCAGAATGTAAAATGATGAGTGTATGCTAAATTTGATAAAAAATAAAAAATATAAAAAAATTTGACATTTTTTGAAAATTATGTTGTAGGCAAAGTGTTATTTTTACAAAAAATATAGGAAAATTATATTAAAATAAATTGTTCAGAATGCAAAATAAATGACTTATGTAAATTTTTATCAAAAAAAATATTTTGAAATTTTTGAAAATAATGTTGTATGTAAAGTGATATTTCTATGAAAAATATAGCATAACTTTATTAAAATAAATTATTTAAAATGTAAAATAATGAGCTTATGCAAAGTGTTATAAAAAATAAATATATTAAAATTTTTGAAATTTTTGAAAATATTGTTGTAGGTAAAGTGATATTTCTATAAAAATATAGCATAACTTTATTAAAATAAATTGTTTGGAATGTAAAATAATGAGCGTATGCTAAGTTTTATAGAAATAAAAAATATTAAAAAATTTGACATTTTTTGAAAATAATGTTGTAGATAAAGTGTTATTTTTACAAAACATATAGTAAAATTTTATTAAGATAAATGGTTCAGAATGCAAAATAAAGAGCTTATGTTAAATTTTATCAAAAAAAAAAATTAATATTTTGAAATTTTTGAAAATAATGTAGGTAAAGTGATATTTCTATAAAAAATATAGCATAACTTTATTAAAATAAATTATTTAGAATGTAAAATAATGAGCTTATGCAAAGTTTTATAAAAAAATATTAAAAATTTTGAAATTTTTGAAAATAATGTAGGTAAAGTGACATTTTTACCAAAAATACAGCAAAACTTTATTAAAATAAATTCTACAGAATGCAAATTAATGAGCTTATGCAAAGTTTTATAAAAAAATATATATATTAAAATTTTTGAAATTTTTAAAAATATTGTTGTAGGTAAAGTGACATTTCTACGAAAAATACAGCAACACATTTTTAAAATAAATTGTTTGTAATGTAAAATAATGAGTCTATGCTAAGTTTTATAAAAATCAAAAATATTAAAAAATTTTACATTTTTTGAAAATAATGTTGTAGGTAAAGTGTTATTTTTACAAAAAATATAGGAAAATTATATCAAGATAAATGGGTCAGAATGCAAAATAAATGGCTGATGTAAATTTTGATCAAAAAAAAATATTTTGAAATTTTTGAAAATAATGTTGTAGGTAACGTGATATTTCTATGAAAAATATAGCATAACTTTATTAAAATAAATTATTTAGAATGTAAAATAATGAGCTTATGCAAAGTTTTATAAAAAATATTAAACATTTTGAAATTTTTGAAAATAATGTTGTAGGTAAAGTGACATTTTTACCAAAAATACAGCAAAACTTTATTAAAATAAATTCTACAGAATGCAAATTAAAGAGTTTCTGCAAGGTTTTATAAAAAAAAAATATATTAAAATTTTTGAAATTTTTGAAAATATTGTTGTAGGTAAAGTGACATTTCTACGAAAAATACAGCAACACTTTATTAAAATAAATTGTTTGGAATGTAAAATAATGAGCGTATGCAAAGTTTTATAAAAATAAAAAATATTAAAAAATTTGACATTTTTTGAAAATAATGTTGTAGGTAAAGTGATATTTCTATGAAAAATATAGCATAACTTTATTAAAATAAATTATTTAGAATGTAAAATAATGAGCTTATGCAAAGTTTTATAAAAAATATTAAAACTTTTGAAATTTTTGAAAATAATGATGTAGGTAAAGTGACATTTTAACCAAAAATACAGCAAAACTTTATTAAAATAAATTGTTTGGAATGTAAAATAATGAGCTTATGCAAAGTTTTATAAAAAATAAATATATTAAAATTTTTGAAATTTTTGAAAATATTGTTGTAGGTAAAGTGACATTTCTACAAAAAATACAGCAAAAATGTATTAAAATAAATTGTTTGGAATGTAAAATCATGAGCGTATGCTACGTTTTATAAAAAACAAAAAATATTAGAAAATTTGACATTTTTTGAAATTAATGTTGTAGGTAAAGTGTAATTTTTACAAACAATACAGCAAAATTTTATTAAAATAAATTGTTCAAAATGTAAAATAAAGAGCTTATGCAAAGTTTTATAAAAAATTAAAATATTTAAAATTTTGAAAATTTTGAAAAAAATTAGGTAAAGTGTAATTGTTACTAAAAATACAGCAAAATTTATTATAATAAATTGTTCTGAATTCAAAATAATGAGCTTATGCTATGTTTTATAAAAAAAATATTAAAAAATTTTGATTTTTGAAAATAATGTTGTAGGTAAAGTGACATTTCTACTAAGAATACAGCAAAACTTTATTAAGGTAAATTGTCCAGCTTGTAAAATAATAAGCCTATATAAAGTTTTATAAAATATTACAAATTTTGAATATGCAAAATTTTATAAAAATATTAATAATTTTGAATTTTTTGAAAATAATGCCCTGTCCATCTGTTCTGAATAGTTTGCATATTTGATTACAGTGTTTGATAATTGTTTAAACAATAAATAACTTGTTTATTCTAAAACAAAGATAATTAGTTTGAATTGTCTTTGTTTTAGGACTGGGGTGGGGTGGTTGAGGTTTCAAGACTTCCTTAATATTTATTTAAAGCAATTGCATGAGTAATATTTTGTATTTCTTTGAAGACAAAAATTACACTGTCGGAAACCGTCTTGTCTTGTCTTGTCTGTGCCAGCCCATCATAAATAAACTTGCATGTCCGAAATTGCCTGTCTCCGCGGGGGTAATAATCTTCAGATGTCTCAATTACCGCGTACTTTGAACCCGCGCTGTCGGACACCTAACAAACCGTGAATAATCCCCGAAACATCGTGCGCCGTTTTGTGTCACATCGGACGTTTATTTATTATCGATCATCCACGCTCGGCTGGAAACGGTGAAACCTTTTTCTTTTTTTTTTTTGAAAACCGGCCCCGACAATGCGGGGGGAATTATTAGTGGCGTTTACGGCCGGTGCACGCCCTTGGAAGACTTGTAAGTGCTAGGCCTGGGGAGGCGGTTGTAAAACGGTTTATTGCTGGCGAAATATATTGGAAGCCGCTATTAGGGGTTGTAAATACTAAAAATCGGAACTGTTGTTGTTGCACATTAGGGGTAGTGATGGGTACTAATTTATAGGTTTCAAATATTTAAATAGAAATGGTTACAAAAACATCTGTTGGTAAATTTGGGTATATTTATGGACAATAAATTTATATTATTATTATTATTATTAAAAAAAATAGATTTTCTACTAGTTCTTCTTAAACTTCTTTATTAACCATTAAAAGTCGTTTTAGACAAGACAATTTCTTAACTCAAAAGTTGTTCACGAAATAAATTCATATATCCTCCTCCCATACAATTTGTCCTTGACAAATAGAACGCGTTATATTTTTCCATTCGATCTACCATCCAATTTAATATTTCAAATTATTTGTTGTATGATACAAGACAATTTAGATTGTCTCGCATCTTGACTAACTTTTGAATCAAGAAATTGTCTTGTCTAAAACGACCTTTAGTCAAGATGCGAGACAATCTAAATTGTCTTGTATCATACAGCAAATTATTTGAAATATTGAATTGGTTGGTAGATCGAATAGAAAATTATAACGCGTTCTATTTATCAAGGACACATTGCATGGGAGGGGGATATATGAATTCATTTCTTGAACAACTTTTGAGCTAAGAAATTGTCAATTTCTTGACTCAAAAGTTAGTCAAGATGCGAGACAATCTAAATTATCTCGATTCATACAGTAAATTATTTGAAATATTGAATTGGATGAGAGATCGAATGGAAAAATATAACACGTTCTTTTTGTCAGGGACAAATTGTATGGGAGGAGAATATATGAATTAATTTTTTGAACAACTTTTGAGCTAAGAAATTGTCTTGTCTAAAACGACCTTAACGGCAAGAGTTTTTGCACAGTAACATTTACTGATTGCGTTAAGTATATTTCTTTATTTTTCCTTTAGTAAACTTTAATTATTATTATTATCAAGTAGATAGTATATTGTACATGTATTATCAAGTAAAGTTGATATTTTTTATATATAGGGGGATTAATATAACCCTAGCACAGACACTATGTGTTAGGGTTATATAAATCTCCCCATATATAAAAAAACATATAATGTACTTACTATAATAATAATAATTAAAGTTTAATAAAAATAATATACTTAATGCAATCAGTAAATGTTACTGTGCAAGAAACTCTTGCCGTTAATGGTTTTATTTTGTGCAGCAGCGTCGCCGGTGGCTTTTATATTTCGGAAGGCAATTACGCGCGCACCGGCTCTGAAAAAAAGCGTAATTGTTTTTAAATGGCAGGTTAAGTGCACAATTATGTAACGCGTCCCGAAGACGACGACGCAATTAGGTTTTGTTGGCAATCGACCGACAAATTGACATGCACGACTGGGATTTTAGATGGGGGGATTACAACAGGACTTTTAATTACACTCAAATTGCCAATTTGTCATGTAATGCCCGCACTTGCTTTCTAGAAAATATATACAGCCCAGTAATCGGATAGTTGTTAGTAAGTTCATTTTTCTATGGTAACTAATGTGGGACATTGAACAATTTTAGACTTGTTTCAAAGAGAATGACCCTATTTTTTTTAAATCGATTTAATTTTTTTTTTTAGTTTTTTTTGACATATAATTTGGCCATCTCAACCACCTCCGAAAATAATTTCCTGGATAAACCTCTTAGTTCTCACAAAAATAGATCTTTGAAATTTTAACGAAAATCAGTTTTAAAAACATCTGTAATTCAAAAACTGTTGATGATAGCTAATTGCAGTTTTCAAATTTGGATTCAGCTGGTGAGTTTCTATACGGCCCACATAAATTATCCATTAATTTCTGTCTGGATTTGTTGTGGGGGTGCGAATTGTACGATTTTCGCCTATGCTTGGACTCTAATTTAAAAAAAAATGGATTTCAATTTTTTTAGTTTTTTTATATATAATTTGGCCTCCTTAACCACCTCCAAAGAGGATAAACCTTAAAAGTTCTCACGAAATAGCACCTTTTGAAATTTTCACGAAAATCTTTTATGGAAACAGCTTTCAAAAAACTGTTTATGATAGCTAAGCTTTATTTAAACAACGATTTCTTAATATATATAAAACGTCCTGACACAATCTCTCAATCTATTTCCACTCGTGTATATTTACTTTCAAGTCCCCTGCAAGACACAATCTGTTTGTTTATCAATCACGAGCCTTTTTTTTCGCTCCTATATATGTCTCAACCCGTGAATATTACATAAATAAATATCCACGGCCTCTGAACGCGTTCTTGTTTATTTTACAGATTTGGAAGAGACCGCGCCTGCCGCAGAAAGGAGCGTTCGTTCCTCTCTCTCACCTTCCTCGACTCGGGAGATTCACTTTCTCAGGTAGGTTTTTTCTTCTGTTCTTTGGGTGGGCGGCCGCGGTTGCGTAACACCCAAAGGTCACCGTGCACGTTCCAAATAGTTCTGAGATTCGTGTATTTCGACAATACCGCGATGGATATATATTTTCGAAATTAATTAGTGAATGTTATTACCATCCATTAGGGTTAGTTTGAAAATCACTTTTTATTTTGATTGCAATTTTATTATAAATCTCTTGAAATTTTGCATACAACCATCATTTATATTTCTAAACAAGTTATTTTAATGAAATTTTGTTAATTTTTTTGCCAAACAGTCACTTTACCTACAACGATTTTTATAAAAACTACTAACATGGTAGGTAAAGTACCATTTTTATAAATAATTCAGCAAAATGTTATTAAAATAAATCGTTTGTTATAATAAATAATAGCTGTATGTGAAATCTCATGAATTTCAGATGATATTTTTAAAATGACAAGTTGGTGTTGAAAATCACTTTTTGGTTTATTGTAATTTTGTAGTAATTTTCTTGAAATTTTGTATAAGACTATAATTTATATTTCTAAACAAGTTATTTTAATGAAATTTTATTAAATTTTTTATCAAATGGGCACTTTACCTACAACATTTTTTATAAATACAACTAACATGGTAGATAAAGTACTATTTTTTAAAATAATTCAGCAAAATTTTATGAAAATAAATTGTTTATTATAATAAATAATGATTAATATACAAAATATGATGAATTTTGTATGATATTATATTTTGTTGTTTTTTTTTAATTCTGTTAACAGTTTTTTGTGTGTGTTTCAGATGCAATGTGCATAACAAGCTGTTGTTGCGGGCCAACACCAGCTGCCACGTGCAGGGGAGGAGGATGTGAAAAAAGACACTGTATGTGCGCGCGGCCGGCACCGCCAGCAGCCGCTCCCGACGGGGGCGGCAGCGCCCACAATACTCATCACTGTGATCACAACATTACCCCATTGAACAAAGACACTCCACCAGTGCGGTTAGCCACTAGTTTATATTTATTGTTGTTGCAAATGTGCCTAAAAATGAGTCCGCTGTTGCGGGTGGCCATCGTGGCGAGTGTCCTAGCGCACGCGAACGCTTTCTCAAATGAGTTCGACAAAACGGAACAGTTTTTGGACAAAATCAACCTGGAGCAGAGCATCGCGGCGGTGCTACAAAAAGTCGCGTACGGCTCGACGACGAAACGTTCGATACCAGACAACGCGTATCCAGTTACAACCCTTTCAACCATAATGCTAACAACCAACCGGTACTCGGATGGCACAAACGAGTACTTTCGGGTTGATGTGATGAACCCGGAGAATCAAAATCGCGACACGAATTTTGATTACGAGCAGCCTGATGAGCGCGATGGCGATGGGTATGGGCTGGATTTGGAGAAGGATCATGTGCTACCTACTAGTGCCCCCGCGGCGGACATCCTGAAGAACAACAACAATAAGAATTATGACAACCCAAACAGGTACAATAATGACAGGGCGAAACCCCATCATGAAAGCTATAATCCTGAAAGCGCCACTGAAAGTATTTATAAAACAACAACTGGTTACAACGTTTTTCGTAATGTAAGGCCCACAAAAAGTATTTATAGTAAAGACGTGCCGGTGTACGTGCCGCCGAATCGAGTTCTATTCACCCCGCCACTACCACCGGAATATTTAAATCCATTCGCTGATAAACCTACGTTAAGAGGGACTAATTCGGATAGTTTTATAAACAGACGGCCTATCCCCCCACCGAGTTTAATGCCTAATAAGGACCGCATTCCGTTTCGTCCTGATTTACCCCCTAGTAAAGTAATAAACGTGGAACGTGAAAAAATGCCTAGTTTGGACCACAGTATTAAAAACTCAACTGACGATAAGTTGGAGAAAAAGAAGACATTAAACACCCCGAGTCAGAACGTAAATGTCGATCGATTAAGCGAGTTCTACGGTTTGAATCATCGCCACAACGAAAGTAGTTTTGAGTATGAAAAAGGGTATATACCGTCGATTACCCGGATTTTGAGTGGTTCGAATGGGCGGCATGAGGATATTTCGGATATTCTTTTGAGGAGCGTGACTGCAACCCCGAATGTGCAACGTACTGAAATTAAGCACAAGCCACGAGCGCCGGTACAGGATAGCCCGAAAATACAGCAAGCGCCTGAGATTAAGGTTGAGGTGGAGGAGGCTACTAAGGTTGAGGTTGAGGATAAACCAGTTGAACGGTTTGAAAGTGTTACTATTAAAAAAGAAACGCTTGAACGCGTGGAGAATAGTTTGGATTTAACAACGCAGAGTTCGGAGTTGAATTTGCGGGATGTTAAGAGTGAGAAGCACAATAATGTGACTAAAGCTTCATCGGATGAGATTTGGTTTATTGCTTGGAATGTACACGTGTACTTGGTGGTGCTTTGTTATATTGTGCTGGCTGTGTACTCGATTTATAAGCTGGTGCGATATGAGAATGATCCGCATATGTTTAGCAAGAGCTATTTTTTGACCATCCATCTCATGTTGACTGTGATTTGCGTTTTGAGGATATTCTACTTAACGTATGATCCGTATAATGCTGGCAAATCATTCAATGTGTTCCTGTATGATTTTCTACATAATTTTCCATTGAGTTTACTTGCAACGACATTTGCTATACTAATTCTGTTTTTATTGAAGAGAACGTTAACGCATTTGAAGGTGAATACACGTCCGGTGTTTTTGGTGATTTTTGGATTACTACATATATTATTATGCTTCTGTTTGAGTGTGCTTGAAACAGCTGGCTATTTGGATAAAGCTAGTTTAACAGTTTGTAAACCAGTGTTTGTGTTGCTGGCATGGGCACTTGGAGGCAGCTACTTGTATTTGTATAAAATTATTAAGAATGTGCTCGCAAAGAAAAGCCAGAATTTATCAGAAATGTGCACACAGAATATTAGTTATGCCTCACACATAACAATTGCAGTAGCACTACTGTTTATTCTATTGGGTTTTGTGCAGTTGTATGCATTGTTTTTCATAAAAGTTGATCGATTTAACTCCGAAATCAAACACCATTGGATACTATGGTCATTTGAATTGTCTGTACGATTAATAGAAATTTCTATTATAACACTATTGGCTATTGTGGTTAGTTTGAAGATGTCGCAACGTGAAAAACAAACAGTTGGCTTCCCGCTATTCCCATGCACTACAAGTGAAACCAGTTCGGATAATATGTACCCAAATAACTGCAACACCAACCCTAATGCGCTCAACTACAGTCGTCAAGAGATGGTGATGGATAATCTCCCGGTTGAACCTGTTGAGCGGCCGAATCTTCTAAAAAATGCGTTCCAAAATGAATCGTTTGATAAAAAATCAACATTAGAGCGCTACCAAACCGAGCCCGATCATTTCGATCGATTCGAACGTCCTAAATGGGGCTCGGAGCGGTTCGAGCAACGTCCCGAGCATACATTCGAGCGCAATTCGAACACCGCATCGCGCAACTCCCGCAAATACGACTCGGCCAAGTACTACAAACCTAAATACGAGCCCGCCACGGAGGAGTACCATCAAAAACGTAATAACATCCAGGAAAACAACGTCTACAGCGAGCCGGTCGACCAAGGCAACCAGTACGAGCGCACCCGGCACGAGTTTGAACGGTCCGACTTTGATCGGCGGTCGCGCAACAGCTCGAACACCTCCGGCCGCCGCTCCACGACGGGGCGGTCGCGCAAAAACCACCACCCGCGGCCGCACCTGGGCGTGCAAACGCTGCCCAGCCACGAGCGGCACCCGTCCACCCCCGAGACGATGATCGTCGACGACCAGGGGTTCGTGCGGTTCAGGCACATGCAGGATCTCGAGTATAACGACCGCTCCAAGCGGCATAAGAAGCAGAACAACGATATGAACCACTACTCGGATGCTTAAGGGTCAGGAAGGAGAGGAGGAACAAAAAATTACAAAAACGCGCACGGTACTACTGTCTCTTTTTTTTCAACAAACAAAAAAATAAGTCAATATATTGCGGGAGTAAGTGATATTATTGGGGAATTTATAGTTAAGTAAACGGTGCTGAATTGAGAGGATCAATTGTATTTCATAAAACGTAAATTATGTTGTACTAGATTCGATACACTATATACAACTTAAACAGCACAATTTTCTCATTAAATATACTCTATGGACAGCTTAAACAACATAGGCAACCTAAATAACAACAAAATTCTCATGAACTACACTATATGCAACTTAAGCAACACTATTTTCCCATGACCTAAACTATATGCAACTTAAGCAACACTAGACCTAAACTATATGCAACTTTAACAACACTATTTTCCCATGACCTACACTATATGCAACTTAATCAGCAATATTTTCTCATGATCTACAGTATATGCAACTTTAACATTGCTATTTTCTCATGACCTACTTATAGTAGGCAACATAAACAACAACACATAATTAATTTAAAACAAATGAACTCTAAAACGAAAGTTCTAACAGGTTAATGGGGAAAATAGTGTTATTGAGATTCATCAAGCAATTTGGAGAGAAGTATTATTGTACATGAGTTGCACCATATGCTACTTAAACAACACTTCTTTCTCATTAAACATACACTGTAAGCAACTTAAATAACACTATTATCCCATGACCTGCACTATAGGCAACTTAAATAACACTATTTTCCCATGACCTTTGTTTTGCAGTTAATTTGGAAACAATTAACTGTAAAACTTATAGTTTTGTTAGGTCATGAGAATATAGTGTTATCTGGGAAGCAAGTGAAGTTCATATTCTATTACTATAAACTATATTCAGCTAGTACTATGAGCAATGACTACCACCCCATTGTTGGTATAGATTTTTTTCATGGGGAAACTACCTACCACTTTAGCTGTTTGTTATAAAATAGCATTGTAGTTTGACAACTTTGGCACATAGTACAACATTGCCATATATAAGCAGAGGTTCATGCGGCTATGAAATGTAAAGTTAAAAACTATTTTTGCAACATCTAACAAAATAATCATGTGTTATTCATACAATTGAGCCTGAAACTATTTTAAACTACATCTCCATTGATGAGGAGGTTGTTTGATTTGAAATACAATTGATCTCAATTCAGTTGGCAGCTTTTACAAATAATAAAATGCGTGGATTTGAGCGCATGTAACGAAAAAAATTCCAATTAATAAAAAACATGGGTGAGTGTTCATAAGCCATTACATGTTTCTTAACTAACAGCTGTTAATATGAAAAATATTTGTGGGGAATTACACTATATACAACTACTATACTACAGACAATTTAAATAACATGATTTTATATATATATATATATATATATATATATATATATATATATTTATATTGTAGGCAACTTAAATAACTATATTTTCCCATAAATTATCTAAAAAAAAAACCTAAATTATTCTTAAAGGTCGTTTTAGACAAGACAATTTCTTAGCTCAAAAGTTGTTCAAGAAATGAATTTGTATATCCTCCTCCCATACAATTTGTCCTTAACAAATAGAACGCGTTATATTTTTCCATTCGCTCTACCATCCAATTCAATATTTCAAATAATATGCTGTATGAAACGAGATAATTTAAATTGTCTCGCATCTTGACTAACTTTTGAGTCAAGAAATTGTCTTGTCGAAAACGATCTTTAGGCAAGTCATTTTTGCATGAACTACACTATATGTTACATATACAATAATAGAAGGTAAATAATTTTTGTTTTTAAGTTCATTTGTTCCCAATTAAATTAAAGTTTGAAACAAATAAACAGTAAAACAATAGTTTTGACAGGTTATGAGAAAATTATGTCGTTTAAGTTGCCTATAGTGTAGTTAATGAACACTATAGGCAACTTAAACGACATAATTTTCTCATGACCTGTCAAAACTCTTGTTTTACTGTTTATTTGTTTCAAACTTTAATTTAATTGGGAACAAATGAACTTAAAAACAAACATTGTTGACAGGTAATGGGACAATAGTGTTGTTCATGTTGCAAATAGTGTAGTTTTTGGTAATTATGTTATTGTGTATGTAGCATATAGTGTAGTTCATGTGAAGATAATGTTGTTTGGGTGGCCTAAAAAATATCTCATGGGAAAATAGTGTTAATTTAGTGGCCTACCGTGTATTTCATGTGAAAATAGTGTTATTTAAGTTGCCTAAAAATACAGTGTAAATAAACAAAAATGTTATGCAGATTTTCTACTAAATTAGTTAATTTTTTGCCATCAGATGGAGTATCCTACAACTTGAATTGATCATAGTTTAGTTCATGAGAACATATTGTTGTTAAAGTTGCCTAAAAGTACAGTTTTAAAAAAAAAGTGAATTCCAAGATATGGTTTTCAGTTAGAATTTCGTAATGACTGTTGTTAGTTAGTTAAAACTGAATGCTGAACATGAACCTTGCCACACTCGAATAGTATTTGTATAAAACAAAAATGGTTAACATTATAGCAGCTCTCTGTATACAGAGGGATCAGATATAATATAACAGCCCCCTCTGTATACAGAAAGGCAGACAAGGCAGCTAATGCAAATAAAACGCGGCCTAAACGATATTTACTACTTGTATAAATTTGCAAACAAAACAAAAATGCAAAAGTGTATATATTTATTATTATTATTATATGAACAACACAAAATCCAATGAACAAACAAACAAATAAGCAGGCGTAAAGAGAAAGGACACTATTTTAATTTATTTTTATACAGTACAACACACTTTATTTATATTTAATTACGTTGGTTTAGTTTTGTAAATAATTACATTGGTTAGCTTCAAATTTACAAAAAAATTATGACGTCATTTTACTCTTCAATTGTTTTAAACATTTGAAACATCGAGCTTCAATTGTTTGAATCAAATAATTCAATTTGTCATGTTATAAAGCATGCTCTTCAACTGTTTCAATCAATTAGTACTGTTTTATTCAACTGTTTTTTTTTTCCATTCAACTAACATCATCAAACAACACAAGACTTTTCAACTGTTTACATTAATCAACATCATACTCTTCAACTGTTTCTATCAATTAGAACAGTGAATGTTATTCAACTGTTACTTTTTTCATTCAACTAACATCATCAAACAACAATGCTTTTCAACTGTTTCTATCAATCAACATCATACTCTTCAACTGTTTCTGTCAATCAACATCATACTCTTCAATTGTTTCTATCAATTAGAGCAGTTAATGTTATTTAACTGTTACTTTTTTCATTCAACTAACATCATCAAACAACAGTAGACTTTTCAACTGTTTCCATTAATCAACATCATACCCCTCATTTGTTTCAATCAATTAGAACAGTGTTATTCAACTGTTTGTTTTTTTCTTCATTCAACTAACATCATCCATCATCATAAGATTTTTCAATTGTTTCTATCAATCAACACCATACACTTCAACTGTTTCAATTAATTAGAACAGTCTTATTCAACTGTTTTTTTTTTCATTCAACTAACATCATCAAACAACATAATGCTTTTCCAACTGTTTTTATCAATCAACATCATACTCTTCAACTGTTTCTATCAATTAGAGCAGTGTATGTTATTCAACTGTTACTTTTTCCATTCAACTAACATCATCAAACAACAGAAGATTTTTCAACTGTTTCTATTAATCAACATCATACTCTTCAACTGTTTCAATCAATTAGAACAGTGTTATTCAACTGTTTATTTTTTTCTTCATTCAACTAACATCATTCAACATAATGCTTTTCAACTGTTTCTATCAATCAACATCATACACTTCAACTGTTTCAATTAATTAGAACAGTCTTATTCAACTGTTTTTTTTTTTCATTCAACTAACATCATCAATCAACATAATGCTTTTCAACTGTTTCTATCAGTCAACATCATACTCTTCAACTGTTTTAAATATGTGATACAATGAGCTTCAATTGTTTTGATCAAATAATAAAAATATCCTGTACCTCTGACGTAATTGAATAAATGACATCACAAATACCTCTGACATCATTAGGTAAATGGCGCCAACAAATAACGTCATTGGATAAATGGCGTCAACAAATACCTCTGATATCATTGAGTAAATGACATCATCAAATATATCTGACGTCATTAAATAAATGACATCATCAATTACCTCTAATGTTATTGGGTAAATCAAATACCTCTGAGGTGATGTAGTAAATTCATAATTTTTGAAATTATTTCAAACACAACGTAATTAAATATTATACAAAGTGTCTTATTAGTTGTTTTTTATTTATTTTTTATTTGACACTAAAAAAATATAGCGTGTATTGCTGTTTTTTTAAACAGTACACTCGTGACAAACAACCCCCTGCGCCCCTCTCTCATCTCGTCTAAACATTTTTGCTGACACGGTTCGACTAAGGCATTATAATATTCCCTTTTAGTTTTAATTTTAATTGTATTTGACACTGCCAACGAAAAAAAAAGACAGTCTTTACAACGCGACCACAGTATTATTAATATTCTATATAAATCATCATCATTTCATTTAAATACATGTGGGGTAATTGGTATGCTTTTGGCGTCATTAAAAAGACTTGTAACATCATCATAATGCTTGTACTGTCTTCAAAACTTCTGTATTATCATAGAAACACTTGTGGCGTCATCTGACGTTAGCCAACAGCTTCTGACATCATTTGATTGTTTCTGATGTCATTTGATTATTTCTGATGTCATTTGATTGTTTCTGACGTCATTAAAAATACTTGTAACAACCTTACAATGCTTTCAAGGTCATTAGAACACTTATAATATCATTGAAACACTTGTGACGTAATGCTAATCTTTTGACGTCATTAAATAACATAATTTTAACATCATCAGAGTAGTTGTGTCATTGAAACACTTCTGATGTCGTAGATTCTTCTGAAATCACTTGTAACATCATTACAATTCAATTAACATCATTAGAACACTTAAAATCTCATTAAAACACTTGTGACGTCATGTCAATACTTCGACGTCATTAAATAACATACTTGCATCGTCATCAGAATACTTGTGTTGTCATTAAACACTTGTGACCTCATACATTCAACTCATATCAATATGAAAATAGTTGTAACGTCATTACAATGTTTTTAACGTCATTAGAACAATTATAATCTCATTAAAACACTTGTGTTATCATGTTAATCTTGTGACGTCATTAAATAACATGCTTGTAACATCGGAGTACTTGTGATGTCATTAAAACACTTCTGATATCATAGATTCTTCTGAAATCACATGAAAATGCTTGTAACATCATTACAATTCGTTTAACGTCATTAGAACACTTACAATCTCATTAAAACACTTGTGATGTCATGTCAATACTTTGACGTCATTACATAACATACTTGTAACGTCATCAGAATACTTGTGATGTCATTAAACACTTGTGACCTCATACAGTCAACTGATATCAATATGAAAATAGTTGTAACGTCATTACAATGTTTTTAACGTCATTAGAACAATTATAATCTCATTAAAACACTTGTGATATCATGTTAATCTTGTGACGTCATTAAATAACATACTTATAACATCATTAAGTATTTGTGATGTCATTAAAACACTTCTGATGTCATAGATTCATCTGACATCATATGAAAATAGTTGTAACGTCATTATAATGTTTTTAAGATCATTAGAACAATTATAATCTCATTAAAACACTTGTGATGTCGTGTCAATACTTTGACGTCATTAAATAACATACTTGTAACATCATCATAGTACTTGTGATGTCATTAAAACATTTCTGATGCCATAGATACTTTTGACATCATATGAAAATACTTGTAACATCTTTACATTTTTTTTAACGTCATTAGAAAACTTATGATATCATTTAATGTGATTTGAATGCTAGTAACGTCATACAGGAATCTTGTGACATCTTCTAATGATGTCACAAGATTCCTGTTTCTTATGATATCATTGCAACCATCTAGTGACATCATATGAATGTTACTGATGTCATAGAGAAAGCTTGTTATGTCTTTAAAGTACTTATGATAACATTTATACCCCTTAGTGACGTCATTTGAATATTAGTGACACCATTTGAATACATTAATTCATCAAAAATTAATTCATTAATCAATCAGTTGACTGATGTTCAGTTGTTTTCAACTGTGTTTATAGATAGCTTTTGTTTTATATAATTTAATTAGGTTATGAAATTGATGACGTGTCACGTTTTTCTTTTTCTTTATCGTGTGGCTATGTTCAAAGACTGAAAATTGTTTTAAAACAGAGATCTCAAATGAAGACGCCTTTATGTCGAACCGCCGCCAGGATGACTGAAATTTATGTTATACTTGCCCGTCTCTCTCTCTCTCTTTGTCGCTCTCTCTCACACACGTCAATGATGAAACAATATTTATCTAGCTCTCTTTTCTCTCTGTGTACCTATAACTATGGTTGTCGCATTTTAATTAGTGTAAAATACCGTCCTTAGATTAATGCCCGCCTCCGCATCGCTGTTGGGGGTGTATGTGTGTTGTGTGTGAGAGAGAGACGGCTGCTATGGAGGAGGTGGAGGTGATGGCGGCAATATCTCTCTCACCACACATGCGTATGGACTGATTGTGATTGTAAACAGCTTCGTGTAAAAAAAAAGCAAAAAATGCAATGAAATGTTGGACAAAAAATACAGCTATACAAAATTATAGTGACGTCATAAATTATTATGTTTTTTAACGCCATCTAGTACTGTATGACATGATTAATCATTATATGACGTTTCAATAAAAATATTATGACGTAATCAAGTCATCATTAAGTAAAAGTCATAACATTTTACCACGTTTTCATTTTATAAAAACATTGCAAGTGTGGTAAACTAATACCATACAACCATCGTCCTCATTAACATATTGTGGACATCTTTAAGTGTTGTGTGACGTCACTAATTATTATATGACGTCATTAATAAGTTAGTAACATCATGAATTATTACAATAATTTTATATGACATCATCAAAGATTACGTTACATCAACATCAATTGTTATCTAACATCTTTTGTATATCATTACATAAGTATTATATGGTGTTAAATTTGATTGTCCAACATTTTCGTTGCAACGTCTCGCCCCGCCCCCCATACGCCCCACCTATCTAATTTGTATTGTGTACATATGACCTGCCATTTTATTTTAAAAACCACGTGACATGTCACATGACAGTGTCACACCAATCGACTTGCCAACAAGATTTTTAAATTGCGCGCGCATTTTAATTGTCTAGGAAAGACTGAAACTACTTAAATGCAATAAGTGTTGTTTTTTTACATATAAATATATATATATATATAGAACTGTATAGAGCTGTGTTGTATGTGAGCAAATGTTCCTTAATTTACTAAACACTACACCACACACACACCACATTAAAAAAAAATTGATGTTTAAAATGCGCGCTTTTATGATTATTATATTTGTACATAGTATTTTATTATTAGATATTTATAGTTAGGCTAGTTATTTTAATTTTTATATAATTGCAGTATTATTATCATCTCGCCCCCGGTTATGTTTCGTTATCAGTATTTTCTTCTTTTATACAACGAATTATTATTTAGTTTCTCTCTCGCAAACATTCCCTCCCTGTATAGAGCAGCCATATTTATTTTTCATAATATATATATAATACGCGACGTACTTACTACTGCTAAATACTACATACAGGTTTCTGCCAGTATATATACAATTGTAAAATGGTGCGTTTTACTGTTTTCACCTTTTTTTTTTTTGATTTTTTGAAACTATGTTTTTCGGACTGTAAAATAGATTATTAAATTCGGAGACTCCGAGGAAAACATGTTTAAACGGAAAATTTATATATATTATATAATAAGAAAAAAGTGGTGATGTTAATTTTAATGAAACTAAATAGATGTGGGGGGTACATACAACGGTTGCCCGTTAAAAGTCGCCCCCCGTGATCGTTTTCAAAACTTCAAACTGTATAATATTATTGTAAAATATAAGCCAATGGATATGTATATGTTTTTATTATTCTTGCAGCTTGATTTACACAACAAATCAAACGAACAAGTTGCCATCTGTTGAAATCTTTAAGTTTATACTCAACAGATGGCATATTCACCAACTATTTTGTCTGCCAGGTCATTACCAACTGCATCAATAACAGCTTTGCTCTTATACCATTGGCAACTGCATCAATGACAGCTTTGCTCTCATATAAATGAGATATATATATATGAGAGTGAAGTCATTGATGTGGTTGGCAATGGTATGAGAGCGAAGCTGTCATTGATGTTGTTGGCAATGGTATCAATGACAGTTTCGCTCTCAAACAAACATATATTGCCAACTGCATCAATGACTTCAGTCTCATATATATATATATCATCATATCTCATTTTTATGATAGCAAAACTGTCATTGATGCAGTTGGCAATGGTATGAGAGCGATGCAGTTGTTGACCTGGCAGACAAAATAGTTGGTGAATATGCCATCGTTTGAGTATAAACTTAAAGATTTCAACATGTGGCAACTTGTTCGTTTGATTTGCCAGGTCCTACTATTTTCTCACTTTTTCCCCTTTAACATTTTTATATTATGCAATAGAAAGAACATACAATGTAACTCGCGTGGGGAATTATAATTTTTTATTATAAAAAAAATTAGTACATTTAATGACGCACAAATTAATATACAACGAGTAAACATGAACTTTTTTTAAATATAAATCGCGCCAAAACATTTAAATTTATGGGGTACGCGACACTAGCGCTAGATGTTTGAATTTTTAAGTTTCACGAAATTCCTATCCGATGTCGCTTACTGATGCAGTTTGTAACCGTAGTTCGAATAACGTTGACAGTAGTAGTTGAGAAATATTATTATTAGTAGTAGTTCAAATTGTAGCGACGACAGCGCTCAAAAAAGTTGGCGGACAATGCATGAAATATAAGCTTCAAGAAATTACGGATAGATGGCGCGCCGGGTGACACCAGCGCCATCTGTCAGCAATCGCATGAACTAACACGCATGTAGTTCAGGCTTCTTATGACAGATGGCGCTAGCGTCGTCATGCAGCGCCATCTATCCGCAATTTCGTGAACCTTGTATTTCATGCATTGTCCGCCAACTTTTTTGAGCGCTGTCGTCGCTACAATTTGAACTACTAATAATAATATTTCTCAACTACTACTGTCAACGTTATTCGAACGACGGTTACAAACCTAATCGTGATTTGTGAACAAACAATACATTTGCAAGTGTCCGTGAAGCAATATTTGTGTAAAAATGTTCACCGCGTGCAAAAGTAATCCTCAGCGTTCTCAGTGTAGTTATTCCGATGTTAAAAACAACTCTCAATTTCACTGTTTGCAACACAAAACTTGGTTTAACATTATGGGTTAGTTTAGTAAATAAATAAACATTTATTTACTAGTTTGAGTGTAGAAGTTGCATAAAACTAGGCCCATAAGCGTGTCCTCCTCGACAAGCGAGATTTCTGGAAATCTGGACATATTTGTCTTCAAGGTAATGCAAATTTAAAACAATACTAAATTAAAATAGAATCCATAATATAATTGCTTATTATTTATATATATATATATATATATATATATATATATATATATATAAATCTGGGTTCATAGTGAGTGGTTGGTACCCTGCCTCCAGGTTCGGCAAACTTAATTGCTTATTAAAATATTATATTCCATTGAAATATTACTGTATGTATTACACAATTACAACAATATTATTATATTAATAATTACAACAAATTAGACCAGAGAATCCCAGTAGCATACTAGAAAGTGATCTGGGCCCTATATGCTCCTAAATTGTAATTATAGTTAGTAGGTAACACAAACTGAGAACAGTAAAGAATGTTTCCTGCAGTTACATTCACCATATTGTTGTATTGTTCTAATGTAACTGTTAAATTGAAAAGGAAGTCATAAATGATTTAAATTCTCCACATAAGACTTAATAGTAATTTTAATAGTGTTTATTTAAAATTTAAAAAAATTCGTTTTGCAAAACAATTACAGGCAATGAGAGTTTTCTATATAGTAAACAGCACACCCGCAACTTCGGTTGCCTATACGCCAGCGCGTCCCTAGTAACTCTCCCACAAACATGTTTTCCACGTTTCATCCACCATTACCACAAGTGATTCAAGCACCAATTGCGTTTGTACGATTTACAACCGGAGCCCCCCGCGTACATTGCGTGTTGTGATAGTGATTGTTGTGATTGGTGACGTCACGCCGTTGACACAGTTACAAACAAGAGGTTGACAGTTGTGTGTTCGCTCGCGAGGGACAAAACATTGAACGCTTGGCGGGCTTGTGCTGGATGTAAATGTTTGTGATGCCGCGTGTGCTGTGTTAGTGGCGATAACAACAACAACAAAAACAGTGTGTGTGTGCCCCCCTACGTGGAAAGTGTTGTGTGCGTGTGGTGCGTCGACCCCCCTTGGTTTACGACGATGCCTGCCTCCATCGGGGTTAATCTGCGCGTCACAGGGCACTGCAGACAGGGAGGTGAGTGGTTTTTGCGGAAAACAAACGCAGAGGTGATTGTTTTTGAGCACACTTGGACTGTAATAAATTACGTGTGTAAACATAACCTCTCGTATTGGCATTTGTTTTATGGTTGTTTATGTTTTATGCTTGATTTGTGCTGAGCTAGTAAACTCTTTATGTGCAAGATGCCTTTGCTAGTCTTGTCCACAATGTCCAGTGGTGCAGTTACATATTTTAGATTCTCTCTATTGGAAACACTGAATAATTAAACAAAAATGCTACAATCACAAGTGCAGTACAATGTGTTTGACATTTGTTTCAGCAATTTCTGTCAGAATGATGTTTTAAATTTGCGTATTCAATAGCTATCCTATACAGTTTATAAGGCACCTTACATGGTCAATAATATTGTCAGTCCTAGTACTCTCAGTATTTACTTCAATCCTCCTTTTATATTTATGAAGTAATCAATTATCTGGACAAACATTAGTATTCTCTTCATTCCATCATTACTACACCTTATACAATAAGTAATACTGGCAATATTTTAGAATAAAGTACATTTTAAACATGTTTACATACAGTAATACTGTTATTATTTTAAAATATTAACAGTATTATTGATCGTGTACAATGTCTTTATGGGATGTTAGTGAATACAGGCATGAGTGATCAATAGTGTGTATGAGTGTTATTATATTATATAATTCTACATACTCATTGTTGTTTTTAGGTCGTAAATATATGGAAGACTTCTTCTCGGTGGCCTACCAACAAACTGAGGATGAAAAGGACCTGGAGTATGCATTCTTTGGCATCTATGATGGCCATGGTGGTGCAGAGGCAGCTGCATTTGCCAAGGAACACCTGATGGAGTCAATTGTGAAACATAGGGGCTTTTGGTCGGATGATGATGATGAGGTGCTGCGCAGCATTAAGGATGGCTTCTTGCATACACACCATGCCATGTGGAAAATACATGGTGAGCATTTTTTTAAACATAATTTTTATTATATTCTCTGTTTTGGTGGCAATTGTTTCAGTCAATGCTTTTCAATTGTTATTATTTTATTACCAGTATCAAGCATTATTTATTATTTAATCATATGCTTTCTACTGTGAGGTGTGTGTAGACAGTATCAAGTATAGATAAATATAATAACAATTGCAAAAAATTATTTTATGTGATTGAAACACTTGAAGAGTGTATTCTTTCTTATAGGGGTCCAACCACCCACTCTTTAACTGTTATTAATTGGTATACAATATTCACCCCCAACATTCCATAAATCTATCAATAGCTATTGAACCCATAAGTATTCATTGTTATAACAACAATAAATACATTATCTAGGGAATGCAGTTACTTTAGATTCTTTCTATTGCAAACACTGAATAATTAAACAAAAGGTGTCATCAAAACTCCAATTGCAAGCGCTATTCAAGGTGTTTGACATTTGTTTTGTCATATTCTGTCACAATGATGTTGTCAATTTATCCATTGAGTAGCTTATAGGACCTATAACATTTATAGGATGTTGGTGAATACGGGCATAAGCATACTTGAATCAAATATAATAATTGCAGAACATTGTTTTATTGGATTGAAGAGAATAGTTTCCATCATCCATCATAACCTTCCAAAATTACCTAATAATGTTTATTTTTACTTTTAGATAAGTGGCCCAAGACTACTTCAGGTCTACCTAGCACAGCCGGCACCACAGCCAGCATTGCATTCATACGACGAGGGAAAATCTACATAGGACATGTAGGAGATTCTGGAATAACATTAGGTAAGTTTTTTTTTTCTCCACAAAATAAAAAATATATAGTTTTCCAAATACAATTTGGCCTCCTGAACCACCCCCAAAAAAATTTCATGAATAAACCTTTTATTTCTCACATAATAGCACTTTGATGATTTTCATGAAAATCAGTTTTGAAAACGTCTTTGAGAGTCTGTAATTCAAAAACTGTTGATGATAGCTAATTGCAGTTTTCAAATTCGGATTCAGCTATACAGACCACATAAATTATCTATGAATTTCTTTCTACATTTGTTGTAGGGGCTCGAAATGTAATTTTTTGTAGTGTTTTTACTATTCTATCTATTCAAATAAATGTAATTTGAGATTGTGGGTATTTTCAGGCTATCAGGATGCAGATTGCCCTGATTGGAGGGCCAAGGCATTGACCAAGGACCACAAACCGGAAAGCAATGCGGAAATGATGCGAATTGAGCAGTCTGGTGGGAAAGTCGTCTCTAAATCAGGTGAGCAAATTTTTAAATCTGGATTTTGCTACCCAAAAAGGGTTCACACAATAGAAAGATAATTTATATAGTAAAATTGTATAGAATTTCAAGCTTGACAATTTATTATTTTATTTTTTATTTTGTTTTTGTTTTAGGTGTGCCACGTGTTGTGTGGAATCGTCCGCGTATCGGACACAAGGGCCCTGTACGTCGTTCGACCCCTATTGATGAGATCCCGTTTTTAGCAGTGGCTCGCAGTTTGGGGGATTTGTGGAGCTACAATTCGGCGCTTGATGAGTTCGTGGTCTCCCCCACACCCGACGTCACTGTTATCCCTATTGACACAGCTACGTTTCGGTGCCTTATCTTTGGAACGGATGGGCTATATAATATGCTCAGTCCACATATGGCTGTTCATATTGTGCAGCAGGCTGAGAAACACAACGAACAGGCGGCGCTTAGTGATGTACCCAATAAGATTTGGATTAATCCTTCAAAGTGTCTTGTTGAGAAGGCTTTAGAAAGGTACATGTTTATAATATAATAAGATTACCAGTTAATTTATTTCAATTATTTAAGGTGGTCAAATACAAAGATGCGTGCAGACAACACATCAGTTATCACACTGATGCTGGATCCCCCAGGCCCACCACGCGCTCAAGTGTTGCGCAGTAAGAAAAACACATATTCTTCAAGTGGGCTGCAAATTGAAACACGATACCAAGAGAAGGAGGAGGAGGCTAAAAAGGCTGCACAGCCCGTGATGGAGGAGGATAATGATGACGATTCGACGGACATTTCCAAGATAGAAACGGCTGAAGAGGTGGACGCGAAATTCGTGCCGCGGCCTCGTGAGTCCACTGCGTTCGACACGCGCCCTCCTGAACCACCTCAAACCGGTTGGACTGTTGAAACCTCGAATGATATACAAATCAATGAGGTGAGCTCGAGTTGTGCGGACGGTGGGGATGATGAGAACCGAATGAAGCCCACCACGAGTCGTAAAAGTAGCGGCAACAAGAAAACGAGTGAGATCCCACGAAAGATTAATTTACGCAGCTCTAGTGGACGGATGGAGGAGATTTCTAGTACAAGGAGCTACAAAAAAGGATGTGAGGAAAAGAAACGGCGGTCCCCTTTAGGGGAGAACGTCGCGGAGACGTCGCGCGTGCTGAGGGAACGCCGCAACACGGAGCCGGTTGTGAAGAAGAAGTTTGCCATCAAACGGAAGCTTAATTTGGGCGTGGAGAAGAAGAAACTGTTGCAGAGTGTATTATTCAGATCAAAAGGTGAGTAGTGTTTTAATTTAGTGTTATTAAGTCTTAAGCGAACATAATTTGCTGCACCAATTGTCTAGAATTTGATTTGCTTTGCTGTTTTTTAAAAGCAATAACACATTTTTGAGTACTTTAAACAATTACAATACATTTGTTTATTTTCAGAGCCCCCCACTGGTCGTAAAACATGGTCATCCCCTCAACTACAACAAAAGGAGCTCAGGGAGAAGCCATCCACACCGCCGGCGATGTCATCACGCACCGACAGCCCCCCTAAACCTCATTCGAGTCGGCAGTCGTCGCGTCACTCAGACCGGCTCTCCTCAAAATCGCCAAGCAATAGCAGCAATGCCCAAACGACGAAGAAGAAAGATGCAGTGCCTGTGCCCCCTACCCCTGTAGTGCCCCACAAATGTAAACCGAAACACCAAGAAGCGCGCGTGGTTCGCAAATCGACGCTTGCCCAAAAGCTGCGCATGCACCAAGCAATATTCAAAGCGAAACTGCGGGGTGGTTCCGCCAAAATTTTAACGCGTGACAAAGCGGCGCGTCTCAAGAAGAAGGCGAGTCGCAGCTGAATTTTTTCATATCGTTTTAACAGGTCAGAATAAGTATATTCTCATTTCACCCAATTTTATCAAATTAGAATACACCTCCATTTATTTAAGTTAGATTGTAATTATTGCGCCGCGGGTCGATTTTAGTTTTGTTCCGGGTGCGCCAGCCCTCCCAAATATTGTAAATACATTGTTTTTGGCACGCCCCTAGTAATACACACAACGCACGCGTGTCGCGTTGCAATATGTGCCTTTTCGTCCTTTGTACTACTACACCAAACACGCCAAGTGGTGTAGTGGTGAAATCTTCATATTTTACTTGTAATTTTACATGGTAACTAAAGTTATACTCATTTGCCCTGTTGATAACTGTAGTTATTATACTCATTCAACCTTGGTAATAATAGTTACAGTTATTTATTATACTCAGGGCAAATGTAGTAGTATAACTTCAATTATCATCAAGACACATGATGATAATTTATGTAATACTGATTTCCTTCAATGAAAACTGTTACAGTATAGTTTTCATTGGGGTGAATCAGTATTACATCAGTTACCATCATTCACCTTGATGATAATTGAAGTACATTTGTCCTGAGTATAAATTACTATAGTTATTTTCAAGGTTGAATGAGACAGTTATACTGATCATAACTAAAGTTATAATAGTTATCATCAGTATAACAGTTATATTATAGTTATACTCTGGGCAAATGAATATTACTTAAGTTATCATTAAGGCCCAGATTAAAGACTCAAAACCGAACAATAAACATGAATCAAAAACTAAGAAACAGCATAAATATGAAGATTTTTCCACTATTTAACATACATACATAATTTTGTATGTATATTTTATACAAAACAATTTGCAAGTTGGCTGTTTTACTCACAGTAGAGTCATCCAACACAGAAATATATATTAAATTTTGTATCAAAATTATTGTACAACTTTTAAAAATTTATATATATATATATATATATATATATATATATATATTATATATATATATATATATATATATATATATATATTTATATATATATATATATATATGAACTAAACATGCTGTGAGTAATTTAAATAAGAATTATTGTTAATCAATTTTGTTTGCAATTTTTATTATACACATATTACTTTATGTGAATTAGCAAAGCGACATTATTATTTGTTGCTAATGTTGAATTGAGTTTTAATTAATTTTAGAATGAATTGACAATTGCAATTCGAATTATTGTGAAATTTCAGGGCCATCCTGGTAATTATAAAATGATGCCTTTTGAAACAAATGTAAACCAACTTGTGAATTGTTTTAAACAATCATCGCCAACTTTATTAATTACACAATTTGTAAGCCATTATGACGTGTAATTAATTAAGTAAATCGATGCCTGTATAACTAATTAAATATGTTTTAAAAAAAACAACATTGAAAGCTTAATAATAAAAAAGAAAATGTAATAAATCATAAGATGCAAACAATTGTGAAAAAGTTGACTATTTTAGAAATATATTTGTATTCATTATTTTCTTAATTAAAAGGAATATAGATTTTTATTGTAAAACATGATTTGAGTTATTTGCCTATTTTTACAGCTACATTATTGGGGAAAGTATTTATTGGATGAAATCAATCGAAATACTCCACATTTTGACATATAAACCGTATAAACCGCACTTGAAATAAAAACGGAGCCGGGTTTACAGACAGTTGCCGTTACTCAAAATTTCCAGAATGGTGACCAAAAAAAATTGCCAACCACAACCATCGCGCCCTAACCAATCGATAGGGTTTTTTCCCGTCCGTCTAATGGTGGTCTTAGTTTTTCCAAATTCCCAACCATAAGGGCGCTATAAGCATTTTAAGTTGGCTGTAAAAACAAAAATTTTCAAAAAAATTGCAACCCCCAACCCTCGCACCATAACCAATCGATTGGATTTTTTCCCGTCTTTCTAATGGTGGTCTTGGTTTTTCTTAATTCCAAATCATAAGGGCGCTACACCACTTTAAAGTTGGGGGTAAACAGCGAAATTATGGTGAAAGCGCGTTTTTGGCCGCTCCGAGACTGTCGGACCAGGAGAGCAGGAGTAAGAGTCGGTCGACGGCACATAAAATTTCAGAAGGTTATAATTCAATAACTAGAGCACTTTGAAAGGTGTAATATATATCAATCGCTAGGGAATTAAATAATCTACGCGTCAGTACTAATAATTAAACATATTAATGCGTAATTAAGTCGCAATTAGCATAAACAGATGCCATAAGGAATATATGAGTGCGAGTGAGCGCGATAAGACGCAGATATAAAAATAATGTTGGCAGCACTGAAATTATCGATCGATGCACAGTATTGCCAACATTAGTTTTATATATCTCCGTCCTATCGCTCTCACTCGCACTCATATGTTCCTTATAGCATCTGTATATACTAATTATGACTTAATTACGCATTAATAAGTTTAATTACTACTATTGACGCGTAGATTATTTAATTACCTAGCGATTGATATATATTACACCTTTCAAAGCGCTCTAGTTATTACGTAATAATTAAAATTTACGGGGTATTTATTAGCGCCAAAACTACAATACATGCAAAAAAACTACCCCAAATACCACCGCGCAACCATAACCAATCGATAGGTTTTTTCCCCGTCCGCCTAATGGAGGTCATCGTTTTTCTAAATTCCCAGCCATAGGGGCGCTATAAGCATTTTAAGTTGGGGATTAAAAAACAAAAAGTTCCGAAAAAATTGCAATCCCCAACCGCCGCACCATAACCAATCGATAGAGTTTTCTTCCGTCTTTATAACGGTAGTCTTGGTTTTTCTAAATTCCCAGCCATAAGGGAGCTATAAGCATTTTAAGTAAGGGGTAAAAACAAAAATTTCCAAAAAAAATTGCAACCCCCAACCCCCGGACCATAACCAATCGATTGGATTTTTTCCCGTCTGTCCAATGATGGTCTTGGTTTTTCTAAATTCCTAGCCATAAGGGCGCTACACCACTTTAAAGTTGGGGGTTGACAGCGAAATTATGGTGAAAACGCGTTTTTGGGCGCACCGAGACTGTCGGACCAGGAGAACAGGAATAAGAGTCGGTCGACGGCACACCAAACTTCAGAAGGTTATAATTCAATAACTAGAGCGCTTTGAAAGGTGTAATATATATCAATCGTTAGGGAATTACATAATCTACGCGCCAGTAGTAATAATTAAACATATTAACACGTAATTAAGTCATAATTAACATAAACAGATCCCATAAGAACACATGAGTGCGAGTGAGAGCGTTACGACAGAGATATAAATCTAATGTTGGCAACACTGATCGGTGCTTCCTTTGAACTATTTGCAATACGGTAGCAATTAAACTACTTCCATTAGTTCTTTTATTAACATAACCTCAAATTACAAAGATGTTTTCAAACATTTAATTAAATTGCTAATAGATGAACTTTCAGTTAATTTGGGCAAGAACGAACATGGGGAGGATTAGTTTATGAAGACGAGGAAGTTGAGGAGCTGGATGGGGAAATTGTACGTAAAGCTTTTTATGGAGGTGCCCTCAGAACACATCAATTCTATATTGTGTTTTGTACTTGGGTTGTACCTGCGGTAGCTTAAGCTAAGTAGCAAACTCTTTAATGTTCATTAATCTTATAACATATGTAATTTTAATTAAATTATTTTTTATTATTTAACTTTGTCACTTTTTGATTCTATTTTGCCTTGACTTTAATATGACTGTATTAATCTATTTTTATTCAGTTATGTTCTCAAACTAATTGCTCTTTTCTCCTGTGTTTCAAATACGATGTCCTGTGAGAAGGAACTTGCTGCCTGGATTCACCAGTTAGCTGTGGTGAAGTGCCCACATCCGGTTCACCTCTAGCCCTGCAATAGCAATCAGGCATATCTTGAGAAAGGTAGCAGGTAGATTGGCACAAACAGGCCCAATTCTACATCCAGCCAGTAAGGGTTGATCACCATTGACTTTCAATAAGAAGATTGGTTAGACCATATCAACCTGACCAGCCGACACAGGTACCCATGTAAATATTTGTTTTTTTTTCCTAGAGAAAAGTTGTTATAGTTTTAACAACTATATATGTGTAATTTTATATGAATAACTTGCACAAATATTTTATAAGAGTTGTATCAGAAACGATTAGTTAGAATTTTCAGACTAAAATTTTTAAGTTCAAATGTTTACGTTCAAATCAAAAATCAAATTTTTTTCAGGAATAAATAAAACACATAAGAAATAAACTATGTGTGATACATTTTTGGATAGCCTGACTAATCTACTAGATAATTCTGTTAAAAAAATTCCACTAGTATTTTTTGTTTTTGAGATATTGACTAAATACAAAGCTAAGGGCGGTTTTGGAGATTTTTCAGCCATTACAAAAAAACTAACTGTAATTTTTTTCTGAAACTCTCTAAATATGTTCATCTGAATGTATATAATGTAAATATAAAATTTGAAAAAATTGTAAGATCAATTTCAGCCAAATATTTAATTTACAGTTCTGGCTTAAATTTGTTTTCAATCGGACTGACTTCAAATTTTGCACAACTATTTTATATGTTATGATGAATAACTGATGCAATTTTCAGTCATTTTCATTCACAGGTTTTCAAGTTATAGCCAAAATGTATTTACCTGAAAACAATTTGTCACTGTCTTTCAGTGACCTGTAAATTTTGTTTCTAACCAGATAAAATCAAGTGCTATAAGTTTTTGAAAAGCCTGATTAATCTAGTTTCAGATAATAACAAAAATAATATATGTTGATAGTGCATTTTTTGAGATATCGACTGAAAACGACCACCATGTTTTTCGAAGTTTTTCAGGCATTACTAATTAACTAACTTAGATTTTTTTCTGAAACTCTCAAATTACATTCATTTGGATGCACAGAATCCAAATCTAAAATTTGAAGTCGATTGAAAAAACTTGAAATTTCTGTAAAAAACAGCATTTTCAGGATTTTTCAGTGAGCTGTAACTTTTGTTCCAAACTAGTTAGAAACAAATTCTAAACGGGTTTGGCTTCCCTAATTAATCTATTTTCAAATAATAATAGAAAATATGTATGTCATTTATATATTTTTTGAGATATCCACCAAAAACGAACACCATGTTTTCACCAGTTTTTCAGTCATAACTGAAAAACTAGCAGTCTGAAACGAATGAAACTCACAAAATATTGTTTCTTATGTCCGTTACAATACATATGCAAATTTTAAAGCAAATCAAAAAAATTGCCAAAATCGCCAAAAATCCAAAGGGTTTAACCATGCTATGTTAACTCTTATGGGGGCAAAGTTGATTTGCCTAGTTCCTGTGAGTACCCACTTCAGCGCTGGTGTCGCACATGTCGCAGTGTTGGTTTGCTGCTCGGCTATGTTTACTTATTTTGTCGGTAATGTCTGTCAGTTGCTGTCAGCGCTGTCATTTAACATATACATTGCCTATGGTCAGTTCATCACGTTTGTGTCAGTGAAGTAGTTAACTTGTTCTGTACTGCTATTTGTTCATTCTTGCTAATCAATTTTGTTATTACAATACAAACATGGTGCGGAAGTGTATTGTACGAAGTTGTACGTATAGAGAAAAAAAATCCGTAAATTAAAGTATTGTTGTATTCTCAACATTCCTATATTTCATATATTCGTATTTCATATATTATTTCATTATAAACAGTAAACGTAAAAGCAAATAGTTCAATTCACATTAGTCGCGGAAACAATTAAAGTATTTTGAGAAAGCAAGAAATCTCCCAAAAAGCATTAACAAAACTAATTGTAGGAGTAAGGTTAAAAATAAGTAGGTACTAACATAATTAACAGTTCTAAATATGTATAAATAAAACCATTAGGATTAGTAATTAGCTTAAGAAAGTATCGAGCCCTTGACCGGCCAAACAATTAACATTTCTACTCAAATAATGGAGGTAGGAGATTCTTTTATAAAAATGTTGTGCCACGGTTCGGTCAGTGTGTGATTGTAGTCAGTCATTGCAGGCAGTCATTGTAGTCACATATACAGCAGTAGAAAGAAAGAGTTAGAAGACAAGTTAAAGTCGAAGACAGTTACAGTCAGTGCAGAAGTACAGGCCTGTAATACGCCTAGGAGGAGATATTTAGTGATTAAATAAATATTTCATATTTATACTACTTGCTTTATTTCCAACCCTGGTTTGCCCGCCAGATGGTTGTCATCGAGGTTATCCACATTATTTGGTACCAGTGGTGGAGGCTACAACAGTATCTTCAAAAATAAATACCTTATAATTGCTTAATATACAGTGTATTATTTCTATTAACCTTCCTACTAAACCAGAAATAATTGTATTATTATTATATTTATTTTAATTGTTGATAATTATAAATTTACAAACACTTTTTTCTAATGAAAAACCAATAAATGTGGAGATCTTTTATTGGTTTTTCATTAGCAAAACTAATACGTGTTTGCGACTTAATAATTATCAATAAATAAATATAATAATAATATAATTATTTCTATTATATAAGTAAACCAATTTATATATAATTTAAAAACCGCGCCAATCGCGACACCAGCGCTGAAGTGGGTACTCACAGGAACCAATACTACCTTCATCTCTCTTAACATTAGAGTGGCACATCTATAGTATTCATCTATGGGTTTAACCTTCGGAATTTTTCTGCAAAAATATTTTTTTGTTGCGATCGATCTGAATTTTTGCATAATCAATTATGACATTATTTTGAACATCGGAGGCAATTTTTAGCCATTTTCATCAAAAACTTTTTGAATTATTGGTCTTTAAAGTCAGCTAAAAATCAAATTTCAACTTTTTTCAGGAAGCTATATAATTAATACCTGATGTAATAAAAACGTATACTATGCATTTTTGGATAGCTTTATTAATCTATTTTGAGATAGTATTAAAAAATCATTGTGATAGATGTATAGTTTTTTGAGATATCGACTGAAAATCAAGAGGTTGATTTTTTAAGTTTTTCGGGAATTAAAAATAAACTAGGTGGAGAATTTGACTGAAACTTTCAAATTTCATTCATTTTGATATATGAAATAATATTATATAGTTTGAAATGTGTTGAAAAAATTGTAACAAAAATTTCAGCCAAATATAATTTTCAGTTTTGGCTAAAAAAAAATTTCAGTCGGATCGATTTTAAATTTTGCACAACTATTTTATATCTTATGATGAATAACTGATGCAATTTTTAGACATTTTCATTCACAGGTTTTTGAGTTATAGCCAAATTTCATTCACCTGAAAGCAATTTGTCGCTGTTTTTCAGTAACCTGTAAGATTTGTTTTTCAGCAGATAAAATCAAGTGCTATGCATTTCTGAATAGCCTGATTAATCTAGTTTAAGATAATACCAAACATAATATATGTTGATAGTGAATTTTTTTGAGATATCCACTGAAAACGACCACCATGTTTTTCGAAGTTTTATAGACATTATAAAAAAAACTAGCCGATTTTTTTTTTGAAATTCTCAAATTACTTTCATTTGGATATATAGAACATAAATGTAAAATTTGAAGTTGATTGAAAAAAGTTGAAATTTCATGAAAATGTCATATTTTCAGTAGTTTTCAACAAGCCATAACTTTTTTTTCATACTAGCTAGAAACAAATTCCAAACAGTTTTGGGTCGCCTGATTCATCTATTTTCAGATAATTATAAAAAATAACTATCTTAGTTGTTTATTTTTCAAGAAATTTAAAAGCGCGTGATTTGCTCATTTTTTTAAATTTTTTGCATTGTTGCAATTGTTATAACATTTAAACATTTAAAGGTTGAAAATTCAAATGACATCTAACATTATAAAAGTTTCGACATTTATATTTATGTGTGTGTGTATTGATTTCAGTCCTTCAATACACCAGAATCATTGCTCGCCCAGTTTAAAACACAGGAAAGACAACATTCAAGTGAGTTGATACGACATGAGGTAATGTGAGAGAACATGCACAAGTCCTATGGTAAAATCAGATTTTACAATGGTGAGAAGAGTAGCTGGAAATTCCAAAATCATAGTCTTCTACACTGCAAGTTTTCCAAAATCTGCTGTTGTGATGGAGCAACCAAGAAGGCATACACACATCACAGTTTTCACACACATAACATTCACAACTTTAAATAACACCTAACAGCATTAGTTTTAGTTCTCAGTTCTTGAGGTGGTGGCAGCGATGCTTCCATTACCTCCTAATGATGTTCCAAGAGGAACAGTTGGTGTCTAGCAATGGTTATCCTCAACATTGGTGTCATTGGCAGGGTGTATCCACATAAGTTTGTTGCCAGTGGTGATTTTTCCATTATAACTTATCACTGCATAGGAATTGTGAACACACTAAAAAGAAGATAACATAACACAGAAGCACTCTTTATTGATTATAATAGTTTAATGAATAAATTGTAATATTGTTGATTGTAGCAATTGTGTCATTTTTTTTTCTTGCAGGACTATTCATCAATAAATTAGTATCATATGCCTTAAATGTAATTAACTGAACACTAACTTATGGTATAAACTGTTTATGTGTTTGAAATATGGTTGGCTTTGAGTGAAATTTCTAATATTACACTACCTAAATGCATCCAGTTTAATTCTCACACATATTATTAGGATCACACTATTAAATTACACTAAAGTTCTACAATACAAGCTCACCTGTATTAATTATCACTTGTAGAAAGAGCAGCAGTAACCACATCGATCCAAAACACATTTGCAAGGGTGAAACTGCAGCCACAAATAAGTATTATAAAACACCTTCTTCAACACATAGTAATAGTTATAGTAATTTGAACGTACTACGTACAAATTGGTTGTAAATTCATTCTTGTATTCATTCAAATTCTACAATATTCATCTTTACCAAGATATTGTTTATTTGAACTGTCAGAAAGCCGGGTTGCAAACCTAAAATGCGATGTCAGCGCTCAAAAAAACAGCGGTAAAATACCAGAACTACAAGGTTCACGATATTGCGGATAGATGTCGCTAGCTGCAAGTTCAGAGACGCGAGCGCCATCTATCCTTGACACCGTGAACTACAGGGTTCACGTAATTGCGGATAGATGGCGCTGAATAAGCACGCCAGCGACATCTGACAGCAATATCGTGAAGCTTGTAGTTCAGGGTATTTGACCGCTGTTTTTTTGAGCGCTGACATCGCATTTTAGGTTTGCAACCCGGCTCTCTGACAGTTCAAATTAACAACAATAAATATTGTAGAAAAAAATGAATACCACGAATCAATTTACAACCAATTTGTACGTAGTACGTTCAAATTACTATAGCTATTACTATGTGTTGAAGAAGGTGTTTTATAATACTTATTTGTGGCTGCAGTTTCACCCTTGCAAATGTGTTTTGGATGGATCTGATTACTGCTGCTCTCTCTATGAGTGATAATGAATACAGGTGAGCTTTAGTGTAATTTAATAGTGTGTTATCCTAATAAGATGTGTGATAATTAATCTGGATGCATTTAGGTAGTGTAATATTAGAAATTTGCTTCATAGTCAACCATATTTGAAACTCATAAACAGTTTATACCATCAATAAGTGTTTAGTTAATTACATTTAAGGCATATGATACTAATTTATTGATGAATAGTGCAGCAAGAAAGAAAAATGACAATTACTACAACAAACAATATTATGATTTATTCATTAAACTATTATAATCATTAGAGAGTGCTTTTGTGTGATATTATCTTCTTTTTAGTACTATCACAATTCCTATGCAGTGATAAGTTATTATGGAAAAATCATCACAGACACCTAAATGATGTGGATATGCCCTGCCAATGACACCAATGTTGAGTATAACCATTGCTGGATACCAACTGTTCCTCTTGGAACATCATCGGGAGGAAATGAAAGCAACTCTGCCACCACTTCAAGAACTGAGGACTAAAACTAATGCTGTCTGGTGTTATTTTAAAGTTGTGGATGTTATGGGTGTGAAAACTGTGATGTGTGTATGGCGTCTTGGTTGCTCCATCACAACAGATGATTTTGGAAAACTTGCAGTGTAGAAGACCAGGATTTCAGAATTGCAGGTATCATGAAGTCCAGACACCAGCTACTCTTTTCACCACTGTAACATCTAATTTTACCATAGGGCTTGTGCATCATGTTCTCTCACATTACCTCATGTCGTCTATCAACTCACTTGAATGTTGTCTTTCCTGTGTTTTAAACTGGGCGAGCAATGATTCAGGTGTATTGAAAGACTGAAATCAATACACACACACACACATATAAATGTAGGAACTTTTATAATGTTAGATGTCATTTTAATTTTCAACCTTTAAATGTTTAAATATTATAATAATTGCAACAATGCAAACAATTTAAAAAAATGAGCAAGTCACGCGCTTTTAAATTTCTTGAAAAATAAACAACTAAGATAGTTATTTTTTATAATGATCTGAAAATAGATGAATCAGGCGACCCAAAACTGTTTAGAATTTGTTTCTAGCTGGTATAAAAAAAAAGTTATGGCTTGTTGAAAACTACTGAAAATATGACATTTTCATGAAATTTCAACTTTTTTCAATCAACTTCAAATTTTACATTTATCTACTATATATCCAAATGAATGTAATTTGAGAATTTCAGAAAAAAAAATTGGCTAGTTTTTTTTTATAATGTCTGAAATACTTCGAAAAACATGATGGTCGTTTTCAGTCGATATCTCAAAAACATTCACAATCAACATATATTATTTTTGGTATTATCTTAAACTAGATTAATCAGGCTCTTCAGCAATGCATATCACTTGATATTATCTGCTGAAAAACAAATCTTGCAGGTTACTGAAAAACAGTGAGAAATTGCTTTCAGGTGAAGGAATTTTGGCTATAACTCTAAAACTGGTGAATGAAAATGGCTAAAAATTGTATCAGTTATTCATCATAACATATAAAATAGTTGTGCAAAATTTGAAATCGATACGACTGAAAATAAAATTCAGTCAAAACTGAAAAACTTCAGAAATCAACCTCTTGGTTTTCACACAATATCTCAAAGAAATATACATCTTAGACCACTATTTTTTATTATTTTAAAATAGATAAATCAGGCTCCCCAAAACCGTTCAGTATTTGTTTTGGTCTGGTATGGAAAAAAAGTTAGAGCTTGTTGAAAACTAGTGATATTATAAAATTTTCATGATATTTCAACCTTTTTCAATCCACTTCAAATTTTATATTTACATTATATACATTCAGATGAAGATGTTTAGAAAGTTTCAGAAAAAAATTACAGCTGGTTCTTTGGTAATGGCTGAAAAACTTCCAAAAAGACGCCCTTGGCTTTGTGTTTAGTAAATATCTGTAAAAAATATACCAGTGGCTTTTTATTTGCATTATTGTCTTATAGTAGATTAATTAGACTATCCAAAAATTTATCACATATAGTTTTTGTCTTATGATATTTATTTATTACTGAAAAAGATTTATTTCTCATTTGATATACAATTTTTAGTCAAAAAATTCTATTTGATCCCTTCTGATACAACTCTTATAAAATATTTGTGCATGTTACTCATATAAAACTACTTAGTTGCTAAAACTATAACAACTTATCTCTAGTAAAATCAATTGTTTACCTGTGTGGGCTGCTTCGGTTGATATGGTGTCGCTAACCAAGCTCCTTATCAAAAGTCAATGGAGATCAACCCTTGCTGTCTGGATGTAGAATTGGGCCTGTGTGTCCCAGTCTTCCCACTTCCTTTCTGAAGATATGCCTGACTGCCATTGCAAGGCTGGAGACAAACAACGTGAGGGCATTATCAACGTAAAATATAATCCAAAAGTGACAAAGTTGAATACAAACAAATTTAATTAAAATTATGTCATACGATTAAAGAACATTAAAGAGTTTCCTACCTTAGCTTAGCCTACAGCAGGTACAAGCCAAGTACAAAACATCATATAGAATTCATGTGTTCTGAGGGCACCACCATAAAAAGCTTTATGTACAGTTTGCCATCCAGCTCCTTAACTTTCTCGTCTGCATAAACTCATCATCACCTTCCTCATCCTCATGTTCGTTCTCCCCCAAATTAACTGAAAGTTCATCTATTAGCAATTTAATTAAAAGATTGAAAAAGTCTTTGTAACTTCAGGCTATGTTTCTTAATAAAAGAACTAACGGCAGTAGTTTAATTGCAACCGAATTGCAAATAGTTTAAAAGAAGCACCGAGCAGTGTTGCCAACATTAGATTTATATCTCTGTCGTAACGCTCTCACTCACACTCATGTGTTTGATGTTGGCTTTTCGGTCGACCGATTCATACTCCTGCTCTCCTGGTCCGACAGATTCGGATCGCCCAGAAACGCGCTTTCACCATAATTTCGCTGTTTACCCCCAACTTTAAAGTGGTGTAGCGCCCTTATGGCTGGGAATTAAGAAAAACCAAGACCAACATTAGAAAGAAAGGGAAAAATCCAATCGATTGGTTGTGACGCGGGGGTTGGGGGTTGCAATTTTTTTTGGAAATGTTGGTTTTTACCCCTAATTTAAAATGCTTATAGCGTCCTTATGGCTGGGAATTTAGAAAAACCAAGACCACCATTAAACAGACAGGAAAAAAACCTATCGATTGATTACGGCACTGTAGTTGGGGGGTGACAATTTTTTTTGCATACCAATAAGTTCACGTTCAAATTAATCCATGTACCTATACAGTGCTCAGAAATTTTCAATATTCGACCAAAAAGAGTGAAATTCTTGGGATTTTTACCTCATATACATTTACACACGTATTTTCGACCAGATTTGACGATTTTTATAAAAAAGACGTGATTTTGGTGTCAATTACAGGTTTTTCGGGCATAAATTTTTTATATTTGATGCTACAAAGATGATTCAAATTGAAAAGTTGTAGAGAATTTCACGCCCGACAAACGGCCCATTGGAAGTTTTTCAGTATCTCTTATCGTTTTCCCGGAAAATACAAAAAACTGACCAAAAGACGTGATTTTGGTGTCAATTACAGGTTTTTCGGGCATAACTTTTTTATATTTGATGCTACAAAGATGAATCAAATTGCAAAGTTGTAGAGAATTTCAAGCCCGATAAACGGCCCATTGGAAGTTTTTCACTATCTCTTATCGTTTTCCCGGAAAATACAAAAAACTGATCAAAAGACGTGATTTTGGTGTCAATTATCGGTTTTTCGGGCATAACTTTTTTATATTTGATGCTACAAAGATGATTCAAATTGCAAAGTTGTAGAGAATTTCACGCCCGACAAACGGCCCATTGGAAGTTTTTCACTATCTCTTATCGTTTTCCCGGAAAATACAAAAAACTGATCAAAAGATGTGATTTTGGTGTCAATTACACGTTTTTCGGGCATAACTTTTTTATATTTGATGCTACAAAGATGATTCAAATTGCAAAGTTGTAGAGAATTTCACGCCCGACAAACGGCCCATTGGAAGTTTTTCACTATCTCTTATCGTTTTCCCGGAAAATACAAAAAACTGATCAAAAGACGTGAATTTGGTGTCAATTACAGGTTTTTCGGGCATAACTTTTTTATATTTGATGCTACAAAGATGATTCAAATTGCAAAGTTGTAGAGAATTTCAAGCCCGACAAACGGCCCATTGGAAGTTTTTCACTATCTCTTATCGTTTTCCCGGAAAATACAAAAAACTGATCAAAAGACGTGATTTTGGTGTCAATTACAGGTTTTTCGGGCATAACTTTTTTATATTTGATGCTACAAAGATGATTCAAATTGTAAAGTTGTAGAGAATTTCACGCCCGACAAACGGCCCATTGGAAGTTTTTCACTATCTCTTATCGTTTTCCCGGAAAATACAAAAAACTGATCAAAAGACGTGATTTTGGTGTCACTTATCGGTTTTTCGGGCATAACTTTTTTATATTTTATGCTACAAAGATGATTCAAATTGCAAAGTTGTAGAGAATTTCACGCCCGACAAACGGCCCATTGGAAGTTTTTCACTATCTCTTATCGTTTTCCCGGAAAATACAAAAAACTGATCAAAAGACGTGATTTTGGTGTCACTTATCGGTTTTTCGGGCATAACTTTTTTATATTTTATGCTACAAAGATGATTCAAATTGCAAAGTTGTAGAGAATTTCACGCCCGACAAACGGCCCATTGGAAGTTTTTCACTATCTCTTATCGTTTTCCCGGAAAATACAAAAAACTGATCAAAAGACGTGATTTTGGTGTCAATTACAGGTTTTTCGGGCATAACTTTTTTATATTTGATGCTACAAAGATGATTCAAATTGCAAAGTTGTAGAGAATTTCAAGCCCGACAAACGGCCCATTGGAAGTTTTTCACTATCTCTTATCGTTTTCCCGGAAAATACAAAAAACTGATCAAAAGACGTGATTTTGGTGTCAATTATCGGTTTTTCGGGCATAACTTTTTTATATTTGATGCTACAAAGATGATTCAAATTGCAAAGTTGTAGAGAATTTCACGCCCGACAAACGGCCCATTGGAAGTTTTTCACTATCTCTTATCGTTTTCCCGGAAAATACAAAAAACTGATCAAAAGACGTGAATTTGGTGTCAATTACAGGTTTTTCGGGCATAACTTTTTTATATTTGATGCTACAAAGATGATTCAAATTGCAAAGTTGTAGAGAATTTCAAGCCCGACAAACGGCCCATTGGAAGTTTTTCACTATCTCTTATCGTTTTCCCGGAAAATACAAAAAACTGATCAAAAGACGTGATTTTGGTGTCAATTACAGGTTTTTCGGGCATAACTTTTTTATATTTGATGCTACAAAGATGATTCAAATTGTAAAGTTGTAGAGAATTTCACGCCCGACAAACGGCCCATTGGAAGTTTTTCACTATCTCTTATCGTTTTCCCGGAAAATACAAAAAACTGATCAAAAGACGTGATTTTGGTGTCAATTACAGGTTTTTCGGGCATAACTTTTTTATATTTGATGCTACAAAGATGATTCAAATTGCAAAGTTGTAGAGAATTTCACGCCCGACAAACGGCCCATTGGAAGTTTTTCACTATCTCTTATCGTTTTCCCGGAAAATACAAAAAACTGATCAAAAGACGTGATTTTGGTGTCACTTATCGGTTTTACGGGCATAACTTTTTTATATTTTATGCTACAAAGATGATTCAAATTGCAAAGTTGTAGAGAATTTCAAGCCCGACAAACGGCCCATTGGAAGTTTTTCACTATCTCTTATCGTTTTCCCGGAAAATACAAAAAACTGATCAAAAGACGTGATTTTGGTGTCAATTACAGGTTTTTCGGGCATAACTTTTTTATATTTGATGCTACAAAGATGATTCAAATTGCAAAGTTGTAGAGAATTTCACGCCCGACAAACGGCCCATTGGAAGTTTTTCACTATCTCTTATCGTTTTCCCGGAAAATACAAAAAACTGATCAAAAGACGTGATTTTGGTGTCAATTACAGGTTTTTCGGGCATAACTTTTTTATATTTGATGCTACAAAGATGATTCAAATTGCAAAGTTGTAGAGAATTTCACGCCCGACAAACGGCCCATTGGAAGTTTTTCACTATCTCTTATCGTTTTCCCGGAAAATACAAAAAACTGATCAAAAGACGTGATTTTGGTGTCACTTATCGGTTTTTCGGGCATAACTTTTTTATATTTTATGCTACAAAGATGATTCAAATTGCAAAGTTGTAGAGAATTTCACGCCCGACAAACGGCCCATTGGAAGTTTTTCACTATCTCTTATCGTTTTCCCGGAAAATACAAAAAACTGATCAAAAGACGTGATTTTGGTGTCAATTACAGGTTTTTCGGGCATAACTTTTTTATATTTGATGCTACAAAGATGATTCAAATTGCAAAGTTGTAGAGAATTTCAAGCCCGACAAACGGCCCATTGGAAGTTTTTCACTATCTCTTATCGTTTTCCCGGAAAATACAAAAAACTGATCAAAAGACGTGATTTTGGTGTCAATTACAGGTTTTTCGGGCATAACTTTTTTATATTTGATGCTACAAAGATGATTCAAATTGCAAAGTTGTAGAGAATTTCACGCCCGACAAACGGCCCATTGGAAGTTTTTCACTATCTCTTATCGTTTTCCCGGAAAATACAAAAAACTGATCAAAAGACGTGATTTTGGAGTCACTTATCGGTTTTTCGGGCATAACTTTTTTATATTTTATGCTACAAAGATGATTCAAATTGCAAAGTTGTAGAGAATTTCACGCCCGACAAACGGCCCATTGGAAGTTTTTCACTATCTCTTATCGTTTTCCCGGAAAATACAAAAAACTGATCAAAAGACGTGATTTTGGTGTCAATTATCGGTTTTTCGGGCATAACTTTTTTATATTTGATGCTACAAAGATGATTCAAATTGCAAAGTTGTAGAGAATTTCACGCCCGACAAACGGCCCATTGGAAGTTTTTCACTATCTCTTATCGTTTTCCCGGAAAATACAAAAAACTGATCAAAAGACGTGATTTTGGTGTCAATTACAGGTTTTTCGGGCATAACTTTTTTATATTTGATGCTACAAAGATGATTCAAATTGCAAAGTTGTAGAGAATTTCAAGCCCGACAAACGGCCCATTGGAAGTTTTTCACTATCTCTTATCGTTTTCCCGGAAAATACAAAAAACTGATCAAAAGACGTGATTTTGGTGTCAATTACAGGTTTTTCGGGCATAACTTTTTTATATTTGATGCTACAAAGATGATTCAAATTGCAAAGTTGTAGAGAATTTCACGCCCGACAAACGGCCCATTGGAAGTTTTTCACTATCTCTTATCGTTTTCCCGGAAAATACAAAAAACTGATCAAAAGACGTGATTTTGGTGTCACTTATCGGTTTTTCGGGCATAACTTTTTTATATTTTATGCTACAAAGATGATTCAAATTGCAAAGTTGTAGAGAATTTCACGCCCGACAAACGGCCCATTGGAAGTTTTTCACTATCTCTTATCGTTTTCCCGGAAAATACAAAAAACTGATCAAAAGACGTGATTTTGGTGTCAATTACAGGTTTTTCGGGCATAACTTTTTTATATTTGATGCTACAAAGATGATTCAAATTGCAAAGTTGTAGAGAATTTCAAGCCCGACAAACGGCCCATTGGAAGTTTTTCACTATCTCTTATCGTTTTCCCGGAAAATACAAAAAACTGATCAAAAGACGTGATTTTGGTGTCAATTATCGGTTTTTCGGGCATAACTTTTTTATATTTGATGCTACAAAGATGATTCAAATTGCAAAGTTGTAGAGAATTTCACGCCCGACAAACGGCCCATTGGAAGTTTTTCACTATCTCTTATCGTTTTCCCGGAAAATACAAAAAACTGATCAAAAGACGTGATTTTGGTGTCAATTACAGGTTTTTCGGGCATAACTTTTTTATATTTGATGCTACAAAGATGATTCAAATTGCAAAGTTGTAGAGAATTTCACGCCCGACAAACGGCCCATTGGAAGTTTTTCACTATCTCTTATCGTTTTCCCGGAAAATACAAAAAACTGATCAAAAGACGTGATTTTGGTGTCACTTATCGGTTTTTCGGGCATAACTTTTTTATATTTTATGCTACAAAGATGATTCAAATTGCAAAGTTGTAGAGAATTTCACGCCCGACAAACGGCCCATTGGAAGTTTTTCACTATCTCTTATCGTTTTCCCGGAAAATACAAAAAACTGATCAAAAGACGTGATTTTGGTGTCAATTACAGGTTTTTCGGGCATAACTTTTTTATATTTGATGCTACAAAGATGATTCAAATTGCAAAGTTGTAGAGAATTTCAAGCCCGACAAACGGCCCATTGCAAGTTTTTCACTATCTCTTATCGTTTTCCCGGAAAATACAAAAAACTGATCAAAAGACGTGATTTTGGTGTCAATTACAGGTTTTTCGGGCATAACTTTTTTATATTTGATGCTACAAAGATGATTCAAATTGCAAAGTTGTAGAGAATTTCATGCCCGACAAACGGCCCATTGGAAGTTTTTCACTATCTCTTATCGTTTTCCCGGAAAATACAAAAAACTGATCAAAAGATGTGATTTTGGTGTCAATTACACGTTTTTCGGGCATAACTTTTTTATATTTGATGCTACAAAGATGATTCAAATTGCAAAGTTGTAGAGAATTTCACGCCCGACAAACGGCCCATTGGAAGTTTTTCACTATCTCTTATCGTTTTCCCGGAAAATACAAAAAACTGATCAAAAGACGTGATTTTGGTGTCACTTATCGGTTTTTCGGGCATAACTTTTTTATATTTTATGCTACAAAGATGATTCAAATTGCAAAGTTGTAGAGAATTTCACGCCCGACAAACGGCCCATTGGAAGTTTTTCACTATCTCTTATCGTTTTCCCGGAAAATACAAAAAACTGATCAAAAGACGTGATTTTGGTGTCAATTATCGGTTTTTCGGGCATAACTTTTTTATATTTTATGCTACAAAGATGATTCAAATTGCAAAGTTGTAGAGAATTTCACGCCCGACAAACGGCCCATTGGAAGTTTTTCACTATCTCTTATCGTTTTCCCGGAAAATACAAAAAACTGATCAAAAGACGTGATTTTGGTGTCAATTACAGGTTTTTCGGGCATAACTTTTTTATATTTGATGCTACAAAGATGATTCAAATTGCAAAGTTGTAGAGAATTTCACGCCCGACAAACGGCCCATTGGAAGTTTTTCACTATCTCTTATCGTTTTCCCGGAAAATACAAAAAACTGATCAAAAGACGTGATTTTGGTGTCAATTACAGGTTTTTCGGGCATAACTTTTTTATATTTGATGCTACAAAGATGATTCAAATTGCAAAGTTGTAGAGAATTTCATGCCCGACAAACGGCCCATTGGAAGTTTTTCACTATCTCTTATCGTTTTCCCGGAAAATACAAAAAACTGATCAAAAGATGTGATTTTGGTGTCAATTACACGTTTTTCGGGCATAACTTTTTTATATTTGATGCTACAAAGATGATTCAAATTGCAAAGTTGTAGAGAATTTCACGCCCGACAAACGGCCCATTGGAAGTTTTTCACTATCTCTTATCATTTTCCCGGAAAATACAAAAAACTGATCAAAAGATGTGATTTTGGTGTCAATTACACGTTTTTCGGGCATAACTTTTTTATATTTGATGCTACAAAGATTATTCAAATTGCAAAGTTGTAGAGAATTTCACGCCCGACAAACGGCCCATTGGAAGTTTTTCACTATCTCTTATCGTTTTCCCGGAAAATACAAAAAACTGATCAAAAGACGTGATTTTGGTGTCAATTACAGGTTTTTCGGGCATAACTTTTTTATATTTGATGCTACAAAGATGATTCAAATTGCAAAGTTGTAGAGAATTTCAAGCCCGACAAACGGCCCATTGGAAGTTTTTCACTATCTCTTATCGTTTTCCCGGAAAATACAAAAAACTGATCAAAAGACGTGATTTTGGTGTCAATTACAGGTTTTTCGGGCATAACTTTTTTATATTTGATGCTACAAAGATGATTCAAATTGCAAAGTTGTAGAGAATTTCACGCCCGACAAACGGCCTATTGGAAGTTTTTCACTATCTCTTATCGTTTTCCCGGAAAATACAAAAAACTGATCAAAAGACGTGATTTTGGTGTCAATTATCGGTTTTTCGGGCATAACTTTTTTATATTTGATGCTACAAAGATGATTCAAATTGCAAAGTTGTAGAGAATTTCACGCCCGACAAACGGCCCATTGGAAGTTTTTCACTATCTCTTATCGTTTTCCCGGAAAATACAAAAAACTGATCAAAAGACGTGATTTTGGTGTCAATTATCGGTTTTTCGGGCATAACTTTTTTATATTTGATGCTACAAAGATGATTCAAATTGCAAAGTTGTAGAGAATTTCACGCCCGACAAACGGCCCATTGGAAGTTTTTCACTATCTCTTATCGTTTTCCCGGAAAATACAAAAAACTGATCAAAAGACGTGATTTTGGTGTCACTTATCGGTTTTTCGGGCATAACTTTTTTATATTTTATGCTACAAAGATGATTCAAATTGCAAAGTTGTAGAGAATTTCACGCCCGACAAACGGCCTATTGGAAGTTTTTCACTATCTCTTATCGTTTTCCCGGAAAATACAAAAAACTGATCAAAAGACGTGATTTTGGTGTCAATTATCGGTTTTTCGGGCATAACTTTTTTATATTTGATGCTACAAAGATGATTCAAATTGCAAAGTTGTAGAGAATTTCACGCCCGACAAACGGCCCATTGGAAGTTTTTCACTATCTCTTATCGTTTTCCCGGAAATTACAAAAAACTGATCAAAAGACGTGATTTTGGTGTCAATTACAGGTTTTTCGGGCATAACTTTTTTATATTTGATGCTACAAAGATGATTCAAATAGCAAAGTTGTAGAGAATTTCAAGCCCGATAAACGGCCCATTGGAAGTTTTTCACTATCTCTTATCGTTTTCCCGGAAATTACAAAAAACTGATCAAAAGACGTGATTTTGGTGTCAATTACAGGTTTTTCGGGCATAACTTTTTTATATTTGATGTTACAAAGATGATTCAAATTGCAAAGTTGTAGAGAATTTCAAGCCCGACAAACGGCCCATTGGAAGTTTTTCACTATCTCTTATCGTTTTCCCGGAAAATACAAAAAACTGATCAAAAGACGTGATTTTGGTGTCAATTATCGGTTTTTCGGGCATAACTTTTTTATATTTGATGCTACAAAGATGATTCAAATTGCAACGTTGTAGAGAATTTCACGCCCGACAAACGGCCCATTGGAAGTTTTTCACTATCTCTTATCGTTTTCCCGGAAAATACAAAGAACTGATCAAAAGACGTGATTTTGGTGTCAATTATCGGTTTTTCGGGCATAACTTTTTTATATTTGATGCTACAAAGATGATTCAAATTGCAAAGTTGTAGAGAATTTCAAGCCCGACAAACGGCCCATTGGAAGTTTTTCACTATCTCTTATCGTTTTCCCGGAAAATACAAAAAACTGATCAAAAGACGTGATTTTGGTGTCAATTATCGGTTTTTCGGGCATAACTTTTTTATATTTGATGCTACAAAGATGATTCAAATTGCAAAGTTGTAGAGAATTTCAAGCCCGACAAACGGCCCATTGGAAGTTTTTCACTATCTCTTATCGTTTTCCCGGAAAATACAAAAAACTGATCAAAAGACGTGATTTTGGTGTCAATTATCGGTTTTTCGGGCATAACTTTTTTATATTTGATGCTACAAAGATGATTCAAATTGCAAAGTTGTAGAGAATTTCACGCCCGACAAACGGCCCATTGGAAGTTTTTCACTATCTCTTATCGTTTTCCCGGAAAATACAAAAAACTGATCAAAAGACGTGATTTTGGTGTCAATTACAGGTTCTTCGGGCATAACTTTTTTATATTTGATGCTACAAAGATGATTCAAATTGCAAAGTTGTAGAGAATTTCAAGCCCGACAAACGGCCCATTGGAAGTTTTTCACTATCTCTTATCGTTTTCCCGGAAAATACAAAAAACTGATCAAAAGACGTGATTTTGGTGTCAATTACAGGTTTTTCGGGCATAACTTTTTTATATTTGATGCTACAAAGATGATTCAAATGGCAAAGTTGTAGAGAATTTCAAGCCCGATAAACGGCCCATTGGAAGTTTTTCACTATCTCTTATCGTTTTCCCGGAAAATACAAAAAACTGATCAAAAGACGTGATTTTGGTGTCAATTATCGGTTTTTCGGGCATAACTTTTTTATATTTGATGCTACAAAGATGATTCAAATTGCAAAGTTGTAGAGAATTTCACGCCCGACAAACGGCCCATTGGAAGTTTTTCACTATCTCTTATCGTTTTCCCGGAAAATACAAAAAACTGATCAAAAGACGTGATTTTGGTGTCAATTACAGGTTTTTCGGGCATAACTTTTTTATATTTGATGCTACAAAGATGATTCAAATTGCAAAGTTGTAGAGAATTTCACGCCCGACAAACGGCCCATTGGAAGTTTTTCACTATCTCTTATCGTTTTCCCGGAAAATACAAAAAACTGATCAAAAGATGTGATTTTGGTGTCAATTACACGTTTTTCGGGCATAACTTTTTTATATTTGATGCTACAAAGATTATTCAAATTGCAAAGTTGTAGAGAATTTCACGCCCGACAAACGGCCCATTGGAAGTTTTTCACTATCTCTTATCGTTTTCCCGGAAAATACAAAAAACTGATCAAAAGACGTGATTTTGGTGTCAATTACAGGTTTTTCGGGCATAACTTTTTTATATTTGATGCTACAAAGATGATTCAAATTGCAAAGTTGTAGAGAATTTCAAGCCCGACAAACGGCCCATTGGAAGTTTTTCACTATCTCTTATCGTTTTCCCGGAAAATACAAAAAACTGATCAAAAGACGTGATTTTGGTGTCAATTACAGGTTTTTCGGGCATAACTTTTTTATATTTGATGCTACAAAGATGATTCAAATTGCAAAGTTGTAGAGAATTTCACGCCCGACAAACGGCCTATTGGAAGTTTTTCACTATCTCTTATCGTTTTCCCGGAAAATACAAAAAACTGATCAAAAGACGTGATTTTGGTGTCACTTATCGGTTTTTCGGGCATAACTTTTTTATATTTGATGCTACAAAGATGATTCAAATTGCAAAGTTGTAGAGAATTTCACGCCCGACAAACGGCCCATTGGAAGTTTTTCACTATCTCTTATCGTTTTCCCGGAAAATACAAAAAACTGATCAAAAGACGTGATTTTGGTGTCAATTATCGGTTTTTCGGGCATAACTTTTTTATATTTGATGCTACAAAGATGATTCAAATTGCAAAGTTGTAGAGAATTTCACGCCCGACAAACGGCCCATTGGAAGTTTTTCACTATCTCTTATCGTTTTCCCGGAAAATACAAAAAACTGATCAAAAGACGTGATTTTGGTGTCAATTACAGGTTCTTCGGGCATAACTTTTTTATATTTGATGCTACAAAGATGATTCAAATTGCAAAGTTGTAGAGAATTTCAAGCCCGACAAACGGCCCATTGGAAGTTTTTCACTATCTCTTATCGTTTTCCCGGAAAATACAAAAAACTGATCAAAAGACGTGATTTTGGTGTCAATTACAGGTTTTTCGGGCATAACTTTTTTATATTTGATGCTACAAAGATGATTCAAATGGCAAAGTTGTAGAGAATTTCAAGCCCGATAAACGGCCCATTGGAAGTTTTTCACTATCTGTTATCGTTTTCCCGGAAAATACAAAAAAACTGATCAAAAGACGTGATTTTGGTGTCAATTACAGGTTCTTCGGGCATAACTTTTTTATATTTGATGCTACAAAGATGATTCAAATTGCAAAGTTGTAGAGAATTTCAAGCCCGACAAACGGCCCATTGGAAGTTTTTCACTATCTCTTATCGTTTTCCCGGAAAATACAAAAAACTGATCAAAAGATGTGATTTTGGTGTCAATTATCGGTTTTTCGGGCATAACTTTTTTATATTTGATGCTACAAAGATTATTCAAATTGCAAAGTTGTAGAGAATTTCATGCCCGACAAACGGCCCATTGGAAGTTTTTCACTATCTCTTATCGTTTTCCCGGAAAATACAAAAAACTGATCAAAAGACGTGATTTTGGTGTCAATTATCGGTTTTTCGGGCATAACTTTTTTATATTTGATGCTACAAAGATGATTCAAATTGCAAAGTTGTAGAGAATTTCACGCCCGACAAACGGCCCATTGGAAGTTTTTCACTATCTCTTATCGTTTTCCCGGAAAATACAAAAGACGTGATTTTGGTGTCAATTATCGGTTTTTCGGGCATAACTTTTTTATATTTGATGCTACAAAGATGATTCAAATTGCAAAGTTGTAGAGAATTTCACGCCCGACAAACGGCCCATTGGAAGTTTTTCACTATCTCTTATCGTTTTCCCGGAAAATACAAAAGACGTGATTTTGGTGTCAATTATCGGTTTTTCGGGCATAACTTTTTTATATTTGATGCTACAAAGATGATTCAAATTGCAAAGTTGTAGAGAATTTCACGCCCGACAAACGGCCCATTGGAAGTTTTTCACTATCTCTTATCGTTTTCCCGGAAAATACAAAAAACTGATCAAAAGACGTGATTTTGGTGTCAATTACAGGTTTTTCGGGCATAACTTTTTTATATTTGATGCTACAAAGATGATTCAAATTGCAAAGTTGTAGAGAATTTCATGCCCGACAAACGGCCCATTGGAAGTTTTTCACTATCTCTTATCGTTTTCCCGGAAAATACAAAAAACTGATCAAAAGATGTGATTTTGGTGTCAATTACACGTTTTTCGGGCATAACTTTTTTATATTTGATGCTACAAAGATGATTCAAATTGCAAAGTTGTAGAGAATTTCACGCCCGACAAACGGCCCATTGGAAGTTTTTCACTATCTCTTATCATTTTCCCGGAAAATACAAAAAACTGATCAAAAGATGTGATTTTGGTGTCAATTACACGTTTTTCGGGCATAACTTTTTTATATTTGATGCTACAAAGATTATTCAAATTGCAAAGTTGTAGAGAATTTCACGCCCGACAAACGGCCCATTGGAAGTTTTTCACTATCTCTTATCGTTTTCCCGGAAAATACAAAAAACTGATCAAAAGACGTGATTTTGGTGTCAATTACAGGTTTTTCGGGCATAACTTTTTTATATTTGATGCTACAAAGATGATTCAAATTGCAAAGTTGTAGAGAATTTCAAGCCCGACAAACGGCCCATTGGAAGTTTTTCACTATCTCTTATCGTTTTCCCGGAAAATACAAAAAACTGATCAAAAGACGTGATTTTGGTGTCAATTACAGGTTTTTCGGGCATAACTTTTTTATATTTGATGCTACAAAGATGATTCAAATTGCAAAGTTGTAGAGAATTTCACGCCCGACAAACGGCCTATTGGAAGTTTTTCACTATCTCTTATCGTTTTCCCGGAAAATACAAAAAACTGATCAAAAGACGTGATTTTGGTGTCAATTATCGGTTTTTCGGGCATAACTTTTTTATATTTGATGCTACAAAGATGATTCAAATTGCAAAGTTGTAGAGAATTTCACGCCCGACAAACGGCCCATTGGAAGTTTTTCACTATCTCTTATCGTTTTCCCGGAAAATACAAAAAACTGATCAAAAGACGTGATTTTGGTGTCAATTATCGGTTTTTCGGGCATAACTTTTTTATATTTGATGCTACAAAGATGATTCAAATTGCAAAGTTGTAGAGAATTTCACGCCCGACAAACGGCCCATTGGAAGTTTTTCACTATCTCTTATCGTTTTCCCGGAAAATACAAAAAACTGATCAAAAGACGTGATTTTGGTGTCACTTATCGGTTTTTCGGGCATAACTTTTTTATATTTTATGCTACAAAGATGATTCAAATTGCAAAGTTGTAGAGAATTTCACGCCCGACAAACGGCCTATTGGAAGTTTTTCACTATCTCTTATCGTTTTCCCGGAAAATACAAAAAACTGATCAAAAGACGTGATTTTGGTGTCAATTATCGGTTTTTTGGGCATAACTTTTTTATATTTGATGCTACAAAGATGATTCAAATTGCAAAGTTGTAGAGAATTTCACGCCCGACAAACGGCCCATTGGAAGTTTTTCACTATCTCTTATCGTTTTCCCGGAAATTACAAAAAACTGATCAAAAGACGTGATTTTGGTGTCAATTACAGGTTTTTCGGGCATAACTTTTTTATATTTGATGCTACAAAGATGATTCAAATAGCAAAGTTGTAGAGAATTTCAAGCCCGATAAACGGCCCATTGGAAGTTTTTCACTATCTCTTATCGTTTTCCCGGAAATTACAAAAAACTGATCAAAAGACGTGATTTTGGTGTCAATTACAGGTTTTTCGGGCATAACTTTTTTATATTTGATGTTACAAAGATGATTCAAATTGCAAAGTTGTAGAGAATTTCAAGCCCGACAAACGGCCCATTGGAAGTTTTTCACTATCTCTTATCGTTTTCCCGGAAAATACAAAAAACTGATCAAAAGACGTGATTTTGGTGTCAATTATCGGTTTTTCGGGCATAACTTTTTTATATTTGATGCTACAAAGATGATTCAAATTGCAACGTTGTAGAGAATTTCACGCCCGACAAACGGCCCATTGGAAGTTTTTCACTATCTCTTATCGTTTTCCCGGAAAATACAAAGAACTGATCAAAAGACGTGATTTTGGTGTCAATTATCGGTTTTTCGGGCATAACTTTTTTATATTTGATGCTACAAAGATGATTCAAATTGCAAAGTTGTAGAGAATTTCAAGCCCGACAAACGGCCCATTGGAAGTTTTTCACTATCTCTTATCGTTTTCCCGGAAAATACAAAAAACTGATCAAAAGACGTGATTTTGGTGTCAATTATCGGTTTTTCGGGCATAACTTTTTTATATTTGATGCTACAAAGATGATTCAAATTGCAAAGTTGTAGAGAATTTCAAGCCCGACAAACGGCCCATTGGAAGTTTTTCACTATCTCTTATCGTTTTCCCGGAAAATACAAAAAACTGATCAAAAGACGTGATTTTGGTGTCAATTATCGGTTTTTCGGGCATAACTTTTTTATATTTGATGCTACAAAGATGATTCAAATTGCAAAGTTGTAGAGAATTTCACGCCCGACAAACGGCCCATTGGAAGTTTTTCACTATCTCTTATCGTTTTCCCGGAAAATACAAAAAACTGATCAAAAGACGTGATTTTGGTGTCAATTACAGGTTCTTCGGGCATAACTTTTTTATATTTGATGCTACAAAGATGATTCAAATTGCAAAGTTGTAGAGAATTTCAAGCCCGACAAACGGCCCATTGGAAGTTTTTCACTATCTCTTATCGTTTTCCCGGAAAATACAAAAAACTGATCAAAAGACGTGATTTTGGTGTCAATTACAGGTTTTTCGGGCATAACTTTTTTATATTTGATGCTACAAAGATGATTCAAATGGCAAAGTTGTAGAGAATTTCAAGCCCGATAAACGGCCCATTGGAAGTTTTTCACTATCTCTTATCGTTTTCCCGGAAAATACAAAAAACTGATCAAAAGACGTGATTTTGGTGTCAATTATCGGTTTTTCGGGCATAACTTTTTTATATTTGATGCTACAAAGATGATTCAAATTGCAAAGTTGTAGAGAATTTCACGCCCGACAAACGGCCCATTGGAAGTTTTTCACTATCTCTTATCGTTTTCCCGGAAAATACAAAAAACTGATCAAAAGACGTGATTTTGGTGTCAATTACAGGTTTTTCGGGCATAACTTTTTTATATTTGATGCTACAAAGATGATTCAAATTGCAAAGTTGTAGAGAATTTCACGCCCGACAAACGGCCCATTGGAAGTTTTTCACTATCTCTTATCGTTTTCCCGGAAAATACAAAAAACTGATCAAAAGATGTGATTTTGGTGTCAATTACACGTTTTTCGGGCATAACTTTTTTATATTTGATGCTACAAAGATTATTCAAATTGCAAAGTTGTAGAGAATTTCACGCCCGACAAACGGCCCATTGGAAGTTTTTCACTATCTCTTATCGTTTTCCCGGAAAATACAAAAAACTGATCAAAAGACGTGATTTTGGTGTCAATTACAGGTTTTTCGGGCATAACTTTTTTATATTTGATGCTACAAAGATGATTCAAATTGCAAAGTTGTAGAGAATTTCAAGCCCGACAAACGGCCCATTGGAAGTTTTTCACTATCTCTTATCGTTTTCCCGGAAAATACAAAAAACTGATCAAAAGACGTGATTTTGGTGTCAATTACAGGTTTTTCGGGCATAACTTTTTTATATTTGATGCTACAAAGATGATTCAAATTGCAAAGTTGTAGAGAATTTCACGCCCGACAAACGGCCTATTGGAAGTTTTTCACTATCTCTTATCGTTTTCCCGGAAAATACAAAAAACTGATCAAAAGACGTGATTTTGGTGTCACTTATCGGTTTTTCGGGCATAACTTTTTTATATTTGATGCTACAAAGATGATTCAAATTGCAAAGTTGTAGAGAATTTCACGCCCGACAAACGGCCCATTGGAAGTTTTTCACTATCTCTTATCGTTTTCCCGGAAAATACAAAAAACTGATCAAAAGACGTGATTTTGGTGTCAATTATCGGTTTTTCGGGCATAACTTTTTTATATTTGATGCTACAAAGATGATTCAAATTGCAAAGTTGTAGAGAATTTCACGCCCGACAAACGGCCCATTGGAAGTTTTTCACTATCTCTTATCGTTTTCCCGGAAAATACAAAAAACTGATCAAAAGACGTGATTTTGGTGTCAATTATCGGTTTTTCGGGCATAACTTTTTTATATTTGATGCTACAAAGATGATTCAAATTGCAAAGTTGTAGAGAATTTCACGCCCGACAAACGGCCCATTGGAAGTTTTTCACTATCTCTTATCGTTTTCCCGGAAAATACAAAAAACTGATCAAAAGACGTGATTTTGGTGTCACTTATCGGTTTTTCGGGCATAACTTTTTTATATTTGATGCTACAAAGATGATTCAAATTGCAAAGTGGTAGAGAATTTCACGCCCGACAAACGGCCCATTGGAAGTTTTTCACTATCTCTTATCGTTTTCCCGGAAAATACAAAAAACTGATCAAAAGACGTGATTTTGGTGTCACTTATCGGTTTTTCGGGCATAACTTTTTTATATTTTATGCTACAAAGATGATTCAAATTGCAAAGTTGTAGAGAATTTCACGCCCGACAAACGGCCTATTGGAAGTTTTTCACTATCTCTTATCGTTTTCCCGGAAAATACAAAAAACTGATCAAAAGACGTGATTTTGGTGTCAATTACAGGTTTTTCGGGCATAACTTTTTTATATTTGATGCTACAAAGATGATTCAAATAGCAAAGTTGTAGAGAATTTCAAGCCCGATAAACGGCCCATTGGAAGTTTTTCACTATCTCTTATCGTTTTCCCGGAAATTACAAAAAACTGATCAAAAGACGTGATTTTGGTGTCAATTACAGGTTTTTCGGGCATAACTTTTTTATATTTGATGTTACAAAGATGATTCAAATTGCAAAGTTGTAGAGAATTTCAAGCCCGACAAACGGCCCATTGGAAGTTTTTCACTATCTCTTATCGTTTTCCCGGAAAATACAAAAAACTGATCAAAAGACGTGATTTTGGTGTCAATTATCGGTTTTTCGGGCATAACTTTTTTATATTTGATGCTACAAAGATGATTCAAATTGCAAAGTTGTAGAGAATTTCACGCCCGACAAACGGCCCATTGGAAGTATTTCACTCTCTCTTATCGTTTTCCCGGAAAATACAAAAAACTGATCAAAAGACGTGATTTTGGTGTCAATTATCGGTTTTTCGGGCATAACTTTTTTATATTTGATGCTACAAAGATGATTCAAATTGCAAAGTTGTAGAGAATTTCAAGCCCGACAAACGGCCCATTGGAAGTTTTTCACTATCTCTTATCGTTTTCCCGGAAAATACAAAAAACTGATCAAAAGACGTGATTTTGGTGTCAATTATCGGTTTTTCGGGCATAACTTTTTTATATTTGATGCTACAAAGATGATTCAAATTGCAAAGTTGTAGAGAATTTCAAGCCCGACAAACGGCCCATTGGAAGTTTTTCACTATCTCTTATCGTTTTCCCGGAAAATACAAAAAACTGATCAAAAGACGTGATTTTGGTGTCAATTATCGGTTTTTCGGGCATAACTTTTTTATATTTGATGCTACAAAGATGATTCAAATTGCAAAGTTGTAGAGAATTTCACGCCCGACAAACGGCCCATTGGAAGTTTTTCACTATCTCTTATCGTTTTCCCGGAAAATACAAAAAACTGATCAAAAGACGTGATTTTGGTGTCAATTACAGGTTCTTCGGGCATAACTTTTTTATATTTGATGCTACAAAGATGATTCAAATTGCAAAGTTGTAGAGAATTTCAAGCCCGACAAACGGCCCATTGGAAGTTTTTCACTATCTCTTATCGTTTTCCCGGAAAATACAAAAAACTGATCAAAAGACGTGATTTTGGTGTCAATTACAGGTTTTTCGGGCATAACTTTTTTATATTTGATGCTACAAAGATGATTCAAATGGCAAAGTTGTAGAGAATTTCAAGCCCGATAAACGGCCCATTGGAAGTTTTTCACTATCTGTTATCGTTTTCCCGGAAAATACAAAAAAACTGATCAAAAGACGTGATTTTGGTGTCAATTACAGGTTCTTCGGGCATAACTTTTTTATATTTGATGCTACAAAGATGATTCAAATTGCAAAGTTGTAGAGAATTTCAAGCCCGACAAACGGCCCATTGGAAGTTTTTCACTATCTCTTATCGTTTTCCCGGAAAATACAAAAAACTGATCAAAAGATGTGATTTTGGTGTCAATTATCGGTTTTTCGGGCATAACTTTTTTATATTTGATGCTACAAAGATTATTCAAATTGCAAAGTTGTAGAGAATTTCATGCCCGACAAACGGCCCATTGGAAGTTTTTCACTATCTCTTATCGTTTTCCCGGAAAATACAAAAAACTGATCAAAAGACGTGATTTTGGTGTCAATTATCGGTTTTTCGGGCATAACTTTTTTATATTTGATGCTACAAAGATGATTCAAATTGCAAAGTTGTAGAGAATTTCACGCCCGACAAACGGCCCATTGGAAGTTTTTCACTATCTCTTATCGTTTTCCCGGAAAATACAAAAGACGTGATTTTGGTGTCAATTATCGGTTTTTCGGGCATAACTTTTTTATATTTGATGCTACAAAGATGATTCAAATTGCAAAGTTGTAGAGAATTTCACGCCCGACAAACGGCCCATTGGAAGTTTTTCACTATCTCTTATCGTTTTCCCGGAAAATACAAAAAACTGATCAAAAGACGTGATTTTGGTGTCAATTACAGGTTTTTCGGGCATAACTTTTTTATATTTGATGCTACAAAGATGATTCAAATTGCAAAGTTGTAGAGAATTTCAAGCCCGACAAACGGCCCATTGGAAGTTTTTCACTATCTCTTATCGTTTTCCCGGAAAATACAAAAAACTGATCAAAAGACGTGATTTTGGTGTCAATTACAGGTTTTTCGGGCATAACTTTTTTATATTTGATGCTACAAAGATGATTCAAATTGCAAAGTTGTAGAGAATTTCATGCCCGACAAACGGCCCATTGGAAGTTTTTCACTATCTCTTATCGTTTTCCCGGAAAATACAAAAAACTGATCAAAAGATGTGATTTTGGTGTCAATTACACGTTTTTCGGGCATAACTTTTTTATATTTGATGCTACAAAGATGATTCAAATTGCAAAGTTGTAGAGAATTTCACGCCCGACAAACGGCCCATTGGAAGTTTTTCACTATCTCTTATCGTTTTCCCGGAAAATACAAAAAACTGATCAAAAGATGTGATTTTGGTGTCAATTACACGTTTTTCGGGCATAACTTTTTTATATTTGATGCTACAAAGATTATTCAAATTGCAAAGTTGTAGAGAATTTCACGCCCGACAAACGGCCCATTGGAAGTTTTTCACTATCTCTTATCGTTTTCCCGGAAAATACAAAAAACTGATCAAAAGACGTGATTTTGGTGTCAATTACAGGTTTTTCGGGCATAACTTTTTTATATTTGATGCTACAAAGATGATTCAAATTGCAAAGTTGTAGAGAATTTCACGCCCGACAAACGGCCCATTGGAAGTTTTTCACTATCTCTTATCGTTTTCCCGGAAAATACAAAAAACTGATCAAAAGACGTGATTTTGGTGTCACTTATCGGTTTTTCGGGCATAACTTTTTTATATTTTATGCTACAAAGATGATTCAAATTGCAAAGTTGTAGAGAATTTCACGCCCGACAAACGGCCCATTGGAAGTTTTTCACTATCTCTTATCGTTTTCCCGGAAAATACAAAAAACTGATCAAAAGACGTGATTTTGGTGTCAATTATCGGTTTTTCGGGCATAACTTTTTTATATTTGATGCTACAAAGATGATTCAAATTGCAAAGTTGTAGAGAATTTCACGCCCGACAAACGGCCCATTGGAAGTTTTTCACTATCTCTTATCGTTTTCCCGGAAAATACAAAAAACTGATCAAAAGATGTGATTTTGGTGTCAATTACACGTTTTTCGGGCATAACTTTTTTATATTTGATGCTACAAAGATTATTCAAATTGCAAAGTTGTAGAGAATTTCACGCCCGACAAACGGCCCATTGGAAGTTTTTCACTATCTCTTATCGTTTTCCCGGAAAATACAAAAAACTGATCAAAAGACGTGATTTTGGTGTCACTTATCGGTTTTTCGGGCATAACTTTTTTATATTTTATGCTACAAAGATGATTCAAATTGCAAAGTTGTAGAGAATTTCAAGCCCGACAAACGGCCCATTGGAAGTTTTTCACTATCTCTTATCGTTTTCCCGGAAAATACAAAAAACTGATCAAAAGACGTGATTTTGGTGTCAATTACAGGTTTTTCGGGCATAACTTTTTTATATTTGATGCTACAAAGATGATTCAAATTGCAAAGTTGTAGAGAATTTCACGCCCGACAAACGGCCCATTGGAAGTTTTTCACTATCTCTTATCGTTTTCCCGGAAAATACAAAAAACTGATCAAAAGACGTGATTTTGGTGTCACTTATCGGTTTTTCGGGCATAACTTTTTTATATTTTATGCTACAAAGATGATTCAAATTGCAAAGTTGTAGAGAATTTCACGCCCGACAAACGGCCCATTGGAAGTTTTTCACTATCTCTTATCGTTTTCCCGGAAAATACAAAAAACTGATCAAAAGACGTGATTTTGGTGTCAATTATCGGTTTTTCGGGCATAACTTTTTTATATTTGATGCTACAAAGATGATTCAAATTGCAAAGTTGTAGAGAATTTCAAGCCCGACAAACGGCCCATTGGAAGTTTTTCACTATCTCTTATCGTTTTCCCGGAAAATACAAAAAACTGATCAAAAGACGTGATTTTGGTGTCAATTATCGGTTTTTCGGGCATAACTTTTTTATATTTGATGCTACAAAGATGATTCAAATTGCAAAGTTGTAGCGCCCTTATGGCTAGGAATTTAGAAAAACCAAGACCATCATTAGACAGACGGGAAAAAATCCAATCGATTGGTTATGGTGCGGGGGTTGGGGGTTGCAATTTTTTGGAAATTTTGGTGTTTACCCCTAACTTAAAATGCTTATAGCTCCCTTATGGCTGGGAATTTAGAAAAACCAAGACCACCGTTAAAAAGACGGGAGAAAACCCTATCGAATGGTTATGGTGCGGGGGTTTGCTATTTTTTTCGGGACTTTTTGTTTTCACCCCAACTTAAAATGCTTATAGCGCCCTTATGGCTGGGAATTTAGAAAAACCATGACCACCATTATACGGACGGGAAAAAAACCTATCGATTGGTTATGGCGATTGCGCGATGGTATTGGGGGTAGTTTTTTGCATGTATTGTAGTTTTGGCGCGAATATCGTACCGCGTAAATTTTAATTATTATTTAATAACTAGAGCGCTTTGCAAGATGTAATATATATCAATCGCTAGGAAATTAAATAATCTACGCGTCAATAGTAGTTATTAAACATATTATTGCGTAATTAAGTCATAATTAGTATAACCAGATGCCATAAGGAACATATGAGTGCGAGTGAGAGCGATAGGACGGAGATATAAAACTAATGTTGGCAGTACTGTGCATCGATCGATAATTTCAGCGCTGCCAACACTATTTTTATATCTGCGTCTTATCGCTCTCACTCGCACTCATGTGTTTCTTCGAATGCTCGGTTATGAATGAAGTTCAAGAATGAATACCATGAATGAATTTACAAACAATTTATCCGTAGTACGTTCAAGTTACTATAAGAATATATCGGATAGTCAATTGTTTTCTAATACTAATTGTATATCAAATTAACTCATTCTGCAAGTGATAATTAATACAGGTGAGCTTGTATTGTAGAGCTTTGGTGTCATTTAATACTGTGATATCCTAACAAAATGTTTGATGGAAAAATTGGTTGCATTTAGGTAGTGTAATATTAATAATTTGATTCAAAGCCAACCATATTTCAAAGATGTAAACTGTTTATACCATCAATAAGTATTCAGTTAATTACATTTAAGGCATATGATACTAATTTATTGATGAATTGACCTAAAAGACAGAGAAAGGAGACAATTACTGTAACCAGCAATATTACGATTTATTTATTACTGTTTTATTCATTAAACTATTGTATTCAATATAGAAAGCTTCTGTGTGATGTTATCTTCTTTTTAGTGCCATCACAATTCCTATGCAGTGATAAGTTATGTTGGAAAAATCACCACTGGCACCAAAATGATGTGGATACCCCTGCCAATTACGTTGAGGATAACCATTTCTGGATACCAGCTGTTCCTCTTGGAACATCATCAGGAGGAAATGGAAGCATCGCTGCCACCACCTCAAGAACTGAGAACTAAAACTAATGCTGTTAGGTGTTATTTAAAGTTGTGAATGTTATGTGTGTGAAAACTGTGATGTGTGTATGCCTTCTCGGTTACTCCATCACAACAGCAGATTTTGGAAAACTTACAGTGTAGCAAAGACTCTATGATTTTGGAATTGCAGGTATCAAGTCCAGACTCCAGCTACTCTTTTCACCATTGTAAAATCTAATTTTACCAAAGGACTTGTGAATGTTCTCTCACATTACCACATGTCGTATCAACTCACTTGAATGTTGTCTTTCCTGTGTTTTAAACTGGGCGAGCAATGATTCAGGTGTATTGAAAGACTGAAATCAATACACACACACATAAATATAAATGTAGGAAATTATATGTTAGATGTCATTTGAAATTTCAACCTTTAAATGTTATAACAATTGCAACAATGCAAACAATTTTTAAAAAATGAACAAATCAGGCGCTTTTAAATTTCTTGAAAAATAAACAACTAAGATAGTTATTTTTTATAATTATCTGAAAATAGATGAATCAGGCAACTCAAAACTGTTTAGAATTTGTTTCTAGCTGGTATGGAAAAAAAGTTATGCCTTGTTGAAAACTACTGAAAATATGACATTTTCATGAAATTTCAACTTTTTTCAATCCACTTCAAATTTTACATTTATGTTCTATATATCCAAATGAATGTAATTTGAGAATTTCAGAAAAAAAAATCGGCTTGTTTTTTTATAATATATGAAAAACTTCGAAAAACATGATGGTCGTTTTCAGTGGATATCTCAAAAAAATTCACTATCAACATATATTATTTTTGGTATTATCTTAAACTAGATTAATCAGACTGTTTAAAAATGCATAGCACTTGATTTTATCTGCTGAAAAACAAATCTTACAGGTTACTGAAAAACAGCGACAAATTGCTTTCAGGTGAATGAATTTTGGCTATAACTCAAAAACCTGTTTATGAAAATGGCTAAAAATTGCATCAGTTATTCATCATAAGATATAAAATAGTTGTGCAAAATTTAAAATCGATCCGACTGAAAAAAAATTTCAGCCAAAACTGAAAATTATATTTGGCTGAAATTTTTGTTACAATATTTTCAACACATTTCATACTATATATTATTATTTCATATATCAAAATGAATGAAATATGAAAGTTTCAGTCAAATCGTCCAGGTAGTTTATTTTTAATTCCTGAAAAACTTAAAAAGTCAACCTCTTGGTTTTCAGTGGATATCTCAAGAAACTATACATCTATCACAATGATTTTTTAATACTATCTCAAAATCGATTACCAAAGCTATCCAAAAATGCATAGTATATGTTTTTATCACATCAGGTATTAATTATATACCTTCCTGAAAAAAGATGAAATTTTATTTTCAGCTGACTTTAAAGGCCAATAATTCAAAAAGTTTTTGATGAAAATGGCTAAAAATTGTTTCCGATGTTCAAAATAATGTCATAATTGATTATGCAAAAATTCAGATCGATCGCAACAAAAAAATATTTTTGCAGAAAAATTCCGAAGGTTAAACCCTTTGGATTTTTGGCGATTTTGGCAATTTTTTCGATTTGCTTTAAAATTTGCATATGTATTGTAACGGACATAAGAAACAATATTTTGGGAGTTTTATTCGTTTCAGACAGCTAGTTTTTCAGTTATGACTGAAAAACTAGTGAAAACATGGTGTTCGTTTTTGGTGGATATCTCAAAAAATATATAAATGACATACATATTTTCTATTATTATTTGAAAATAGATTAATTAAGGAAGCCAAATCCGTTTAGAATTTGTTTCTATCTAGTTTGAAACGAAAGTTACAGCTCACTGAAAAATCCTGAAAATGTTAATTTTTGCCGAAATTTCAAGTTTTTTCAATCGACTTCAAATTTTAGATTTGGATTCTGTCCATCCAAGTGAATGTAATTTGAGAGTTTCAGAAAAAAATCTCGGCTAGTTAATTAGTAATGACTGAAAAACTTCGAAAACATGGTGGTCGTTCTCAGTCGATATCTCAAAAAAATGCAGTATAAACATATATTATTTTTATTATTATCTTAAACTAGATTAATCAGGATATTCAAAAATGCAAAGCACTTGATTTTATCTGGTGAGAAACAAATCTTACAGGTCACTGAAAAACAGTGACAAATTGCTTTCAGGTAAATACATTTTTGCTATAACTTGAAAACCTGTGAATGAAAATGTCTGAAAATTGCATTAGTTATTCACTATAACATATAAAATAGTTGTGCAAAATTTGAAGTCGATCCGATTGAAAATAAATTTAAGCTAGAACTGTAAATATTTGACTGAAATTTTTGTTACAATTTTTTCAAATTTTATATTTACATTATATACATCCAGATGAACATATTTAGAGAGTTTCAGAAAAAAATTACAGTTGGTTTTTTTGTAATGGCTGTAAAACTTCCAAAACCGCCCTCGGCTTTGTATTTAGTCAATATCTGAAAAACAAAAAATATTATAGGCATTTTTTTAATATTATTATCTAGTAGATTAGTCAGGCTATTCAAAAATGTATCACACATAGTTGTTTTCTTATGAGTTTTATTTATTACTGAAAAAATTGATTTTTGATTTGAACGTGATTGTTTGAACCTAAAATTTTAAAACTCATCACTTCTGATACAACTCTTATAAAATATTTGTGCACATTACTCATGTAAAACTACACATATAGTTGCTAAAACTATAACAACTTTTCTCTAGGAAAAAAACAAATGTTTATATGGGTACCTGTGTGGGCTGGTCAGGTTGATATGGTGTCTCTAACCAATCTCCTTATTGACAGTCGATGGTGATCAACCCTTACTGCCTGGATGTAGAATTGGGCCTGTGTGTGCCAGTCGACCTGCTACCTTTCTCAAGATATGCCTGATTGCTATTGCAGGGTCGGAGGTGAACCGGATGTGGACACTCCACCACAGCTAACTGGTGAATCCAAGCAGCAGATTCCTTCTCACAGGACATCATATTTGAAACACAGAAGAAAAGAGCAATTAGTTTGAGAAAATAACTAAATAAAAATAGATTAATACAGTCATATTAAGGTCAAGGCAAAATATAATCAAAAAGTGACAAAGTTAAATAATAAAAAATTATTTAATTAAAATTACATATGTTATAAGATTAAAGAACATTAAAGAGTTTGCTACTTAGCTTAAGCTACCGCAGGTACAAGCCAAGTACAAAACACAATATAGAATTGATGTGTTCTGAGGGCACCTTCATAAAAAGCTTTACGTACAGTTTCCCCAACCGGCTCCTCAACTTCCTCGTCTTCATAAACTAATCCTCCCCATGTTCGTTCTTGCCCAAATTAACTGAAAGTTCATCTATTAGCAATTTAATTAAATGTTTCAAAACATCTTTGTAATTTGAGGTTATTTTAATAAAAGAACTAATGGAAGTAGTTTAATTGCTACCGTATTGCAAATAGTTCAAAGGAAGCACCGATCAGTGTTGCCAACATTAGATTTATATCTCTGTCGTAACGCTCTCACTCGCACTCATGTGTTCTTATGGGATTTGTTTATGTTAATTATGATTTAATTACGTGATAATATGTTTAATTATTACTACTGGCGCGTAGATTATGTAATTCCCTAACGATTGATATCAATTACACCTTTCAACGCGCTCTAGTTATTGCGTTATAATTGTTTGAAGTTGAGTGTCGACCGACTCTTACTCCTGCTCTCCTAGTCCGACAGTCTCGGAGCGCCCAAAAACGCGCTTTCACCATAATTTCGCTGTCAACCCCCAACTTTAAAGTTGTGTAGCGCCCTTATGGCTAGGAATTTAGAAAAACCAAGACCATCATTGGACAGACGGGAAAAAATCCAATCGATTGGTTATGGTCCGGGGGTTGGGGGTTGCAATTTTTTTGGAAATTATTGTTTTTACCCCTAACTTAAAATGCTTATAGCTCCCTTATGGCTGGGAATTTAGAAAAACCAAGACTACCGTTATAAAGACGGAAGAAAACTCTATCGATTGGTTATGGTGCGGCGGTTGGGGGTTGCAATTTTTTCGGAACTTTTTGTTTTTTAATCCCCAACTTAAAATGCTTATAGCGCCCCTATGGCTGGGAATTTAGAAAAACGATGACCACCATTAGGCGGACGGGAAAAAAACCTATCGATTGGTTATGGTTGCGCGGTGGTTTTTGGGGTAATTTTTTGCATGTATTTTAGTTTTGGCGCTAATAAATATCGCGTAAATTTTAATTATTACGTAATAACTAGAGCGCTTTGAAAGGTGTAATATATATCAATCGCTAGGGAATTAAATTATCTACGCGTCAATAGTATTAATTAAACATATTAATGCGTAATTAAGTCGTAATTAGCATAAACAGATGCAATAAGGAACATATGAGTGCGAGTGAGAGCGATAGGACGGAGATATATAAAACTAATGTTGGCAATACTGTGCATCGATCGATAATTTCAGCGCTACCAACATTATTTTTATATCTGCGTCTTATCGCTCTCACTCGCACTCATATGTTCCTTATGGCATCTGTTTATGCTAATTACGACTTAATTACGCATTAATATGTTTAATTATTAGTACTGGCGTGTAGATTATTTAATTCCCTAGCGATTGATATATATTACACCTTTCAAAGCGCTCTAGTTATTGAATTATAACCTTCTGAAGTTTGGTGTGCCGTCGACCGACTCTTACTCCTGCTCTCCTGGTCCGAGAGTCTCGGAGCGGCCAAAAACGCGCTTTCACCATAATTTCGCGGTTTACCCCCAACTTTAAAGTGGTGTAGCGCCCTTATGGTTTGGAATTAAGAAAAACCAAGACCACCATTAGAAAGACGGGAAAAAATCCAATTGATTGGTTATGGTGCGGGGGTTGGGGGTTGCAATTTTTTTGGAAATTTTTGTTTTTACCCCCTACTTTAAATGCTTATAGCTCCCTTATGGTTATGAATTTGGAAAAACCGAGACCACCGTTAGATAGAGGGGGAAAAAACCTATCGATTGGATATGTCGTGGTGGTTGGGGGTGGCAATTTTTTTTTTGCCTACCGCCACATGTAGGTATGGCCTTCAACCCCAACTTAAAATGCTTATAGCACCCTTATGGCTGGGAATTTAGAAAAACCAAGACCACGATTAGACGGACGGGAAAAAACCCTATCGATTGGTTAGGGTGCGATGGTTGGGGGTGGCAATTTTTTATTTATTATGATGTAGGTTTGACGTTCAACCCCAACTTGTGTTTTCACATTTGCTGACGATTATAGCAGGTAAACGGTAAGAGCTAGAGAAAAGTGTTTCAGTCTCAATTTGTAGGCCCTGAAATACTCTACATTTTGATATATAAACCATCTCTCTAGCATTTGAAACATAGATGCTACGGAGTTTAAATGGGGAAAATACATGAAATTTTATAATTTTCGCATTTGCTGACGGTCATAGCTCGAAAACGGTAAGAGTTAGAGAAAAGTGCCTAAGTCTCAATTTGTATGCCTTGAAATACTCTACATTTTTATATATAAACCATCTTTCTAGCATTTGAAACATAGACGCTACGGAGTTTAAATGGGGAAAATACATGAAATTTCATAATTTTCGCATTTGCTGACGGCCATAACTCGAAAACGGTAAGAGCTAGAGAAAAGTGTTTAAGTCTCAATTTGTAGGCCCTAAAATACTCTACGTTTTGATATATAAACCATCCCTCTAGCATTTTAAATAAAAACGCTACCGAGTTTTACGTGGAAAATTCCATGAAATTTCATGTTTTCACATTTGCTGAGGGTTGTAGCGTGTAAATGGTAAGAGCTAGAGAAAAGTGTCAAAGTCTCAATTTGTAGGCCCTGAAATACTCTACATTTTGTTATATAAACACATATGATGTCCTCAATGTGTAGGGCTTGATATGCTACTACAGTACAGCTACATTATTATCATTAAGCATTTATTGGATCAAATCACCTGAAACACACAACAACTTTGTACATACATTTTGTTAATACATTTAAACACAACAGCAGTATTAATAAAAAGATTGAAAGCCTCTCTCTCTCTGCGGGGTAAAGGGTGGTGAATGCATTTAAACAAAACAGCAGAATTACCAAAGAGATTGTTAGCCCCTCTCTCTGTGAGGCTAAGGGGGTGCAATGCAATTAAACACAACTGGAGGATTACTAAAAATATTGTAAGCCCCCATCTCTGAGGTGGAAGGTGGTTAATGCATTTAAACACGTTGTTGAGTTCTTCATAGATTTAACTCAGTCAATACACCTGAAACATTACTCGCTTAGTTCAAAAGACAAGAGAGACAAAGTTCAAGCATGCTGACATTTGTTAGAATATCTTGACATCCTGGATTGAAATAAAAAACACTTCTATCTTTATAGGGCTATCAGCCGTGAGCCTTTTCCGCCGGTTAAGGGAGCTCAGAGGAGTTTAATCTCCCGGTACTTACCTTAACGTCACAGAAACCCTTTAAAAAACTGTGAAAGGTGATTCGCTTCCAGCTGGGGATTGAACTCAGGTTTTCCAATGCTCAGTACCAGAAGGACGACGCCTCTACCCACTCGGCCACTGAGCTGGGTGGCTTGAAATAATTAAACTAAATCGAACACATTTGGAAATCGGCCGAGAAAGCGAGCTAGGGATGATTCCGTGAAAGCAAAATCGATGCACAAACTTGATACATTTACCGTGTGGAAAAATAATGTTTAGCATACGTAACTCGCGCACGATACAATAAAAAGAAGCGCTAAACGGACGAGGTTTGTTTGTAACTTTAGTTCGAATAATGTTGAGAGTAATAGTTGAAAAAGATTGTTAGTAATAGTAGTTCAAAGAGTAGCGACGCCAGCGCTCGAAAAAGTCGGCGTACAATGCATGAACCGCAAGCTTCACTAAATTGCGGATAGATATCGCTGTGGGGTGACGCCAGCACCATCTGTTCTAGAAGGCTTGAACTACACGCATTGTAGTTCATGCTTTAAGGAACAGATGGTGCTGGCGTCACCCCACAGCGACATCTATCCGTAATCTAGTGAAGCTTATGGTTCATGCACTGTACGCCGATTTTTTCGAGCACTGGCGTCGCTAATATTTGAACTACTATTACTAACAATGTTTTTCAACTATTACTCTCAATATTATTCGAACTATTTTTAAATTTAAAACAAACAATTCTAAATTATAATTATAATTAAAAATATATATTAGTTTATTACAATATTATTAGCTTGGGAATGTCAAAATGGTTGGTAATTGAATATTTTGTATAAGGATTTAATCCTTTCAGCCTTAATTTTGAAAATATTTTTTTCTTTCTTTAATTATTATAACACTGAATACAGTGTATAAATAATTAAAAAAAGGAAAATAATAAAATGTGTGTATTCACACATTTTATTTTTTACATTCTTTAATTATTTATATACTATATTTAGTGTTATAATAATTAAAGAAAGAAACAAATATTTTCAAAATTAAAATCTAGGGCTGAAAGGGTTAAATCCTTATACAAAATATTCAATTACCAACCATTTTGACATTCCCCAGCTAATAATATTGTAATAAGCTAATAAATATTTTTAATTATAATTATAATTTAGAATGGTTTGTTTTAAATTTAAAAATAGTTCGAATATGTTGAGAGTAATAGTTAAATAAAATATTGTTAGCAATAGTAGTAACAAATATTTTCAAAATTGAAATCCAGGGCTGAATGGGTTAAATCCTCATACAAAATATTTGATTAAATATTAATTTGTAAAAGTTTCTAAAACTGCACATAGATTTTCTTTGAAATACCTTGTTGGTGGAATGAAATCTATTGATTAAAAGCAAACATATAGCAATCTATATGTTCGCTTTTAATGAATAGATTTCATTCCAACAACAAGGTATTTTAAAGAAAATCTATGTGCAGTAAGTAAATGTTTTGGTGGCAAATGCCACCAGCAGGGCTAGAAAGGGTTAAGGGTTTAACCGTTTTATGATTATCATGGAAAATATACTAAGGTAATAGTAATAACAAAGAACATACAATATATAAATGCCATCTTTTTTTTAAATATAATATTTGCTGTGACTAAATAATAATATATTATTTCCTAATTAGTAATAAAAATAGAATTCTTTCAACAAAATAATAACAAATTTGCACTTTCATTCACGGGTGCAAAAGGTTACACCTCTTTAATACTTAATATTGTGGTCATGGGGTAGCTTCAAGCACCTTAAAATGTAGTGGCGTAACATACAAAAATTTATTATGATTATTATATAAACATAAATTTAATTATGTAATGAATAACCATTCCTTGACACCTTATCTGTTAAGAGGAAGTGATTACAAAAGAAAGAAAGTGAATAGGTTGGTTGGTAGGGACCATCCACACACCCCATCTTTGATCGCATAGTCTTTTCCATAGGATAACTCTTTCTGAAATGGTTTAAACAATATAAAATGTCTGTATTCATAGAAAAAACTATGCAAACAAAGGAGGGTGGGCAAGCAGTCTAAAAAAAATTGTAGGTGTCTAGATTAACAAAATATTGTTTCAATTTTCTATTAAATAATTTTCTGCGAGTGTTTTCTTATAATAGAACATTAATTAATCAATAATACTTTATTGATTAATTAATGTTAAATGTTTAATTAATTAATTTTAAAGTCAAACTACTGTTTGAATCATGAAGAAAAAACAGTGTGGTGCAGAGTTCAATTCAAATTGGCCTCTACTACTCTTTACATTCTAGTAAATTCATTATAACAATTTTTTAAGGTAAATTTTTTTGTCAGCCACATTATTAAAGGTGCTTGTCCCCTATATAATAAATCTAATATTTTTTTTTGTAAAAAAATGTTTCCCTTTTATAATAATAATAATAAATCTTTTCATTTATAAATGCAATAAGTGAGTGCCAGATACGAGTATTTGCCTGATAAATATACTGTACTTGAATAAAGGTGATATAAATCACCCCTAATAGTATGATTATTTATATAATAATAAAAATAAATACAATCTCTGTTTCTCTCACTCTCTTTCGTCTCTATTTATATGTACAGATAATTACTACCTAGTAGTAGCTGCACCATTCGTGCTGGCTTTTCGCATCTTCAATGTCTGTTTCTGGTGCTCGATTGCAAAGTCCCTCTCTGTGAGATTGAGTTTACCCACATTCAGCACCAAGTACTCCTCACTAAGCACCTCTTCGGGTGGGTTACGTAGGAAATCGAGGGTTTCACAGAGGCCAGAGCACTGTTTTCTGTGTTTGGCAGTGCCTAGGCACCCCACGAGTATCACCAATGCCACCTTAAACAGCACCTTGATGCCTTCGCTTAAAAATATATCCCAGATCCGTAATAGCGAGTCCCAGGGGAGGGTGCGCGTAAACGCACACAAAAACCATTCAGTGCAGTAGTACATGGGTTCAGCTGCAACCTTTTTTAAGTGCTTGTATGCTGGCATACAGACCTTCTTTAGCAGTGCTTGCAAGATCATGCCATCCCGCTGCACAATTTCCATTGATGGGGAGTAGTAGTTCATTAAGTATTTATCGGATATGCTAACAAGACACCAGAATGCATGTTCTGCGGGCATGTGCATCAGGAGGAAAGCGGCTACAGGGGCTTGTGCCTGACAGTAGCCTACTTTAGGGTTGTGCACCACATATGCTTTCAGTACATGAGATAACTCCTTTTGTCTAAAAACATTATAAATGTTAATGGTGCAAATAATTATTGTTTATATAATACAGGGGTAGTATTCAACAATATTCTATAAATCTTTCAATAAAGCACCTTATACAATCAATAATACTATTAATATTTTAGAATAATGACAGTATGAAAATAATATTATAGGTAATTGATATTTCTATCAAGTATACAACTAAATTTTATTAAAATAAATTGATCAGAATACAAATTAATGGACCTATGCAAATTTTTATAAAATTATTCAAAATTTCAAATTTTTTTGAAAATAATGTTGTAGGTAAGTGATATTTTCATAAAGATACAACAAAATTTTATTAAAATAAATTGTTCAAAATACAAATTAATGGGACTATGTAATTTTTTATAAAATTATTTTTAAAAAATCGATTTTTTTTTTAAATTAATGTTGTAAGTAATAGATATTTATATAAAGAATACAATAAAATTTTATTAAAATAAATTGTTCAGAATACTAATTAATGGGACTATGCAAATTTTTATAAAATTATTTAAAAAAATCGATTTTTTTTTAAATTAATGTTGTAGGTAATTGATATTTATATAAAGAATACAATAAAATTTTATTAAAATAAATTGTTCAGAATACTAATTAATGGGCCTATGCAATTTTTTATAAAATTATTCAAAATTTCGATTTTTTTTTAAATTTGCTGTAAGTTATAGATATTTCCATAAAGAATACAACAAAATTTTATTAAAATAAATTGTTCAGAATACAAATTAATGGGCCTATGCAAATTTTTATAAAATTATTCAAAATTTCGAAATTTTTTAAAAATTTGCTGTAGGTTATTGATATTTCCATAAAAAACACAACAAAATTTTATTAAAATAAATTGTTCAGAATACAAATTAATGGGCCTATGCAATTTTTTATAAAATTATTCAAAATTTCGATTTTTTTTGAAAATTTGCTGTAGGTTTTTGATATTTCCATAAAGAATACAATAAAATTTTATTAAAATAAATTGTTCAGAATATAAATTAATGGGCCTATGCAAATTTTTATAAAATTATTCAAAATTTCGAATTTTTTTAAAAATTTGCTGTAGGTTATAGATATTTCCATAAAAAACACAACAAAATTTTATTACAATAAATTGTTCAGAATACAAATTAATGGGCCTATGCAAATTTTTATAAAATTATTCAAAATTTCGAAATTTTTTGAAAATTTGCTGTAGGTTATAGATATTTCCATACAGAATAGAACAAAATTTTATTAAAATAAATTGTTCAGAATACAAATTAATAGGCCTATGAAATTTTTTATAAAATTATTCAAAATTTCGATTTTTTTTTTGAAAATTTGCTGTAGGTTTTTGATATTTCCATAAAGTATACAATAAAATTTTATTAAAATAAATTGTTCAGAATTCAAATTAATGGGCCTATTCAAAATTTTATAAAGTTATTAAAAAATACTGTACGATAATATGTTTAAAATGTTTATTATTCTACAATATTGCCAGTATTACTTATCATGCAAAATATAGTAACAATGGAATGAAGAGAGTACTGATGTTTATCCAGATAATTGATTACTTGATAAATATAAAAGGAGAATTGAAGAAAATACTAGCTACTACTAGGACTGACAGTATTATTGACTGTATCAGGCACCTTACATGGTCAATAATACTGTCAGTTCTAGTACTGTCAATATTTACTTCAATTGTCATTTTATATTTATCAAATAATCAATTATCCAGATAAACATCAATATTCTCTTCATTACATCCTTACTATACCTTAAACGATGAGTAATACTTGCAATATTTTAATAATGAACCTTTTAAACATGTTATCCTACATTAATACTGTCATTATTCTAAAATATTGACAGTATTATTGATCATTTTAATAATGAACCTTTTAAACATGTTATCGTACATTAATACTGTCATTATTCTAAAATATTGATAGTATTATTGATCATGTAAGGAGCCTCTATCCCCAAAATTACCTAGGGGATGTAATTACTTTAAGATTCTCTCTATTGGAAACACTGAATAATAAAACAAAAGGTCATGAATCACAAGCACTATTCCGAGATATTTGACATTTGTTTTAACAATTGCTGTCACAATGACATATTAAATTTTTCCATTTAATAGCTTATGTAATCTATATGTTTATAGAATGTAAGTGAATATGGGTAGTAGTGTTTTTATTTTTAAATAAAACATTTGTACTCACCCAGGTTTGTCCTCAGAGCAGAACATTTCATGAAACGGAAATTGCCGGTGCAAGTCCTTTTTTATGTCATCCACCGCTTTTGGATCCGCTTCCTTTTCACAGCATGCTTTGTATCGGCCTGGGTCAGCCTCCAGCAGCATCATGCCCCCACAGAGGTAGGCCCATGCTCGGGGGCGAACAGACATTGGAATCCCTAAAAAAATTATAGTTAACTAAACTGGTTTTTGTTCACATAGTAGTAGTGCAGTAGTTAGCACCCCCACTTCAATAATTAGCAGTCTGATGCTCATATTCACCAATATCCCAAAAACTGCAAAGTTCCCATTAGCTATTGAATGGAAAAATTGAAATTGTGACATAAATTGCCAAAACAAATGTCAAAAACCTTGAATAGCACTTGTGATTGGAGCTTTGATGACACCTTTTGTTTAATTATTCAGTGTCTCCAATAGAGTGAATCTAAAGTAACTATATTCTCCAGATAATGTGTTTATTGTTGTTATAACAACAAATACTATTGAGTTCAATAGCTGATAGATTTATAAGGCACCTTACACGATCAATATTACTGTCAATATTTTAGAATAATGACAGTATTACCGTACGATAATATGTTTAACATGTTCATTATTCTAAAATGTTGCCAGTATTACTCATCATCTAAGGTATAGTAATGATGTAATGAAGAGAATACTGATCTTTATCCGGATAATTGATTACTTGATAAATATAAAAGGACTGAAGAAAATATTGACAGTACTAGGATTGACAGTATTACTGACCATGTAAGGTGCCTTTATGAAACATTAGTGAATATGGGGGTAAAGCAGTTCAGGTTTACAAGCTGAACTTATCTTGTATTATTATTATGTGTTTAAATTTTAAATTAATTAAATGTGAATGTACATGTGTTGCATTCAATTTTAGGCTTAAATATATTTTTATTGTCCTGCATGTTTTTTTATGTATTTCAAATGTCATTTATTAACTGTATTGTAATTGTTGATGTTTACACCCAAAAATGTATTTTGGCTATATGAAAAAATAAAGTTTATTATAATAGCCATTTTCATTTATTGTTCGAGAGCTGTTACTGGCTGGTCTTAGCTGGTTTGGAACAGCCCAGAAAAGCTCCCAAGCAATAAACGAAAGCAGCTAATAGCAGAAAAACACTAATAAGTATAATTAATTGTCTAGAATAATTAAGCCAAAGCTTTAAAGGTCATACCAATGTTACGCTCTATAAACCCAAGTCACTCATTAATTTACCACATAGCAAATTTAAACAGTAACTCACCCTTTCTACATCTCTCCCTGATCTTCCGATAGTTCTTCTCCATATAGAAACTCCACTTGGACATCATCTTCAGCCACTTTCGCTCGCGCCTCAAAATAATCTCCGGCGAGGGGCCCTGGCGTGGCTCGGGCGAGTACTGCGTGCCGCCGAGGAACCCATGCCGGTCGGGCACCGTGGAAATCACACTGCCGTCCACCAGGGTGCTCGACTCGGAGCACACCGAGCCCTCGTCGTCCTTAACGGACGCTGCCATCGTCAACACCACCGCCCCCACACACACACTCACAAATTATAGCCGCACCCACTACCACATTAGGTTACACATGCCGCTATTCCGCGGGGGGGCCCCGAGTAAAGTAATTACTGTAACAACAACGGAGCGGGGCGCACAATATTTGGGCCAAAAACACGAAACGTACGGAGCAAACGTCAAACGCGAGACATTGATTTTGACAGGTTAGGGCGAAGTTGGCGCGATGGGCGGGCGGCAATGTTGCCGGATCGAGAAAAAAAACTGGGACATAAAAGATACATTAGTTAGGCAACCAAATGTACAATAATAACTCAGTGTTTCCAATAGAATCTAAAATAATTACATTATCTAGATAATATATTTATTGTTGCTATAACTAATATTTATGGATTAGCTATTGATACCTTTATGGAACATTGGTGAGCACGGGGGTGGGTATAACTTAATTGGTCAAATATCAAAGTACTTTGATGGGTCTTGGAAAAAAGCTTGATGAAACTTTCATGAAATTGGAGGCAACAATTGCTACAAATATAATTTGGCATTTACGTCAAAATTTTGTATGACAACTGTCATAATTAAAATTTGGTATTAATAATGACATATGTCATACATGACATTAACTTTTATAATTAGGTACAATTATGACAGATATAACCTTGAGTGATTTAAAAACAATAGCAATTTTGTTTATTATGAAAAATTGCTATTGTTTTTACATCACAAGATAAACCTATTTTTTTTTAAACAATTGCACAGAAAGCAATTGTTTAAAAAAAAAATAGGTTTTAAATATAGGTAACTAGATGTAAAATAAAAATTCCGAACCATCTATTTTTAGTCAAACATTGACAACGTCGCAATTTTTTTATATTTAAATCAGCTGTTATGATCCAAATGCATGTTGTTTACATCTAGCTAATGACTACTAATTAAGTTCCAAAGTTCAACGTGTGTGTGTGTGTGTGTGGATCTGTTTTGAATCGACCAAAAGTATGGCTTTCCTCCAACGCAGCTTGCCCAAATTCAGTAGGTAGCTTGATTTTAAATGCTAAATGTCATTTGTTTGTGAAACAAAACTTAATTTATTTGACGTGCAACAAACAATTATAATTTTCATTAAAAATCATGAAAGCTGATAATTTTAATTCCTACTAACTTGTTTTAAGGACTTTTGTTTGATCTATGTTGCAACTGCCATTTGATTTTCAACGATTTATGGTTTATCTATTTTCATTATTTAATGTGGCAAGAAAAGAGTGTGACAATAGAATAGAGGAAATTATAATCAAGAAAGGAAAGACAGTTAAACAAGCAAGAGAACTGGCGAAGAACATGTGGCCAAACTTATATAATTTTCATTAAAGTTTCATCAAATTTGCACATGATTTTTAATTCTAACTACCTAATTTTATTTTTATTTGTATCTACCCCTGCAACTACCACAACTACCAAATTTGAATAACTTTTATTTGTATCTATCCTGCAACTGGTATTTTATCATAAACGACTTGTGATAATCAATCTTCATTATCTAATGTGCAACAAACACATATAATTTTCATTAAAAATGATGAAATTTTGTATAAGCTCATATTTTATTAATTCTAAATAGTTTATTTTAATAACTATTATTTGTATCTTTCATGTAACAGTAGCTAATATCAAATTTGTATTTGTAAATTGTCATATTTCTATAACTCTTTTTTTATAGGTAGTTATGTACGAACCAGAGGAATCGCATCACTGTGTGCACTATCAGACACCCATCAAATGCTGCAACAGACATGTAGAGACTTTGCAGATGCAGAACTTAAGCCAATTGCAGCAAAAATTGATCGTGAACATCTTTACCCCAAAGAACAAATTCGAAAAATGGGGGAACTCGGGTTGATGGCAGTTGCAGTACCTGAAGAGCATGGAGGCACCGGTTTAGACTACTTAGCATATGCAATTGCCATGGAGGAGATTAGCAGAGGGTGTGCATCTGCTGGTGTCATTATGTCTGTCAATAACAGTCTTTATTTGGGACCAGTCGAGCATTTTGGTAATGCCAAACAGAAGGAACAGTATGTCACACCTTTTACTACAGGAGACAAGGTAATTACTTTCACTAACTTTTGTTACAGTAAGATATTTATGGATATCCCTCTTAAAACACATTCGAGCAGTGCTGACATATGAAACAGAAACATGGCCATTAAAGAATCGCAACTTTTGGGATAGTTTTTCGCATTTTGTGGAAAAACAGTATGTGCTATCGAAAAACATCTAATGAGTGATTTGTTCGGCTTGATATTCTCTACAACTATGCCATTTGAATTATCTTTCTATCACAGTAAATAAAAAAGTTATCGTATAAAAACTAGAACTACAACTTTGGGGTTATTTTTCGCATTTTGTCGAAAAACGGTACGTGCTACCGAAAAACAACGAATGGGCATTTTGTTAGATTTGGAATTTTCTATAACTATGCCATTTGAATTATCTTTCTATCACGTAAAATAAAAAAGTTATGAGGAAAAAATTATAAAATCGCACATTTTGGGATAGTTTTTCGCATTTTGCGAAAAAACAGTACGTGCTATCGGAAAACATCTAATGAGTGATTTGTTAGGCTTGAGATTCTCTACAACTATGCCATGTGAATTATCTTTCTATCACGTAAAATAAAAAAATTATCGAGATAAAAACTAGAAGAATCACAACTTTGGGGTTGTTTTTCGCATTTTGTGAAAAAACGGTACGTGCTACCGAAAAACATCTAATGGGCTTTTTGTCAGATTTGGAATTCTCTATAACTATGCCATTTGAATTGTCTTTCTATCGCGTAAAATAAAAAAGTTATGAGGAAAAAACTATAAAATAGCACATTTTGGGATAGTTTTTCGCATTTTGTGGAAAAACGGTACGTGCTACCAGAAAACATCTAATGGGTGCTTTATCTGGCTTGAAATTCTCTATAACATTCGCTTTTGAATTATCTTTCTATGACGTAAAATAAAAAAGTTATGAGGATAAAACACTTTTGGGGAAGTTATCCCACATTTTTTTTTTTTGGAAAAGTAGTACGTGCTATCTAATGGGCGTTTTGTCAGTTAAAGTTTTAGATTAAAAACCATTTTCATGATTGACTCACAGTTTTTAGCTGCACAATAGATATATTAATCCTCTATCCTTATTTATCTAGGTAGGCTGTTTCGCATTGTCCGAGCCCGGGAACGGTTCGGACGCTGGAGCAGCCTCCACCACCGCCCGCCAAGTGGACGGCGGCTACACCCTCAACGGCTCCAAGTCCTGGATCACCAACGGTTACGAGTCCGAGGCGGCGGTAGTGTTCGCCACGACTGACAAAAGTTTAAAGCATAAAGGTACGCGTATTTTTAACTAGTATTGGTAATTTCTTACACCACTTGGTTTGTTTAGGCATTTCGGCGTTCGTTATCCCAAAACCGACTGCGGGCCTCGCACTGGGCAAGAAGGAAGACAAACTGGGCATTCGTGGCTCATCCACATGTCTGCTGATTTTTGAGGATTGCACGATTCCAAGCGAATGCCTACTGGGAAAATCTGGCGACGGTTTCAAGGTAGTTATATCGAGCTTACTTTACGTATCTTTTCTGGACAGTTCTGGATAGTTGGCTGGAGGGTAGACACTTAGGCCTCAAAATGGGCCCGTTGTGAAACCTCCCTTTAAGGCTCAATTCACATATAAACGGCGTCGGGCGCAGGCGCGACGTCGCACAGGCGATTGTGATGTTCATATGTAGTGAAGGGGTGGACATTGCACCTTATGTTTACATAGAGGCCTCGTGCCTGTCGCCGTGCCGGCACCGCGTCTTCGTCTAAGACACGGTAGACGCCTAAGACCACGTCGCCTATATGTAAACATAAGGTGCAATGTCCACCCCTTCACTGCATATGAACATCACAATCGCCTGTGCGACGTCGCGCCTGCGCCCGACGCCGTTTATGTGTGAATTGGGCCTAAGGCTGCTCACTCGTCCCACCAGACAATTATGCGTGCGAGTTGGCGGGTGAGGAGTTGTTAAGTATCTTTTAGAGTTGATTTTAATTTTGCACTAAAAACAAATGTTTTTGATGAAAATCGTTTAAATTTCAAACTTATAGATCGCCATGAAAACATTAGATGCGGGCCGAATAGGCATTGCTTCACAGGCTTTGGGTATAGCACAGGCATCATTAGAGGTTGCCGTGGAGTACGCGTCGAAACGGCTGGCATTTGGCAAACCGTTGACCAAACTCCAAACTATACAGAACAAGCTAGCAGAAATGGCATTGCAATTGGAGTCCGCGCGATTGCTGACGTGGCGCGCCGCTTGGCTTAAGGACAATAACAGGGGGTATACAAAGGAGGCGGCGATGGCTAAACTGGCTGCTAGTGAGGCGGCCACATTACTCAGTCATCAGTGCATACAGATTTTAGGCGGAATGGGGTGAGTAAAACTATTGTTTAAACTAAATAGTCCGTTTTGGCTTTACAATTGGATGTCTTTCTACAAAAAGGAATCAACCCACAAAATATGTTTGTTTCTTCTACCTTTATACTTAAGGTAAACAATTTAACTTAAAAATATATAGCTCTAACCCCCCTATTCACCGACGTTACATAAATCTGTCAATACCTATGTTATCCATTACTTTCTATGATTCAATTAATGTCATTTATTAATTTAAGACTAATTAAAAAAATATATGAGAAAAATAATGTAATGCATAGTTCAAGTCATTTGAAATAGTGGACGGGCATAGTTTGGTTTCAAACGACTTGAACTATGCATTACATTATTTTTCACATGTATTTTTTTAATTAGTCTTCAATTAATAAATGACATTAATTTAATCATAAAAAATAAAGGATAATAGTGTAGTGCATAGTTCAAGTCGTTTGAAATAGTGGACGGGTATAGTTTGGTTGGTAGGGGCCGCCCGCCCACCCCATCTTTGTTCGCATAGTTTTTCCATAGGATAACACTCTTCTCGGAATAGTTTAAACAATATAAAACATCTATATCCAATGAAAAAACTATGCGAGCGAAGGTGGGGTGGGCGGGCGGCCCCTACCAACCAAACTATACCCGTCCACTATTTCAAACGACTTGAACTATGCACTACACTATTATCCTTTATTTTTTATGATTAAATTAATGTCATTTATTAATTGAAGACTAATTAAAAAAATACATGTGAAAAATAATGTAATGCATAGTTCAAATCGTTTGAGATAGTGGACGGGCATAGTTTGGTTGGTAGGGGACACCCGCCCACCCCACCATTGTTCGCATAATTTTTTCAATGGATATAGATGTTTTATATTGTTTAAACTATTCCAAGAAGAGTGTTATCCTATGGAAAAACTATGCGAACAAAGGTGGGGTGGGCGGGCGGTCCCTACCAACTAAACTATACCCGTCCACTGTTTCAAACGACTTGAACTATGCATTACATTATTTTTCACATGTATTTTTTTAATTAGTCTTAAATTAATAAATGACATTAATTTAAACATAGAAAATAACGGATAATAGTGTAGTGCATAGTTCAAGTCATTTGAAATAGTGGACGGGCATAGTTTGGTTGGTAGGGGCCGCCCGCCCACCCCACCTTTGTTCGCATAGTTTTTCCATAGGATAACACTCTTCTTGGAATAGTTTAAACAATATAAAACATCTATATCCAATGAAAAAACTATGCGAGCGAAGGTGGGGTGGGCGGGCGGCCCCCACCAACCAAACTATACCCGTTCACTATTTCAAATGGCTTGAACTATGCACTACACTATTTATCCATAATTTTCTATAATTAAATTAATGTCATTTATTAATTGAAGACTAATTAAAAAAATACATTTGAAAAATAATGTAATGCATAGTTCAAGTCGTTTGAGATAGTGGACGGGCATAGTTTGGTTGGTAGGGGCCCCCCGCCCACCCCACCTTAGCTCGCATAGTTTTTTCATTGGATATAGATGTTTTGTATTGTTTAAACTATTCCAAGAAGAGTGTTATCCTATGGAAAAACTATGCGAAGAAAGGTGGGGTGGGCGGGCGGCTCCTACGAAACAAACTATGCCCGTCCACTATCTCAAACGACTTGAACTATGCATTACATTATTTTTCAAATGTATTTTTTTAATTAGTCTTCAATTAATAAATGACATTAATTTAATTATAGAAAATTATGGATAAATAGTGTAGTGCATAGTTCAAGCCATTTGAAATAGTGAACGGGTATAGTTTGGTTGGTGGGGGCCGCCCGCCCACCCCACCTTTGTTTGCATAGTTTTTCCATAGGATAACACTCTTCTTGCAATAGATTAAACAATATAAAACATCTATATCCAATGAAAATACTATGCGAGCAAAGGTGGGGTGGGCGGGTGGCTCCTACTAACCAAACTATACCCGTTCACTATTTCAAATGACTTGAACTATGCACTACATTGTTTCTCACATATTTTTACGAAGTAGGCGTAAATTAACAAATGAAATTCATGGATTAATTAAAAGTAACGGATAACAGTGTAGTGCATAGTTCAAGTCGTTTGGAGTAATGGACGGGCATAGTCAGGTCGGTAGGGTACGCCCGCCCACCCCACCTTTGCTCGCATAGTATTTTCATTGGATATAGATGTTTTATATTGTTTAATCTATTGCAAGAAGAGTGTTATCCTATGGAAAAACTATGCAAACAAAGGTGGGGTGGGCGGGCGGCCCCTACCAACCAAACTATACCCGTCCACTGTTTCAAACGACTTGAACTATGCATTACATTATTTTTCTTATATATTTTTTTAATTAGTCTTATGTTAATAAATGACATTAATTTAATCATAAAAAATAAAGGATAATAGTGTAGTGCATAGTTCAAGTCGTTTGAAATAGTGGACGGGCATAGTTTGATTGGTAGGGACCGCCCGCCCACCCCACCTTTGTTCGCATAGTTTTTCCATAGGATAACACTCTTCTTGGAATAGTTTAAACAATATAAAACGTCTGTATCCATTGGAAAAACTATGCGGGCGAAGGTGGGGTGGGCGGGGGGCCCTACCAACCTGACTATGCCCGTCCACTATTTCAAATGACTTGAACTCTGCACTACATTATTTCGCACTTTCTTTTACGACTTAGGCGTAAATTAACAAATGGAATTAATTGAATAGAATATAAATTAATGGATAATAGTATAGTGCATAGTTCAAGTCATTTGAAATAGTGGACGGGCATAGTTTGGTTGGTAGGGGCCACCCGCCCACCCCACCTTCGCTCGCATAGTTTTTTCAATGGATATTGATGTTTTATATTGTTTAAACTATTCCAAAAAGAGTGTTATCCTATGGAAAAACTATGCGAACAAAGGTGGGGTGGGCGGGCGGTCCCTACCAACCTGACTATACCCGTCCACTATTTCAAACGACTTGAACTATGCATTACATTATTTTTCACATATATTTTTTTAATTAGTCTTAAATTAATAAATGACATTAATTTAATCATAAAAAATAAAGGATAATAGTGTAGTGCATAGTTCAAGTCGTTTGAAATAGTGGACGGGTATAGTTTGGTTGGTAGGGACTTATAAAGTTTATGGGATGTTGGTGAATATGGACATAGGTCATAGATAGCATATCTAGATGGAGAAAACAACTTTTCAAAGTCTATATGAAGATTTAAAAAATCTTTAAGGACAGTAGAAAAATATTTAATGCTAAAAATCAACCTAGATGAAACATATGACTGTTAATAATCTATAGGACATTTTGAAAAATCTATATTAAATCTAGAGGAAGGTAAAAATTGTATCTAGATCAAGAAAACATTTGTACAAAGTATCTATGAAGTATGAGTGATATCTATATGGAGTCTAGAGAAAAAATTAAGGTGTATAGCTCATAGATATCATATCTAGATATAGGAAACCACTATTTGCACTCTATACGAATTTTGTTTGTATATTATTATAACATTTTTTGAGAAAATAACTTGTTAGTAATGTCACAATGTCGTTGTCAATTTGTTCAATCGAAAGCTTATGGGACCTATAAAGTTTATGGGATGTTGGTTAATACGGGCATCAAGCTCCTAGAAGTCCAAAACTAACCTGAGATGAATAAAAAAATTTTAATTTATATAAATCTTTGTAAAAATCTTTATATAAATCTGTTTTATCAACTTTAACATTAGGGGGGTTGGTTCTTTTGTTCAGAAATGCGTTTAATTTAAACATATCGATCCTATTGTGAAACCAAATCGGGCTAGTGACTAGGGTATGCAGGTTCGTCAAACCCGTCGATCCAGGATCGCCCTTGCATATTTTTATATCTAAACATAAGTGCCTTTCGTTTATCACTCTGGGCTGGTACGGGGTTATTGTTTCTTGTTCTATTTGCCGCTTCCGATGCGCAAAATTCTACCTCGGTCCTTACAACCGGCGGCGCACGACCGCGATACTGCACGCCACGGGGCGACTAGTAATGCTAGACCATGCTAACGAAAGCGTCTATAAATTATATCTGATATTAGCATTATGTTTTCCCAGTTATGTCTCTGATATGCCCGCGGAGCGACACTACCGAGATGCGCGCATCACCGAGATCTACGAGGGCACATCCGAAATCCAGAAACTGGTTATCGCAGGGAACTTGATCAAGGAGATGGGCGTTTGATGATTGGAGGCTACTACTAATCATACTGACTACACATATTTTTCTGTACAAAAATATTTTTTATATATATAAGCAAGTGGTTTTTTTAATAACTATAATAAAGTGAGACAAGAAAATTAATTTACTAACAATAAATATCTACATCCACGGGTAGTTTATGTATGAAGTCATGTCATCAAAACTAGCAGTGTTGATTACATAACGAGTAAGTATGGCGACTACATGGGTTACCCCTACCACAACTCCTCGTGACCGTGAGTGAAAATTGAAATTATAGCGTTTTTCACTAACAAAATATATGGTTATTAGTTAGATTTTATTGGCCTACTGGGCTACCCCCACCACCAATCGTAGCCACGCCACGTCCCATAGTCACGACCCCTTACCCTACTCATAGCTACGCATCCTCCTACTATTCGTAGCCACGCCTCCTTGCACCTCTCCTTGTGACCGTGAGTGAAAATTGCAATTATAGCGTTCTACATTAACAAAATGTATGGATATTAGTTAGATTGTATTGGCGTAGTCGATTAGGATTATAAGTAAACCGCAATATTTGCAATGTTAATATATAAATAAATATCAATAAAATTGAACTGTAAACCATATATTTTGTTAATGTAGAACGCTAAATTACAATTTTTACTCACGGCCACAAGTGGTAGAAGGAAGCGTAGCTACAAATAGTGGGAGGATGCGTGTCTATGAGGAGTAGGGTATGGGGTCGTGTTTATGAGGAGTAGGATACAGGGTTGTGACTATGAGTGAGAGGTTGAGCGGCTACGAGTGGTAGTGGGGGTATCCCAGTAGGTAATTTTCTATAGTAAGGCATTTTAAAAACTATTAATAAAATAGTAATAACAGTTTTCTATTAATGAAAGAAATGATTAGTTTATATGAATGACCAGAGGGTTAATTCTGCTCGTATTTATAGCTAAATTCTGCAATTTATTGAATGAAATTCATTGATTTAGGTATCCAGAATTGTGTCCCCATAATAACTCCGTAATTCCCAAGTCATATTAACGTGTAATTAGACTGCGAATGATGACATATATTCGTACTTAAAAAAACTGCCCTCAACAGCAACAATTATGGCAACAACCGCGAGTGGTTTTTTTTTTATTATTGTGATACCTGTTTAATGAGTGCGACCCCACGAGCAATAGTCCTCCCGAGTAGCGGCCACATACTCGTCCACCAAATCCTGTACGGTTTCTCTGCTTCTGTCCAACTCGTCGAGATTGTCCTGGAACATGTCTTCCTTGCGGAATTGCTCTAGGAAGGCCTCGCGACGTCGCAATTTGTCGTATTGTTGTAGGGCGCGTTCAAAGAGCTACAAAATAATATCTGAAGTAAACTCAACTGTCCTACTCATCACGTCAACAAGTCGCTGTATAGAAATGTTTACTCTTAAAGGCACTTTAGGCCCAATTCACACATAAGCGGCGTCGGGCGCAGGCGCGACGTCGCACTGGCGATTGTGATGTCTATATGCAGTGAAGGGGTGGACATTGCACCTTACATTTACATAGAGGCGGCGTGGAAGTTTCGCCTCTTTGTCTACCGAAGACGCGGTGCCGGCGCGGCGAGAGGCACGAGGCAAATGCCCGCGCCTCGTCACCTAAATGGGCATTGCACCACATGTTTATATAGAAGGAGATTGAAGAGTCGTGCCTCACGCAGCGCCGGCATCGCGTCTTCGCCTAAGACACGGTAGGCAAAAAGGCGAAAGGCATAACTCTTCCACGCCGCCTCTATGTAAACATAAGGTGCAATGTTCGCCCCTTCACCGCATATGGACATCACAATCGCCTGTGCGACGTCGCGCCTGCGCCTCACCTACACCGCGCCTGCGCCTGACGCCGCTTATGTGTGAATTGGTCCTTACACGGTCAATACTACTGTCAATTCTAGTACTGTCAATATTTGCTTCAATCCTCATTTTATATTTATCAAGTAATCTATTATCCAGATAAAGATCAGTATTCTCTTCATTACATCATTAATATACATTACACAATGAGTAATACTGGCAATATTTAATAATGAACATTTTAAACATATTATCGTACAGTAATACTGTCATTATTCTAAAATATTGACAGTAATATTGATCATATAAGGTGCCTTTTAAAACTGGTCATTGTAGTAAAAAGGCATTTCAATGAAAAAGATCTCTTAACTCCCTCCATCTATTGATGGAGGGTGCTATCCATTCATTGATGAAGGGAGCTATCCATCCATTGATGGAGGGAGCTAAAAGAAATATAACTAGTCGGTATATTATATACCTTAATTTTTTGACAGAAAAACTATGAAAGGTGATTTTCACCCATAACATGGTTTGAACTGTCGCTCACCAATGAGTACGAGACAGACCTAGTAGCCTAGTAGTTGGAGACTCTGTAGTCTCCAACCACTAGGCCACAGCAGTGGATATTAATTGTTGTATCAACACAGGTTAATAAAATATAAATTAAGTCAGTAAAATGGCGCAGTCGGTAGGAATCTTAACCGAGCGACAAATAGACCAAACTCACCGAACTGATATTGGTGTGATTTGCCAGCATTAAACCGGACACCCGGTGGGCTGTTTGTATGTAGGGCGACTTCCGGGAAAGCGCCACCTGAATACTAGCCGGCCCCCATGGGATAAACGACGCTAGTTTCCGTTCCCGTATCCGCTGCAGGGACTTATGTACTTGTGTTGGATCAACTTCACCCTAAAAAATATCCAGATATATCAATATTTAATAAATTATTGCTAAAAAAAATCACTCTACGGTGGGACTCGAACCTATATCACCGGCTATTGCGGCCGTCACACTACCAACTGCACCACGGAGGGTTGTAGTCGACCAAAACATAACGTACATCTTGGTAGCGCGACAGCCAGAGACGTGGATTCAAGTGCTATCGGAGAGTGAATTTTTGAACAATAATTATATTAATATATTTTTATTGTTATGTATTTTTTTCTTTCTTGCTCTAGAGCAAAAACAAGACCTTTATTTGGCATCCGCTCAAAAAAATACACTCCTCCCCCATATATGAGCATTGTTTATTGGGGGAGGAGTGTATTTTTTGAGCGGTATGCCAATTAAAGGTCTTTTTTTATATTAATATATATATATATATATATATATATATATATATATATATATATATATATATATATAACCGAAGAGGTAGAGAGACAGCTAGTCGTCGATATCACAGGAGTAGGACTCGGGACAAGAGTTTGATAAAAACAAGCCACATGGCTTCCGAAAAGAAGAAGATATTTAAGTTTGTCTCACCTGTATGATATTTAGGATTGATATGAAACAGTGTTGCGAGTTACGGTCCAGCGATGTGGACACCATCATGTTTTTGGGCTGCAGCAGTCGTCGCATGACGTCCAAAACAGTCGTTTTGCGCACGCTCACTTCATCCGTGTCGGTGGAAAGGGGCGTGTATCCCGTCATGAGAAAGTGTAATCGAGGGGTGGGTATCAGGGGTGCCAGCAACCCCATCAGATCATTATTCATATAAGATGGATACCTGAAACAAGTACAATTAGTTTGACACTAGTGATATAAGGAATCTCAGAACGTATCAAATGCTTGGCCAAAATATTAAATTATTTTAGATCAAATTAACTAACTCACCTTAAAGTAGTAGTTGATACAGACATAATAGTGCTCACCAGACTGTTAATCTGAGTGAATGTTGGATTCTGGATGTGTAGTCGATCGGCGGCGATGCGATTCAGCGCCGTGTTGTCTAGCACAACAACTGAATCAGCAGACTCTGTTAGTCGTTTGAGTGTGAGTAGGGAGTTATATGGTTGCACGACAACATCACTACAATCACCAATAATAAAATAAAATACATTCTAGTAGAAATAGTTATTTCAGGAAAATCTTCTCAAACGATGAGTATATTTAAAGTTTCAAATATTAATTTTTGGAAAAACTTGTGTAGGTAAAGACCTGTTTCTAGTAAAAATACAGCAAAATTTTATAAAGATAAACTGTTTACAATAACAAATCTTGAATACATACAAAGTTTCAAAATTTTTGGAAATTTTGATTTTTGAAAAAATGTGTTTAGGTAGTCTTGTTTTTAGTAAAAATATAATAAAATTTTATAAAGAAATCGTGTTTACAATAATAAATGATTAGTACATACAAAGTTTCAAACCAAAAATTTTGAAAATATAAATTTTTGAAAAAACCTGAACAGGTAAACTTATGTTTATAGTAAAACTATAATAAAATTGTATTAAAATAAGTTGTTCATAATAATTAATGATGAGTATATTTAAAGTTTCAAATCAAAATTTTTGAAAATGGTAATTTTTGAAAAAAAAATTGTAGGTAAAGACCTGTTTCTAGTAAAAATATAGTAAAATTTTATGAAGATAAACTTGTCATAATGACAAATAATGAGTACATATAAAGTTTCGAACATTTTGGAAATTTTTATTTTTGAAAAAAAAATGTGTTTAGGTAAAGTCTTGTTTTTAGTAAGAATATAATAAAATTTTATAGAGAAATCGTGTTTACAATAATAAATGATAAGTACATACAAAGTTTCAAACCAAAAATTTTGAAAATATAAATTTTTGAAAAAACCTGAACAGATAAACTTATGTTAATAGTAAAAATATAATAAAATTGTATTAAAATAAGTTGTTCATAATAATTAATGATGAGTATATTTAAAGTTTCAATCCAAAAATTTTGAAAATGTTAATTTTTTTTTTCAATTTGTGTAGATAAAGACCTGTTTCTAGTAAAAATACAGCAAAATTTTATAAAGATAAACTGTTTACAATAACAAATCCTGAATACATACAAAGTTTCAAAATTTTTGGAAATTTTGATTTTTGAAAAAATTTGTTTAGGTAGTCTTGTTTTTAGTAAAAATATAATAAAATTTTATAAAGAAATCGTGTTTACAATAATAAATGATTAGTACATACAAAGTTTCAAACCAAAAATTTTGAAAATATACATTTTTGAAAAAACCTGAACAGGTAAACTTATGTTTATAGTAAAAATATAATAAAATTGTATTAATATAAGTTGTTTATAATGATTAATGATGAGTATATTTAAAGTTTCAATCCAAAAATTTTGAAAATGTTAATTTTTTTAAAAATCTGTGTAGATAAAGACCTGTTTCTAGTAAAAATACAGCAAAATTTTATAAAGATACAACTGTTTACAATAACAAATCATGTATACATACAAAGTTTCGAAAATTTTAGAAATTTTGATTTTTGAAAAAAAAAGTGTTTAGGTAAAGTCTTGTTTTTAGTAAAAATATAATAACATTTTATAAAGAAATCGTGTTTACAATAATAAATGATTAGTACATACAAAGTTTCAAACCGAAAATTTTGAAAATATAAATTTTTGAAAAAACCTGAACAGGTAAACTTATGTTTATAGTAAAAATATAATAAAATTGTATTAAAATAAGTTATTAATAATAATTAATGATGAGTATATTTAAAGTTTCAAATCAAAATTTTTGAAAATGGTAATTTTTGAAAAAAAAAAATTGTAGGTAAAGACCTGTTTCTAGTAAAAATATAGTCAAATTTTATAAAGATAAACTGTTTACAATAACAAATCATGTCTACATACAAAGTTTCGAAAATTTTAGAAATTTTGATTTTTGAAAAAATGTGTTTAGGTAAAGTCTTGTTTTTAGTAAAAATATAATAAATGTTTATAAAGAAATCGTGTTTACAATAATAAATGATAAGCACATACAAAGTTTCAAACCAAAAATTTTGAAAATATAAATTTTTGAAAAAACCTGAACAGGTAAACTTATGTTTATAGTAAAACTATAATAAAATTGTATTAAAATAAGTTGTTCATAATAATTAATGATGAGTATATTTAAAGTTTCAAATCAAAATTTTTGAAAATGGTAATTTTTGAAAAAAAAATTGTAGGTAAAGACCTGTGTCTAGTAAAAATACAGTAAAATTTTATAAAGATAAACTGTTTACAATAACAAATCATGTCTACATACAAAGTTTCGAAAATTTTGGAAATTTTGATTTTTGAAAAAATGTGTTTAGGTAAAGTCTTGTTTTTAGTAAAAATATAATAAATGTTTATAAAGAAATCGTGTTTACAATAATAAATGATTAGTACATACAAAGTTTCAAACCAAAAATTTTGAAAATATAAATTTTTGAAAAAACCTGAACATGTAAACTTATGTTTATAGTAAAACTATAATAAAATTGTATTAAAATAAGTTGTTCATAATAATTAATGATGAGTATATTTAAAGTTTCAAATCAAAATTTTTGAAAATGGTAATTTTTGAGAAAAAAAAATGTAGGTAAAGACCTGTTTCTAGTAAAAATACAGTAAAATTTTATGAAGATAAACTTGTTATAATGACAAATAATGAGTACATATAAAGTTTCGAACATTTTGGAAATTTTTATTTTTGAAAAAAAAAATGTGTTTAGGTAAAGTCTTGTTTTTAATAAAAATATAATAAATGTTTATAGAGAAATCGTGTTTACAATAATAAAAAATAAGTATATATATATATATATATATATATATATATATATATGTATATATATATATATATGTATATATATATATATATGTATATATATATATATATATATATATATATATATATATATATATATATATAATGTAAAATATTATCATAAATTTAAATATCATAAATCTTCTCAAAGAGGATTACAATTGTACCATCCTTGATGGTGTACAATGATACATACCTAATTTCATCCTGATTTGGGAATACACTGTATGTCTGCACCAGTTTTTTTGGAAATCGATCAGATAACTTTTCCAAAATGTTAGAACCCATACCAGAACCTGTACCACCTGCAATTGAGTGACACAAGACAAAACCCTAAAACACAAATTAAAATTATTTAATTAAAATTAATAAATTCAAAATTCTCAAATTGTTTCAGTCAATAAAAACAATACTCTTCAAATAACAATTACACGTATACAATAATAAGCATACTTGGATCAAATGTAATAATTGTATTGCATTGTTTTATTGGGTGGGGAGGCTGGTAGTCCCCTACCAACCTGACTATGCCCATCCACTATTTCAAACAATGCATTACATTATTTTTCACATATATCTTTTTAATTAATCTTAAATTAATTAATGAAATTAATTTAATCATAGAAAATAACGAATAATAGTGTAGTGTATAGTTCAAGTCATTTTAAATAGTGGACGGGCATAGTTTGGTTGGTAGGGGCCACCCGCCCACCCCACCTTTGCTCGCATAGTTTTTTCAATGGATAACACACTTCTTGAAATAGTTTAAACCATTCCAGGAAGAGTGTTATCCTATGGTAAAAACTATGCAAACAAAGGTGGGGTGGGCGGGCGGTCCCTACCAATCAAACTATGCTCATCAACTATTTCAAATGGCTTGAACTCTACACTACAAAATTATCCATCACTTTTTAAGATTCAATTAATTCCATTTTTAAATTTACGCCTAATTCGTAAAAAACATGTGAGAAACAATGTAGTGCAGAGTTCAAGTCATTTGAAATAATGGACGGGCATAGTTTGGTTGGTAGGGGCCACCCGCCCACCCCACCTTTGCTCACATAGTTTTTTCAATGGATAACACACTTCTTGAAATAGTTTTTTAAATAGATACAGACGTTTTATATTATTTAAACTATTTCAAGAAGTGTGTTATCCATTGAAAAAACTATGTGAGTGAAGATGGGGTGGGCAGGTGGTCCCTACCAACCAAACAATGCCCATTCATTATTTCAAATGTCAAATTTCAATGTATCAGTATTCTCTTCATTCCCTCATTACTATACCTTACACAATAAGTAATACTGTCAATATTTTAGAATGATGAACATTTTAAACATGTTATCGTACAGTAATACTGTCATTATTCTAAAATATTGACAGTATTATTGATTGTGTATCAATATTATAAATACATCAATAGCTATTAAATACATTAGTATTCATTGTTATAGCAACAATAAACACATTATCTCAAAAATATAGTTACTTTAGATTCTCTCTATTGGAAACACTGAATCATTAAACAAAAGATGTCATCAAAACTACAATCGCAAGCTCCTAATTTAAGGTGTTTGATATTTGTTTTGACAATTACTGTCACAATGACATTTTAAATTTATCCATTCAATAGTTTATGGGATCTATAAAGTTTATACAATATTGGTGAATACATGCAAAAGGGTCCCAAAACAACTACTAGACTTGTACAATTAAAATATATACCTCTAAACTATCTGATCCATCAGCCTCTCGATCAATAATATCAAAAATCTCCTCATTCAGCTTCTCGCCCTGCGAGTACCCACTGGCCCAGTTATTGCCAGCACCTCCACCATTCTTCGAAAGAAATATATTCTCCTGATTATACAGCTTTGAGTAAGGAGAGTTCATGATGGTGTTAATCACCCGGGGTTCCAAATCCATGAGCACTGCTCGTGGTATATAATGTTCATCATCAGCCTGATAGAAAAACACATCCTTCCGATCAATCCCATCAGTAGCGAAATCCTCCAGCACCCCCTCCGGATTAATCCCGTGCTCCGCACATAAACGTTTCCAAAATTCAAACCCAACTACAACACAACATAACCTCACATAACAAAAAAAAAAACAGCAAACATCAATCAAATCACTTACTTTGGTTACCGCACTGCCCCAACTGCAACGTTATCATTTCACACGGCATTTTGTTTTTATTACCGGGGCGGGAGACACTATACAATAATATTTTTATTAGCGCACACTGACAATAAGAGGAGCGGTTTATTTTATGAAATCACGCGCATGCGCGTGAACTGCAGGCGGCGGCGCACGTAAATTCGAACGACGTTTGTTTGATCAATTGTTTCAGCCAGAAAACTGACACTGAACAGTTTTGCAAATGTCGAAATGCGGGGTTGAATTGTACGTGGGGCCGAGCGGACGACTCGAGTGCGAGGGGCCACGGTGAGTAGCTTTTAAACGAATTTACTTTTCCCGCAATATAAGTTGCAGCGCGAGCCGATTGTTTGGGTGCGTTCAGTTGGTTCAATTATGTTAATACATTTGAGTGCGTTCCATATGGTTCAGCAGTTGATTGTGGTTTGTATTACCTTCAACACAAATGTGTCTGGTATAGTGTAGCCATTTGAAATAGTGGACAGGCATAGTTTGGTTGGTAGGGGCCGCCCGTCCACCCCACCTTTGTTCGTATAGTTCTTCCATAGGATAACACTCTTCTTGGAATTATTTAAACAATATAAAACATTTGCATCCATTGAAAAAAGTATGCGAGCGAAGGTGGGGTGGGCGGGTGGCCCCTACCAACCAAACTATGCCCATCGACTATTTCAAATGGCTTGAACTATGCACTACACAATTATCTATAACTTTTTATGATTCAATTAATTTAATTTATTAATTTAAATTTAATTTTAAAAATATATAGGGAACAATGTAATATAGAGTTCAAGTCATTTGAAATAGTTGATGGGCATAGTTTGGTTGGTAGGGACCAAACACCCACCCACCCCAATTCCAGGAAGAGTGTTATCCTATGGAAAAACTATACGAACAAAGGTGGGGTGGGCGGGCGGCCCCTACCAACCAAACTATGCCCGTCCAATATTACAAATGGCTTGAACTCTACACTACACTGGTATTCGTTCCTTTTAATTAATCCAAGAATTTCATTTGTTAATTTACGCCTACTTCATAAAAATATGTGAGAAACAATGTAGTGCATAGTTCAAGTCGTTTGGAATAGTGGACGGGCATAGTCAGGTTGGTAGGGGCCGCCCGCCCACCCCACCTCTCTTCGCATAGTTTTTCCATAGGATAACACTCTTCTTGGAATAGTTTAAACAATATAAAACATCTATATCCAATGAAAAAACTATGCGAGCGAAGGTGGGGTGGGCGGGCGGTCCCCACCAACCAAACTATGCCCATCCACTATTTCAAATGGCTTGAACTATGCACTACACTATTTATCCATAATTTTCTATGATTAATTTAATGTCATTTATTAATTGAAGACTAATTAAAAAATACATGTGAAAAATAATGTAATGCATAGTTCAAGTCGTTTGAGATAGTGGACGGGCATAGTTTGGTTGGTGGGGGCCGCCCGCCCACCCCACCTTTGTTCGTATAGTTCTTCCATAGGATAACACTCTTCTTGGAATTGATTAAACAATTTAAAACATTTGCATCCATTGAAGAAAACTATGCGAACAAGGGTGGGGTGGGTGGGTGGTCCCTACCAACCAGACTATGCCCATCAACTATTTCAAATGACTTGAACTCTACATTACATTGTTCCCTATATATTTTTAAAATTAAATTTAAATTAATAAATTAAATTAATTGAATCATAAAAAGTTATAGATAATTTTGTAGTGCATAGTTCAAGCCATTTGAAATAGTCGATGGGCATAGTTTGGTTGGTGGGGGACACCCGCCCACCCCACCCTTGTTCGTATAGTTTTCTTCAATGGATGCAAATGTTTTAAATTGTTTAATCAATTCCAAGAAGAGTGTTATCCTATGGAAGAACTATACGAACAAAGGTGGGGTGGGCGGGCGGTCCCGTACCAACCAGACTATGCCCGTCCTCTATTTCAAACGACTTGAACTATGCACTACATGGTTTCTCACATATTTTTATGAAGCAGGCGTAAATTAACAAATGAAATTCATGGATTAATTAAAAGTAACGAATAACAGTGTTGTGTAGAGTTCCAAGTCATTTGAAATAGTGGACGGGCATAGTTTGGTTGGTAGGATAGTACCCTCTATTGGAATAATATTCCAACACAGTGCTTTAGATACCAGCACAAGGCCAGTCTTATAAAATATTACTTAATTGATATGGTGTCGCCAGATGGCGTTAAACATTCCTCCTAGAGGGAAAGTTGTATCATTTTCTGTCCATGAATAACAGAAACTAGAAATTTGTCATTTCAATACAATTAAAGACACTTTAGAAAACTCGGGGACGATTTTGTGTAGTAAAAAGTCCTGAGACATACACTAATACACGACAAAAGAACCCAAAGGTTATATAAGCTTTGCAAAATTGCAGATAGATGGCGACACCAGCCCCATCTATCGGTACTTAAGGAAGATTGTAATACAAACTTTCTAAGACAGATGGCTCGGACGTCAAGCTAGAGCGACATCTATCCGCAATTTCGCGAAGTTTTAGTTTAAGCATTATACGCTAGTTTTTTCGGGCGCTGACGTCGCCACCCAATTAACTACTACCGTTGATTGAAGTATTGAAATACTTCAATCAATGCTACTACTTATGAAGACAATTAAACAACTACTGTGAAGGTTGTTCGAACTACAGTCTCAAACCACGTTAGTTTAGCGCCATCTGACTGGAATTTTGTAAAACTTATAGTTCAAGCATTTTAACGTTAATGTCGCACCAAAATATTTAAATTTACGAAAATTTAAATATTTTGGTGCTTTTTATTTACAACATTTTAGAAATTTTCATTTTCATTCGTTGTACTGGCGTATTTATAATGAATGATAACTTTGAATGAAGGATGACGAAGGAATTTATTCGGAACCACTGCAAAGAGTTGAAGCTGTATACCACACCCTACCTCAATGACGTGCTCTACCTACACTACAAAGGCTTTACCATTATTGAAAACCTGGAGGAGTACACAGGTTTAAAGTGTCTCTGGCTGGAGAACAATGGAATTAAACAGATTAGTGGTTTGGATAACCAGAAGGAGTTGCGATGCCTGTTCCTACACTACAATCTCATCAAGAAAATTGAGAATTTGGAGTGTGTGCCCCTGTTGGACACGATCAATATTTCGTATAATCAAGTGAGGAAAATTGAGAATTTAGGTATGTACACAAGTAACAATTAATGCCAAATTCAATTAATAAAAATTCAGATGGATACCTTTGATATCTTCAAAGTTATCTTAATGATAATTTGAAAATTGTTTGTTTGCATTCATTCTCATTCTTTAAAATATTCTCTAATGAATTAATTTGTGAAACAAACCTTTCTGTTTCCTATTAAAAAAATTAATGCTAAACTCAATTTCGATTATTCATTTTTTGATATCTTCTATCTATGATAATTTGAAAATGGTCATATTCCCGCCAATTTGAATGCCAGTGATGCCAATATAGATATGCGCGCAAAAAACAGCAGTTGGTGTAACTTGGGTTGCCTAATAGTTTAATTTTATATATTGTTTAAAGTTTTATTACGCACAAACGACTGAAAATTAAAATGAAACAAAAAGACAAATATTGTCAAATATCATCATCCTCAAATATTGTCAAATATCGTCATGCTCAAATATTGTGTATTTGACAATATTTGAGCATGACGATATTTGACTGTATTTAGTCAAATATAGTCAAAAATCGTCAAATATTGTCAAAAATCTGGATGATTTTAGCTGAAAACAAGGTGCTGCACACGCTGAACATGTCGCACAACTACGTAGAAACTCTAGAGGAGTTTGAACATCTAACCGAGCTACACGAGCTGTCTGTTCTGGACCTGTCCAACAATCACATCGACGATCCTCTGATTGTGAAGGTGGCGGGCGCGATGAAGGGGCTGCGGGTGCTCAATTTGATGGGCAATCCAGTGATTAGGAGGGTACCATCGTATCGGAAGACGATGATACTGGCTTGCGTAAGCAATGTGAAATTTTGGAAACTAACCAGTAACACGAGTTTTATTTTTACAGAAAGACTTGCAATACTTGGACGACCGACCGGTGTTTCCTAGAGATCGGGCTTGTGCAGAAGCTTGGTTAGTATTTTTTCAAGACCAAAATAAAAAAAAAAAAACTATCAATATAGGCCCATCAGACATTTCCGCTGGTAACGGAAGAAGCTCAGAGAAATTTAATCATCTGGAATTTACCTTAACTTCACAGAAAACTGCTGAAAAAGGTGATTCACCTACAACTCGATAGCTATAAACAGAGACGTTGCTTTTTGTAATGAATCACATTTCATTACAAAAAGTAATAAGTTGTTCCTGGTAGCAAATCATAATTACCAATACAATCATCTAAAATTATTACTAAATTGAAAGATAATAACATTATCGGTTTTCTTTATAATTAGGGAGCGTGGTGGCACCCAGGAGGAGACGGCAGAAAGAAATAGGTGGAATGAACGAGAACGTCGTAACATAATGGAAAGTGTTTACGGTAAGCAAGTGTTTAGAATTCAATATTTTCACCAGATTCAAGCACCACAACCATAATACTTAATATTTATCAACTACTTATAATAGTAGTAGTTCTTAGACAAATGTTGGGCAACTTTAATTAATCATCCAAACATAATGGAGAATGTATACGGTAAGCTAGTGTTTAGATTTCAAAAATTTCACCGGATGCAAGCACCACAACCATAGTACTTAATATTTATCAACTTCTAATCATAGTAGTAGTTATTGGACAAATGTTGGGCAGTTTTAACTAATCAACTAAACATAATGGAAAATGTTTCCGTTAAGCTAGTGTTTAGATTTCAAAAATTTCACCCGATTCAAGCACCACAACCATGGTACTTAATATTTATCAACTTCTTAGAATAGTAGTAGATATTGAACAAATGTTGGGCAAGTTTAACTAATCTTGCAAACATAATGAAGAATGTTTACTGTAAGCTAGTGTTTAGATTTCAAAAATTTCGCCGGATTTAAGCACCACAACTATGGTACTTAATATTTATCAACTACTTATAATAGTAGTAGTTATTAGACAAATGTTGGGCAACTTTAATTAATCATCCAAACATAATGGAGAATGTATACGGTAAGCTAGTGTTTAGATTTCAAAAATTTCACCGGATGCAAGCACCACAACCATAGTACTTAATATTTATCAACTTCTAATCATAGTAGTAGTTATTGGACAAATGTTGGGCAGTTTTAACTAATCAACTAAACATAATGGAAAATGTTTCCGTTAAGCTAGTGTTTAGATTTCAAAAATTTCACCCGATTCAAGCACCACAACCATGGTACTTAATATTTATCAACTTCTTAGAATAGTAGTAGATATTGAACAAATGTTGGGCAAGTTTAACTAATCTTCCAAACATAATGAAGAATGTTTACTGTAAGCTAGTGTTTAGAATTCAAAAATTTCACCGGATGCAAGCACCACAACCATAATACTTAATATTTATCAACTACTTATAATAGTAGTAGTTATTAGACAAATGTTGGGCAACTTTAATTAATCTTCCAAACATAATGAAGAATGTTTACTGTAAACTAGTGTTTAGATTTCAAAAATTTCACCCGTTTCAAGCACCACAACCATGGTACTTAATATTCATCAACTTCTTACAATAGTAGTAGGTATTGAACAAATGTTGGGCAAGTTTAACTAATCTTCCAAACATAATGGAGAAGGTTTACGGTAAGCTAGTGTTTAGATTTCAAAATTTTTACCAGATTCAAGCACCACAACCATAGTACTTAATATTTATCAACTACTTATAATAGTAGTAGTTATTAGACAAATGTTGGGCAACTTTAATTAATCATCCAAACATAATGGAGAATGTATACGGTAAGCTAGTGTTTAGATTTCAAAATTTTTACCAAATTCAAGCACCACAACCATAGTAGTTAATATTTATCAACTTCTTAGAATAGTAGTAGGTATTGGACAAATGTTGGGCAGCTTTAACTAATCTTCCAAACATAATGGAAAATGTTTCCGTTAAGCTAGTGTTTAGATTTCAAAAATTTCACCCGATTCAAGCACCACAACCATAGAACTTAATATTTATCAACTACTTATAATAGTAGTAGTTATAAGACAAATCTTGGGCAACTTTAACTAATATTCCAAACATAATAGAGAATGTTTACAGTAAGCTAGTGTTTAGATTTTAAAAATTTCACCGGATTCAAGCACCACAACCATACTACTTAACATTTATCAACTTCTTATAACAGTAATAGTTATTGGACAAATGTTGGGCAGCTTTAACTAAACCTCCAATTTTTGTTTTACAGCTCTGGTTGAAATGAGGGACAACTACCGCGCGCAAAATGGACGCAACGTAACACCCCACAATGATTCTGGTATGGGTACCTCTGTAAATGACTCGGAGAGTGACTCAGAGCGAGTGAATGAAGAATCAATCGCTGGCAATCTAGCTGCAGATAATGCAAACGAAGAAGTGGGTGATTTAGCGCCACAACAAAGAGGTGTATATTACGAAGGTATGGAGGAGGAGGTACATGTTGAGCCACCACCTGCGATATCGGACGAATCAGATGTTTCATCTTCTAACGACGAAGAGGAGCTGATTGTGGATGAATTCATGAAGAATTATAAGAGTGAAGATGATTACGCGGCTTATAGGACCAGAATTTTTGATTACACTCCAAATCGGGAGCAGAAACGATTGGTTGAAGAAGTGCATGCATCAAATAATGATGAATATAAAGAAAACCTTGAAGGAACTGATGAAAAATGTAAACCAATTATGAAGAATGAAGATCATACACGCAACACCAAAGAATTTAAAGAAGATATGGATGCTGCTAATAGTAGAACGTTTAAAGATAATAGTCAAAAAAGTGACGAGTTATCTTCAAACGGTTCAATAAGTTTAAGGTCTACAAACGAGCTTTCTTCACTCACCTCTACAACTTCAATATCTTCTATAGCTTCAATATCTTCTACAACTTCAATATCTTCTATAACTTCAATATCTTCTACAACTTCAATATCTTCTAGAACTTCAATATCTTCTACAACTTCATCATCAATTGCAAGGTCTTCAATAACAACACACGGAGGACTTCTTGATGACATCTGCAAAGTGTCTGCGGTTACAAAACCTTCTACAAACACAACAAAACGACTTATAGAAGTAATTCAGGAGGATGCCACGAAGAAGACTGAAGTAAATAAGAAATTACGCGTTGAAGATACGGCAGATGAAAACTGTATGGGTGAAGGTGAGGATTGGTGGAAAACAGCTGTGAAGAAATTGCAACCGAATACTGAAGATCAAATGAATTCTAATGTGAAGAATATTGAAGAAATGAATGATAAAAAAATTATATTGGGAATGCATGAAGAAACACAAGGAGAAGAGATTCAGGTGTGTAAAATTCAACAAACCAATGATAAAAAGGTTGCAAAAATGAACATGGATATAGAAGAAGAAATAATTTTCCGAAAAAAATATATGCACAGAATTGAAGAAATAAATTCAAACACAAACCAAAATGAAGATACACATTCTAAAAGTATGATTAAAGATGAAGAAATCAATTTTGAGAAGATTAACAATAGGCAGAAAGTTGAAGAAATAAATTCTAAAAAAATTAACCAAAAAGAAGAAAACAATTCTAATAGTATGATTAAAGATGAAGAAATCAATTTTGAGAAGATTAACAATAGACAGAAAGTTGAAGAAATAAATTCTAAAAAGAGTAACCAAAATGAAGAAAACAATTCTGAAGAAATTCACTTTAATAAAGATGTTTCTTCTCAACAGATGAACGTGAAGAATTGTAAAGAAGATGCACAAAATCTCAATCCAACTACAAGAAGAACGGATGCAGATTTAACGTTTCATGTTATGAAGAATGAAGATAATACAAACAACGGGATTGAAGAAACTACTGATATCAGTAGTGGTAGAGCGTTTGAGTTGGCAATGCGTGAGAAACTTGAAACCTCCACGGTCAGATCACGTTTTGAAGAAAGAAGGAATCTACAGCGCGCAACTATTAAAGAATTCGATACCGCCGAAGAAGATCCATACGATTACAGTATTGAAGATATTTCTAAACTATTTTCAACTTCAGATTTTGCCAGTTTCAGAAAAGTGTTTAGTGCCAGCAGTCAAGGCAAAGAAGATCGCAACACTGAAGATGGTTATAAATTGAAAATTGCCAGGATGTGTGGTTTGAAGACTGAAGAAAGTAGTTTAAATTTAGAAGAAATTGAAGAAACTTCTAGGTCAAACATAGACGATATTAAAGAAAGTTTAAATATAAAAGAAATTGAAGATGCTCGAAGTTTAAATATCGAAGAAAATGAAGATGCTCGAAGTTTAAATATCGAAGAAAATGAAGATGCTCGAAGTTTAAATATCGAAGGAAATGAAGATGCTCGAAGTTTAAATATCGAAGAAAATGAAGATAATTGTAACGCGAAAGAAGAAAGTACCAATGTCTGTGATTTAAAGCAGCTAGAAAATAAAGAAATTGATAATTTGAAGATGAAACGAAATGAAGACAATTTGAAATTTGAAGAAATTGAGGCGACCTGCAACACAGAAAATAAAGAAATCAATCTGTTGGAAATGGAAGAAATTACGGAAATTAGAAATAATGCTTTGAAGATTGAAGAAACTCATGCTATGACGACTGAAGAAATTCATCACATGGCAATTGAAGAAATGCGTGATATGGGCATTCCGATTAAAAAAACACCTAACATGATGATTGAAGAAACCTGTAATATTACCAATGAAGAAGGTTCTGATGTAAAATGTAGTGAAAATTATGCCATGAATATTGAAGAAAGTGGTGATGTAAAACTTACAAAAACTCACGCCATGATGACTGAAGAAATTTGTGATATGACTATTGAAGAAATTGGTGACATGACCAGTGAAGAAAGAAATGACATGAAGATTGAAGATATTTGTAATATAACTAATAAAGAAATTGGTGGCTTGACCAGTGAAGAAAGAAATGGCATGAAGATTGAAGATACTTGTAATATAACTAATGAAGAAATTGGTGACTTGACCAGTGAAGAAAGAAATGGCATGAAGATTGAAGATACTTGTAATATAACTAATGAAGAAATTGGTGACATGACCAGTGAAGAAAGAAATGGCATGAAGATTGAAGATACTTATAATATAACTAATGAAGGAATTGGTGACTTCATCAGTGAAGAAAGAAATGTCATGAAGATTGAAGATACTTGTAATATAACTAATGAAGGAATTGGTGACTTGACCAGTGAAGAAAGAAATGGCATGAAGATTGAAGATACTTGTAATATAACTAATGAAGAAATTGGTGACATGACCAGTGAAGAAAGAAATGGCATGAAGATTGAAGATACTTATAATATAACTAATGAAGGAATTGGTGACTTGACCAGTGAAGAAAGAAATGGCATGAAGATTGAAGATACTTGTAATATAACTAATGAAGAAATTGGTGACATGACCAGTGAAGAAAGAAATTACATGAAGATTGAAGATACTTGTAATATAACTAATAAAGAAATTGGTGACATGACCAGTGAAGAAAGAAATGACATGAAGATTGAAGATACTTGTAATATAACTAATAAAGAAATTGGTGACTTGACCAGTGAAGAAAGAAAATACATGAAGATTGAAGATACTTGTAATATAACTAATGAAGAAATTGGTGACTTGACCAGTGAAGAAAGAAAATACATGAAGATTGAAGATATTTGTAATATAACTAATGAAGCAATTGGTGACTTGACCAGTGAAGAAAGAAATGACATGAAGATTGAAGATACTTGTAATATAACTAATGAAAAAATTGGTGACTGGACCAGTGAAGAAAGAAATGGCATGAAGAGTGAAGATACATGTAATATAACTAATGAAGAAACAGGTGATTTAAAATATAATCAAGCTAGTGTTATGATGACTAAAGAAATTAGTGAAATGGAAATTGAAGAAATACGTGACATGAAAATTGAAGAAACTTGTAATATAACAAATGTGACTACGACAATTAGTGAAATGCCGATTAAAGAAACTCGTGCCATGACAATTGAAGAAACTCGTCATATTATGACTGAAGAAACTTGTCGTATAGCAATTGAAGAAACAGACGAGCAGCTTCAAACAATTATCCGATACGCAATTAAACTTAAAGATGAAGATTTTGGTTTATCCGAGACAACAATTGAAGATGATAGTTTGAATGTAGATCCGATGCAAAATGAAGATATAAAGAAGAAATTAGCATATGCTGATCTTTGGAAAAGAAACAAACCGCTCCTAAAGTACGAAGAAGATGATCTAGCATTAAAATCTTCAAATCAACAAATAGGGTTCTTGAAATCTGGATTGAAGAAAGTTGTTGAAAATGAAGATAATAGGCTTCTAGTTCAAAATAATGCTGAGCAGAAGATATTGCAGCATGAGGAGAGCTACCAATTAAACAAACCCTTGCCGGATTATGAAGAAAATGAAGATTATGACATGTTTGTGGCACTAAAATCTTCAAAACAAGAATCGGGTTATTTAGAATCTTCAAAAACTACAGGGAAATCATCTTTTGAGTGTACAAAATCTTCAAATGAAGATTTTGTTATTGAAGATATCAGTAAATCTTCAAATGAAGATGTTGTGATTGAAAATATCAGTAAATCTTCAAATGAAGATGTTGTGATTGAAGACATCAGTAAATCTTCAAATGAAGATGTTGTGATTGAAGATATCAATAAATCTTCAAATGAAGATGTTGTGATTGAAGACAGAATAATTAATGAAGATACCAAAAAAACGTCAGCCAATTTGGAGGACACATCAAAATCTTCTATGGAAGAAGATATTATAAAATATACAGTGAATGAAGGTGCAACACATTCTTCACTAAATAAAGATATTAAAAAATCAGTACAAAATGAAGCTATTATAAAATCATTAAAAACTGAAGATATCACAAAATCTTCAGTAAATGAAGATTACTCTAAACAATCTTCAATTGGTTTCAAGAGAGTATCAATATTTGAGGAAGCAGGAAGAACATCTGCACAGCACGAAACAAACACGTTATATATTGATGGTAAATGGATGTTCCCCCCGAACATAACCAACGATGACACCCAGTTTGATGAGTTGGACATTGTAGATACCTGTAACGATAACTACAGTGATATCACACCAACTGTTATTGTTGATGAGAGCACGGATGACCCGATTCCGTCATCTGTCACTATTGATATGTCGCAAGATGACGAGCTGGTCGAAATCTACAAGAGTTTAGAGTTTGTGGCTTCGTCCGAGGAGGAGACTTACTATGAGAAGTTGGATCAGGATGATAGGATGCGGGTGGAGGTGGTGGGGGAGCGGGTGGAACAATCGACGGGGGGTAAACGGTTTGGCCGGTATAGGGGTATAATGGGGCCGGAGCATGAAGCGGATGAACCACTGGAGGTGGTTGATCGTGCGAAATTGTTGGAGGGACACCGGGTGGTTGAGTCGGAGGCCGCTACGGATTTGCACGAGCTGCTCAAGTGGAACTTGAGGCCGATTCGGAATCCGAATGTTTGCGTGCTGGCGCCGCGGAGGAGGAAGGAGCAGGATCAGAAGATGATGGATGAGTTTGAGGCGTTGTTGGGGTTGAAGTATGATTATAAGGATACTAGGTAGGTGCCTCAAATACTTTAGTACAGTTATAGTTCATGTAGTTTACTTTAATTTTGAGAATGAGAATGCTAGCTAGAAGAATGCTGGACACTGATCAAATAAATGGGACTGCTGATAATACTCTAATACAATTATTTTTGTTCTTAGTACGACTACAAAGAGTCCACGTGTGGAAGAAAAAGTGGAGGTGGCTCCACCACCAACACCACCCCCTGAAGTCGAGCCACCTTCCAATACAGCCATTATGAAGGAACGCATTAGTGGTATTCGAAAAGATTTGCACGCGTTCCAGTTGCAGTACGATGAGTTTCGTGCCCAGTTCGATGCGGAGTATGATAGTTTGATTGAAAAGTATAACCAGAACTGGGTGAACAATGGGAAGTTGGAGGAGATTTCGGCGGTGTTAGCGAAGCAGCGCGATGGCACTCTCAACGCTGATGATAAACGTTTTATCCGGAAATTGATTGATGATAACTATAAACGGATTGCGCGTGAGGAGGCTGCGCGGGAGGATGGAATGGAGGAGTCGGGCAGTGGTAGTTGTAGCTGTGAGGAGGGGGAGAGTGATGAGGCGAATAGTAGTGTAGTTGTGCCGGAGCGGGATGAGGATATTGCGAAGGTTTTTAAGAAGAGGATGTTGCATGAGGTGGTACGGCCAACAGGGGTTACGGAGGAGGATTGTGTCAGGGTGTTTGAGCAGGGGATTGTTACGAGGGCTATGCAGGAGGAGGAAGAGGTTAAAAGAATGTTGGAGGATGGTAGAAAGAATAGAACTTCTGAGGTTCAAGTTTTATTGGATGAGGAGAAGGTTAGAAGGAGATTGGAAGCTGATAAGAAGTATACTGCTTCTGAAATTGAAGTTTTATTGAAGGAGGAGAAGACTAAAAGAATATTGGTGCCTGATAGCCCAGAAATTGATGATTCAATGAATGATGAGAAGCTTAGAAAGACTCTGCAAACTAATGAGAAACTTAGAAGGAGATTGGAAGCTGATAAGAAGTATACTGCTTCTGAAATTGAAGTTTTATTGAAGGAGGAGAAGGCTAAAAGGATGTTGGTGGCTGAAGTTGATGTTTCATTGAATGATGAGAAGTTTATCAAGACCCTGGAAGCTGATGAGAAGAAAATAAGTCCAGAAATTAAAGTAGAATGCAATGAGGATAAGGTTAAAAGCACTTGTATTGATGAAATTGAAGATACATTGGAGAATGAGAAGGCTAGAAGTATGCTGGACACTGATCAAATAAATGGAGTTGCTGCTAAGAGCAATAGTACTACTGAAATCGATCATAAGGAAGTTAGAAGGTCATTAGAGGGTGGTGATACGAGTAGTTGTGAACTTGAAGTTACATTAGAAGATGAGAAGGCTAGAAGAATTTTGGACACTGCTCAAATAAATGGGACTGCAGATAAAAGGAATAGTACTACTGAAATAGATCATGAGAAGGTTAAAAGAACATTGAAGGATGATATTACTCCTGAATTTGGAATTTTATTGGATGAAGAGGTTGGAAGACAAATCGATATCAGTACTAAAACTGATGTTTTATTGGAGGATCAAATGAATAGAAGCAAGAACCAAACCAAGATGTTATTAGATGATGTTAGAAGGTCTAATTGCGCCGAAATTGAAGTTCTGTTGGAGGAAAATCATATCCAACAATTGTTATGCAATGAACAGACTAAAGCAATGCAGATGCAGGCTAAATCACGCACAATCCCACCATTTTCAACTACCAACACCAACGTAGAGGTTAATTCTAATGCAGATAATAATATAAGTATGAAATGTGAGGATTTATTGCAAAAACTTGGCTTGTATAAAGCTGCTAGTAGTACGGATGAAATAGTTTTGAAAGCTGAAAACGAGACCAATAGTGAGGTAGTAGAGATGAAGAAAATATCCATTGCGGAAATGGGCAGTGGTGATGCCATAAACAAAGAACCAGAGCTGCAAACTCTTCATGATAGTGCCGAACAATTTAAGAGTACAGCTGAAGAGGTTGTTGATGTAGGAGCAGTTGGGACTTCACAAATTCAAAAACAGATGGATGTGCCGAAGAACAAGGAATGTGATATTGTTGGACGCAAGCTGATTCGCAGTTTGGAGATGCAAATGGCCCAAGAGGAGTGATTTATTAATATTTACTGTGTTTATTGAGGTGGAAAATGTAGTTTAGCGCACTATATTGTTCTATAATTATCTAATAAAGTTTTATTTATACACTGCAATTTATAGTAATAATATTAATTATCTTTCATTCTCTTCTCTTGCTAGTAAATCACAGTTACCAACCGTATTAACATCAAATAATAGCAAATATTGCTGTTTTCTAGAAGATAATTTAATTATCTTTCATTTGGTATGTGAATAAATATTGTACGATCACAATTAAGAGAGATATCTTCAAAAAAAGTGTGATATGTTTCTTGTCTTGCTAGTAAATCATAGTTACCAACCGTATTAACATCAAATGATAACAAATAATGATGTTTTCTAAAAGATAATTTAATTATCTTTCATTTGATGTATGAATGAAGTTTTTGCGATCACAATTAATAAAGATATCTTCAAAAAATAATCTGATGTTTGTATTTTTTGCTAGTAAATCATAGTTACCAACGTAATTAATTACAAATCATATCACTAACTATTGTTTTATATAAGATAATTAAATTATTTTTTATTTGGTATGCGAATAAAAATTGTAGGATCACTATTAAGACAGATATCTTCAAAAAAACTGTGATATGTTTCTTGTCTTGCTAGTAAATCATAGTTACCAACCGTATTAACATCAAATGATCCCAAATAATGATGTTTTCTAAAAGTTAATTTAATTATCTTTCATTTGATGTATGAATGAAGTTTTTGTGATCACAATTAATGAAGATATCTTCAAAAAATAATCTGATGTTTGTATTTTTTGCTAGTAAATTATAGTTACCAACGTAATTAACTACAAATCATATCACAAACTTTTGTTTTTATATAAGATAATTAAATTATCTTTCATTTGGTATGTGAATAAAAATTGTAGGATCACTATTAAGAGAGATATCTTCAAAAAAAGTGTGATATGTTTCTTCTCTTACTAGTAAATCATAGTTACCAACCGTATTAATATCAAATGATAACAAATAATGATTTTTTCTAAAAGATAATTTAATTATCTTTCATTTGATGTATAAATGAAGTTTTTGCATCACAATTAATAAAGATATCTTCAAAAATTAATCTAATGTTTGTATTTGTTGCTAGTAAATCATAGTTACCAACATAATTAACTACAAAACATATCACAAACTTTTGTTTTTATATAAGATAATTAAATTATCTTTCATTTGGTATGTGAATAAAAATTGTACGATCACAATTAAGAGAGATATCTTAAAAAAAGTGTGATATGTTTTTTGCCTTGCTAGTAAATCATAGTTACCAACCGTATTAACATCAAATGATAACAAATAATGATGTTTTCTGAAAGATAATTTAATTATCTTTCATTTGATGTATGAATGAAGTTTTTGTGATCATAATTAATAAAGATATTTTCAAAAAATAATCTGATGTTTGTATTTTTTACTAGTAAATCATAGTTACCAACATAATTAACTACAAATCATATAACAAACTATTGTTTTTATATAAGATAAATAAATTATTTTTCATTTGGTATGTGAATAAAAATTGTACGATCACAATTAAGAGATATATCTTCAAAAAAAGTGTAATATGTCTCTTTTCTTGCTAGTAAATCATAGTTACCAACCGTATTAACATCAACTGATAACAAATAATGATGTTTTCTAAAAGATAATTTAATTATCTTTCATTTGGTGTATGAATGAAGTTTCTGCGATCACAATTAATAAAGATATCTTCAAAAAACAATCTGATGTTTGTATTTTTTACTAGTAAATCATAGTTACCAACGTAATTAATTACAAATCATATCACTAACTATTGTTTTTATATAAGATAATTAAATTATCTTTCATTTGGTATGCGAATAAAAATTGTACGATCACAATTAAGAGAGATATCTTCAAAAAAAGTGTGATATGTTTCTTCTCTTGCTAGTAAATCATAGTTACCAACCGTATTAACATCGAATGATACCAAATAATGATGTTTTCTGAAAGATAATTTAATTATCTTTCATTTGATGTATGAATGAATTTTTGCGATCACAATTAATAAAGATATCTTCAAAAATTAATCTAATGTTTGTATTTGTTGCTAGTAAATCATAGTTACCAACATAATTAACTACAAAACATATCACAAACTTTTGTTTTTATATAAGATAATTAAATTATCTTTCATTTGGTATGCGAATAAAAATTGTACGATCACAATTAAGAGAGATATCTTCAAAAAAAGAGTGATATGTTTCTTGTCTTGCTAGTAAATCATAGTTACCAACCGTATTAACATCGAATGATACCAAATAATGATGTTTTCTGAAAGATAATTTAATTATCTTTCATTTGATGTATGAATGAATTTTTGCGATCACAATTAATAAAGATATCTTCAAAAAATAATCTGATGTTTGTATTTGTTGCTAGTAAATCATAGTTACCAACATAATTAACTACAAAACATATCACAAACTTTTGTTTTTATGTAAGATAATTAAATTATCTTTCATTTGGTATGTGAATAAATATTGTACGATCACAATTAAGAGATATATCTTCAGAAACAAGTGTGATATGTTTCTTCTCTTGCTAGTAAATCATAGTTACCAACCGTATTAACATCAAATGACAACAAATAATGATGTTTTCTGAAAGATAATTTAATTATCTTTCATTTGGTGTATGAATGAAGTTTTTGTGATCACAATTAATGAAGATATCTTCAAAAAATAATCTGATGTTTGTATTTCTTGCTAGTAAATCATAGTTACCAACAGAATTAACTACAAATCATATCACAAACTATTGTTTTTATATAAGATAATTAAATTATCTTTCATTTGGTATGCGAATCAAAATTGTACGATCACAATTAAGAGAGATATCTTCAAAAAAAGTGTGATATGTTTCTTCTCTTGCTAGTAAATCATAGTTACCAACCGCATTAACATCAAATGATAACAAATAATGATGTTTTCTGAAAGATAATTTAATTATCTTTCATTTGATGTATAAATGAAGTTTTTGCATCACAATTAATAAAGATATCTTCAAAAATTAATCTAATGTTTGTATTTGTTGCTAGTAAATCATAGTTACCAACATAATTAACTACAAAACATATCACAAACTTTTGTTTTTATATAAGATAATTAAATTATCTTTCATTTGGTATGCGAATAAAAATTGTACGATCACAATTAAGAGAGATATCTTCAAAAAAAGAGTGATATGTTTCTTGTCTTGCTAGTAAATCATAGTTACCAACCGTATTAACATCGAATGATACCAAATAATGATGTTTTCTGAAAGATAATTTAATTATCTTTCATTTGATGTATGAATGAATTTTTGCGATCACAATTAATAAAGATATCTTCAAAAAATAATCTGATGTTTGTATTTGTTGCTAGTAAATCATAGTTACCAACATAATTAACTACAAAACATATCACAAACTTTTGTTTTTATGTAAGATAATTAAATTATCTTTCATTTGGTATGTGAATAAATATTGTACGATCACAATTAAGAGATATATCTTCAGAAACAAGTGTGATATGTTTCTTCTCTTGCTAGTAAATCATAGTTACCAACCGTATTAACATCAAATGACAACAAATAATGATGTTTTCTGAAAGATAATTTAATTATCTTTCATTTGGTGTATGAATGAAGTTTTTGTGATCACAATTAATGAAGATATCTTCAAAAAATAATCTGATGTTTGTATTTCTTGCTAGTAAATCATAGTTACCAACAGAATTAACTACAAATCATATCACAAACTATTGTTTTTATATAAGATAATTAAATTATCTTTCATTTGGTATGCGAATAAAAATTGTACGATCACAATTAAGAGAGATATCTTCAAAAAAAGTGTGATATGTTTCTTCTCTTGCTAGTAAATCATAGTTACCAACCGTATTAACATCAAATGATAACAAATAATGATGTTTTCTGAAAGATAATTTAATTATCTTTCATTTAGTGTATGAATAAAATTTTTGCGATCACAATTAATAAAGATATCTTCAAAAAATAATCTGATGTTTGTATTTTTTGCTAGTAAATCATAGTTACCAACATAATTAACTACAAATCATATCACAAACTATTGTTTTTATATAAGATAATTAAATTATCTTTCATTTGGTATGTGAATAAAAATTGTACGATCACAATTAAGAGAGATATCTTCAAAAAAAGTGTGATATGTTTCTTCTCTTGCTAGTAAATCATAGTTACCAACCGTATTAACATCAAATGATAACAAATAATGATGTTTTCTGAAAGATAATTTAATTATCTTTCATTTGATGTATGAATGAAGTTTTTGTGATCATAATTAATAAAGATATTTTCAAAAAATAATCTGATGTTTGTATTTTTTACTAGTAAATCATAGTTACCAACATAATTAACTACAAATCATATAACAAACTATTGTTTTTATATAAGATAAATAAATTATTTTTCATTTGGTATGTGAATAAAAATTGTACGATCACAATTAAGAGATATATCTTCAAAAAAAGTGTGATATGTCTCTTTTCTTGCTAGTAAATCATAGTTACCAACCGTATTAACATCAAATGCTAACAAATAATGATGTTTTCTGAAAGATAATTTAATTATCTTTTATTTGGTGTATGAATAAAGTTTTTACGATCACAATTAATAAAGATGTCTTCAAAACATAATGTGATGTTTGTATTTTTTACTAGTAAATCATAGTTACCAACGTAATTAACTACAAATCATATCACAAACTTTTATTTTCATATAAGATAATTAAATTATCTTTCATTTGGTATGTGAATAAAAATTGTACGATCACTATTAAGAGAGATATCTTCAAAAAAAGTGTGATATGTTTCTTGTCTTGCTAGTAAATCATAGTTACCAACCGTATTAATATCAAATGATAACAAATAATTATGTTTTCTAAATGATAATTTAATTATCTTTCATTTGGTGTATGAATGAAGTTTTTGTGATCACAATTAATAAAGATATCTTCAAAAAAATAATCTCATGTTTGTATATTTTACTAGTAAATCATAGTTACCAACATAATTAACTATAAATCATATCACAAACTATTGTTTTTATATAAGATAATTAAATTATCTTTCATTTGGTATGCGAATAAAAATTGTACGATCACAATTAAGAGAGATATCTTCAAAAATAGTGTGATATGTCTCTTCTCTTGTTAGATTATCTTGCCTCCACTAAATCATTTCAAATAGCAAAATCGTTTTAGATTTAATTTAATGATTAATATAATACTTACATACCATAAATCCTCTTCGATTTCAAGTTCAATCTGTAATATGCAACATCAAACAGGCTTTTGTTTAGGGATGGTTTCAACTACTCGTCACATTAAGGTATTTGTTTTTGGTTAGTTTTTCTTTGGGAATGTTTTAAGGAAACTCAGCAGGATTCTGTAATAAAAGAAAATATAAATATATGTCATGTTCATGTTTTGCAATCGGTTGCATTTAGATAGAAGTGTTATCCGCATGACCTTAATTATAATTATTATTATTTTTATTATTAGATACATTACAATATAACATACATGTTTTTTTTGCTATAGTAGTTCAGACAACCATACAACGCGTTTTAAACGTTTAAAAAAATGACGATATTTTCTATATGACTACAATATTTTTTCCTCATCTTTTTTTTTGGGGGGGAGGGGGGAGAGTGTATTTTTTATGTTTTTTTAAGGAATTTCAGTTTTAAATTTTATTAAATGAACGCATGAATAAAATGTTTTTGTGTGTGTTTATGTGTGTGTGTGTGTAAGTGTTTTGTGTGTTGCCTTTTGTGCCCGAAAAAGTAATTCATTTTTACCATGTGACAGTACTTAAGTAGTAGTTTTGTTTTTATATAAAAAAATCGCGCACGCGCGTTGCGCATAGAGGTGGGGGTGGGGGGTTTGGGTGAGGGGCCCCGCGTGGAAAACTTCTGAGCCCAAAAAACGTTTAATTATAATTTTCCGACGCGCGCTTCCCACCGCCAAAACCAGAGCCACCCTGTCTCCAGGGGAGCGCAACGCTTCCACAATCACTCAATTCGCTCAATCAATTTGTATATAATAAATAAATTAGTAACTAGGGATTTTGTTTTTTTTTTATAGGAGGGGAAAGGATTTTGGTTTTTTTATTTAGGTGGGGATGGCGAACAACATTTGTTTGTTGTTATCAAAAACAATCGAATTAAAATAAAACACGCCTCTTTCATACACACGTCCGATAATAAAGCGAAGCTATATTTAGTTTTTTTTTTAATCATAATTTCTCCTAGTCTGTGTCCCCCACATTTCGGTGTTGTTTGTTTTAAATGCAGTTTGAATATATACACTTGTTTTTTTTTTGGTTGCTTTAAGGGGTGGGGGTTGTTTGGGAATGAAGATTTAACAGAAATAGCGATTACTCCTATTATTATTATTTTTTTTAAAGAAAAAAATAATAAATGAAATGGAACACTGTGTCTTAAAACAGCCGAGGCAGTAGTAGTATCAACTGTTCAATCATTCCAGCTTTGATTACAAAGAATCTCCGATTTAGACTAGTTAAATGCGCCCCACACACAGAGGCAAGTACGTTGTACTAAAATTGGAAAATTGGTCTCCTTTGTACTTATTAGCATGTTGTAACTAGACAATTTGGATTATTCAATACGTTTATGTCTGTATGTATGTATAAATGTGTTTTTGTATTTGGATCTGTGTACACCACACATGAACAGCAAGTTTCTCATTCAAATACATTTATTTAGTTTGTTTTTTAAAACTTGTAAATGATGACGAATACTTATATAATAATAAATACACTTAAGCAAGACTTTTGGAACTAATCACAAAATTGTAACCTTAAAACTAAATCAAAACAGATGTGTAAAAGTGTTTTCTTTTTTTTTTTGGAAGCGAAGGATAAAAATATGTTTTTTTTTATATAATTACATATGACACGAATAATAAAATTATATATTATGGTAAAATAATTAAAAAATACGCACCCGAAATAAATTAATTAGGCTGTGTGTGTGTGTTTGTGTAATGTTTTTTTTTTTTTTTGGTGGGAGGAAGGGACTTGAAGTAAGAGACAAAAAACTTGTATCCGTTCACGTTTGTAATGTACAGATTTGCAAGTTTTTTCATCAGATTTACGTTTTTGTTTTGTTTTTTTCAACTGTTATGTGTGGGTGTGTGTTGTGTGTATATGTGTATTTTTTGTTGTTGTTTTTCTTTTTGGCAAACACTGTCTAGTTCCATATGCGCAAGAAACTGTCCCACGAACCTGTACCGACTGCCATGCCGTTCTCCGTCACCCCCAGACAACTTACACGATTGTCATGACCAGCTAGTATTCCTGAAAATTACAAAAACAAAACATTAAAAAAAATTCAATTAGTATGTGTAAATATAATTTCATTATCTTTCATTTGGTGTATGAATGAAGATTGTAGGATCACTATTAAGAGAGATATCTTCAAAAAAAGTGTGATATGTTTCTTCTCTTGCTAGTAAATCATTGTTACCAACCGTATTAACATCAAATGATAACAAATTATGATGTTTTCTAAAAGATAATTTAATTATCTTTGATTTGGTGTATAAATGAAGTTTTTGCGATCACAATTAATAAAGATATCTTCAAAAAATAATCTGATATTTATATTTTTTGTTAGTAAATCATAGTTACCAACGTAATTAACTACAAATCATATCACAAACTATTGTTTTTATATAAGATAATTAAATTATCTTTCATTTGGTATGTGAATAAAAATTGTACGATCACAATTAAGAGAGATATCTTCAAAAAAAGTGTGATATGTTTCTTCTCTTGCTAGTAAATCACAGTTACCAACCGTATTAACATCAAATGATAACAAATAATGATGTTTTCTAATAGATAATTTACTTATCTTTCATTTGGTGTATGAATGAAGTTTTTGCGATCACAATTAATAAAGATATCTTCAAAAAATAATCTGATGTTTGTATTTTTTGTTAGTAAATCATAGTTACCAACGTAATTAACTACAAATCATACCACAAACTTTTGTTTTTATATAAGATAATTAAATTATCTTTAATTTGGTATGTGAATAAAAATTGTACGATCACAATTAAGAGAGATATCGTTAAAAAAAATGTGATATATTTCTTCTCTTGCTAGTAAATCATAGTTACCAACCGTATTAACATCAAGTGCTAACAAATAATAATGTTTTCTAAAAGATAATTTAATTATCTTTCATTTGGTGTATGAATGAAGTTTTTGTGATTACAATTAATAAAGATATATTCAAAAAATAATCTGATGTTTGTATTTTTTGTTAGTAAATCATAGTTACCAACGTAATTAACTACAAATCATAGCACAAACTTTTGTTTTTATATAAGATAATTAAATTATCTTTCATTTGGTATGCGAATAAAAATTGTACGATCACAATTAAGAGAGATATCTTCAAAAAAATTATGATATGTTTCTTCTCTTGCTAGTAAATCATAGTTACCAACCGTATTAACATCAAATGATAACAAATAATAATGTTTTCTGAAAGATAATTTGATTATCTTTCATTTGATGTATGAATGAAGTTTTTGTGATCACAATTAATAAAGATATCTTCAAAAAATAATCTAATATTTGTATATTTTGCTAGTAAATCATAGTTACCAACGTAATTAACTACAAATCATATCACAAACTATTGTTTTTATATAAGATAATAAAATTATCTTTCATTTGGTATGTGAATAAAAATTGTACGATCACAATTAAGAGAGATACCTTTAAAAAAAGTGTGATATGTCTCTTCTCTTGATAGTAAATCATAGTTACCAACCGTATTAACATCAAGTGATAACAAATAATAATGTTTTCTGAAAGATAATTTAATTATCTTTCATTTGGTGTATGAATGAAGTTTTTGCGATCACAATTAATAAAGATATCTTCAAAAAATAATCTGATGTTTGTATTTTTTGCTAGTAAATCATAGTTATCAACATAATTAACTACAAATCATATCACAAACTTTTGTTTTTATATAAGATAATTAAATTATCTTTCATTTGGTATGCGAATAAAAATTGTACGATCACTATTAAGAGAGATATCTTCAAAAAAAGTGTGATATGTTTCTTCTCTTGCTAGTAAATCACAGTTACCAACCGTATTAACATCAAATGATAACAAATAATGATGTTTTCTAAAAGATAATTTAATTATCTTTCATTTGGTATATGAATGAAATGTGTGCAATCACAATTAATAAAGATTTCTTCAAAAAGTAATCTGATGTTTGTACTTTTTACTAGTAAATCACAGTTACCAACATAATTAACAACAAATCATATCACAAACTATTGTTTTTATATAAGATAATTAAATTATCTTTCATTTGGTATATGAATAAAAATTGTACGATCACAATTAAGAGAGATATCTTCAAAAAAAAGTGTGATATGTTTCTTCTCTTGCTAGTAAATCATAGTTACCAACCGTATTAACATCAAATAATAACAAATAATGATGTTTTCTGAAAGATAATTTAATTATCTTTCATTTGGTGTATGAATGAAGTTTTTGCGATCACAATTAATAAAGATATCTTCAAAAAATAATCTGATGTTTGTAGTTTTTACTAGTAAATCACAGTTACCAACGTAATTAACTACAAATCATATCACAAACTATCGTTTTTATATAAGATAATTCAATTATCTTTCAGTTGGTATGTGAATGAAGATTGTAGGATCACTATTAAAAGAGATATCTTCAAAACAAGTGTGATATGTTTCTTCTCCTGCTAGTAAATCACAGTTACCAACCGAATTAACATCAAATAACGATGTTTTCTAAAAGATAATTTAATTATCTTTCATTTGGTGTATGAATCAAGTTTTTGCGATCACATTTAATGAAGATATCTTCAAAAAATAATCTGATGTTTGTATTTTTTACTAGTAAATCACAGTTACCAACGTAATTACCTACAAATCATATCACAAACTATTGTTTTTATATAAGATAATTAAATTATCTTTCATTTGGTATGTGAATGAAAATTGTACGATCACAATTAAGAGAGATATCTTCAAAAAAATTGTGATATGTTTCTTTTCTTGCTAGTAAATCATAGTTACCAACCGTATTAACATCAAATGATAACAAATAATAATGTTTTCTAAGAGATAATTTAATTATCTTTCATTTGGTGTATGAATGAAGTTTTTGCGATCACAATTAATAAAGATATCTTCAAAAAATAATCTGATGTTTGTAGTTTTTACTAGTAAATCACAGTTACCAACGTAATTAACTACAAATCATATCACAAACTATCGTTTTTATATAAGATAATTCAATTATCTTTCAGTTGGTATGTGAATGAAGATTGTAGGATCACTATTAAAAGAGATATCTTCAAAACAAGTGTGATATGTTTCTTCTCCTGCTAGTAAATCACAGTTACCAACCGAATTAACATCAAATAACGATGTTTTCTAAAAGATAATTTAATTATCTTTCATTTGGTGTATGAATCAAGTTTTTGCGATCACATTTAATGAAGATATCTTCAAAAAATAATCTGATGTTTGTATTTTTTACTAGTAAATCATAGTTACCAACGAAATTAACTACAAATCATATCACAAACTTTTGATTTTATATAAGATAATTAAATTATCTTTCATTTGGTATGTAAATAAAAATTGTACGATCACAATTAAGAGAGATATCTTCAAAAAAAGTGTGATATGTTTCTTCTCTTGCTAGTAAATCATAGTTACCAACCGTATTAACATCAAATGATAACAAATAATAATGTTTTCTGGAAGATAATTAAATTATCTTTCATTATACAGAGTGATTTATATATACAGGGTGTTTTATATATACAGGGCGATGTATATAGGGTTCATATTATAATATTGATATTTACCTGCTCTTTCGGTTTTCATGGAATCCCACACGTTACAGTTGAAGTCGTCGTAGCCGGCGAGCAGCAGGCGGCCGGACTTGCTGAACGCCACGCTGGTGATGCCGCAGATGATGTTGTCGTGGCTGTACATCGCCAGCTCTTGGTCGGCGCGGACATCGAACAGTCTACACGTCGCGTCGTCGCTACCCGTTGCGAACGCGTAACCATTGGGGAAGAACTAATTGCACAAGCACACACACACGAAGATGAAAATAAACGCAATAACAATAGAATACAATGTGAAATCAATTACGCAGACGTGTTGGCCGACTGCCGGCAAAGTGTCAGGTTTGCTGGTAGACAGTTGGCCAAGTGTCGGGAAGCTGGAATGTCTTTTCAGTGTATCACATCAATAGTTCCAACTATCGGTGGATGATTGTTTGGACAATACGTGTGTGTTTTACACAGCAAACACGCAAAAGTGTTGGCCAACAATCATCCACCGATAATTGCAACTGCAATTGGCATGATACTTATAAAAAAATATCAGCGACGACATTCCAGCTACACTAAACTTTGCCAACTGTCGGCCTAATTCTGAAAAATTATCATTACTCGTATTTTAGCCTAATGAGTAATGAGTTATTATGTCATACCGATTGAATAATATATAATTATTATATAACTAGTGTCCATCACTACTCGTGAGTAATAAATTATTATGCCATATCAGTTGAATCATATATTATTACTATTATATGACTAGTGTCCATCAATACTTGTGTTTTGATCGCATGAGTAATAAGTTATTATGTCATACCGGTTGAAAAATATATTATATTACTCGTGTTTTAGCCTTGCAAGTAATAAGTTATTATGTTATACTGGTTGAATAATACTAATATTATTAAATGACTTAATGTCCATCACTACCTGTGTTTTAACCTTGAGAGTAATGCATTATTATGTCATGCTGGTTGAATAATATATGATTACTGTATAACTAGTGTCCATCACTACTCGCGAGTAATAAATTATTATGCCATACCAGTTGAATAATGTATTATTATAAGTCGATCACTAGTTGTGTTTTGACCTCGTGAGTAATGCGTTATTATGTCATACCGGTTGAATAATACTGTTATTATTAAATGACAAGTTACTTACAGTTACTGCGTTAATGTCGGACTCGTGTCCGGGGAACGTCTGTTTGCAGAGGCCCTCCCTGATGTCCCAGAGTTTCGCGGAGGCGTCGCAGGCGCCCGAGACGAATGTGCGCATGTCCGGTGACAGCGAGAGGCTCATCACGTCGCCCGTGTGCCCCAGAAAGGATGTGGTCTGTTGGCCCGTTTCAATGTCCCACAGCGCACTGGCGACAAACAACAATTATTTAGCCTCATTCCAACACATCGATTTTAGATCAAAAACAAACAAACAAAAAAAAAGAAGGGAATTTCCTCAAAACTCCATTTCTCACTTTCAGATTATTTAGATTTTTTTGAATCAAGGCTCCTAAACCTCGAAATTGAGAAGACCTAGGCTAAATTTCGAGGTTTAGGAACACTGATCCAAAAAAATTGATATCTAAATGATTTCAAACAAAAGCCCTTAACATGTAAAATTACTTTTGAGACGTCAAAAACGGCTGCTTTTAGGCGACCGCTTCCTAGGAGAAACCAGGGCTTTACAGAGTTTAGGTGTCTACGTTAGAAACCTGGATTCAATGTAAAACAAAAATATCGAAATTCGACATCTCAAAAATGCATAGTTCATGCAGAGTTTAGGTTTCTACATTAGGAACCTGGATTCAATGTAAAAAGAAACTTCGAAATTCGACTGTTTTGGATCGAAACCTCAGTATTTTAGAGCCACGTGTATAGTGCCCAGTTTAGGTCTCACTGTAGTGGGTGTACTATGTGGATCCGATGTCAAATTCCCATAAGAATTGACACAAGATACTAAACATTATCAGGTCGAAACAGGGGTTGTTTAATACAGGAGTAGGGGAAGTAGTGGGGGGTGGAGGAAGACAGTGGGAAGTAGTGGGGGGTGGAGGAAAACAGTGGGAAGTGGTGGAGGGTGGAGGAAGACAGTGGGAAGTAGTGGGGGGTGGAGGAAGACAGTGGGAGGTAGTGGGAGGTGGAGGAAGACAGTGGGAAGTAGTGGGGCGTGGAGGAAGACAGTGGGAAGTAGTGGGGGTGGAGGAAGACAGTAGGAAGTACTGGGGGGGGTGGAGGAAGACAGTGGGAAGTAGTGGGGGGTGGAGGAAGATAGTAGGAAGTACTGGGGGGTGGAGGAAGACAGTGGGAAGTGGTGGAGGAAGACAGTGGGAGATAGTAGGCGAGAGGTATAGATAGGGGAAGCGAGTGTTGAGAGAAAATGTAAATAATTACCAACTCATATCGCCAGAACTAGTAACTATTTGGTTATCGTCGAGGAACCGGCAGCAGGACAGGTAGCCGGTGTGGCCGGGCAGCTCGCGGGAGACGCGCACGTTGCCCTCGCGCGTCTTGAGGCTGTAGATGGAGCAGATGTTGTCGAGGCCGCCGCACGCCACGTAACTGCCGGACGGGGCGTACGCGCACGTCATCACCCAGGAGGAGCGCAGCGGTATCGCATGAACCTTGTTGGTGGTATGACTGTCCCACACTATCAGCTTGCCGTCCTGCGAGGCCGAGACTAGGTTGCGCGAGTCCGAACCCCAGTGCATCGCGTAGATCTTGGCCAGGTGGCCGCGGAGGGTGCGCCGCGTGCGCATCTGCACGCGCCCAATCGGCTCCAGGGTCGACGTCGCCTGCACGAGGGATGTGTCGCATGCCGCCTTACGCGCATCCTACAAAACGAACACATTGTATACACACATATTTAGTGACCTACCAACAAAACATCTCAAAAATGCATTAGTCCAATATTCTTCATGAGATATAATACAACTAACCCTCCTAGGAGGAAAGTTAAACGCCATCTGGCGGCACCACATCTATTAGCAATACACACCCACCTCTTAACAATCTACATATCTAGATTTCGATCTTATTACATCTCATCAGTGTAGCTCAGCTAGAGAGGATGAATTCACACAATACCTCGAATGGTTATATACAAAAAAGATACAACTAACCCCCTAGGAGGAAAGTTAAACGCTATCTGGCGGCACCACATCAATTAGCAATGCACATCCATATGGTAATAACTGTCAACATGCGGATCAAGATCACCGGGTAGTGCCCTCTATGGAAGAATATTCCAACAGAGTACTTCAGATATCAGCACAATGCCAATCTTATAAAACATATACACTGGTATATTACCCGGTGATCCTGATGGCATGAGCATGTTGACGGTTATTACTATATGAGTATGCATTGCTAATTGACGTGGTGCCGCCAGATGGCGTTTAACTTTCCTCCTACGGGGTTAATTGTACCTTTTTTGTATACAACCACTCGAGATATTGTGTGAATTCATCCTTTGTAGCTGAGCTACACTGATGAGATGTAAAAAGATCGAACTCTAGATATGTAGATTGCTAAGAGGTGGGTTCACACTTATATATAATCTTCATCAGTGTGCTACCAAATTTACAATGAAGAATTATAAAAAAAAACCCGATACATTTGTCTAAATACAGAAAAAGTTTTAGGTTCGCCTTTTGACATTTCAAAAATTGCTATCTACTTCTTCTTTACTCATTGCCAATTGCATCACTGACAGCTTCGTTCTCTACCAACCAAACTATGACCGTCCACTATTTCAAATGACTTGAACTCTGCACTACATTATTTCTTATTTTTTTTACGAATTAGGCGTAAATTAACACATGGAATTAATTGAATAGAATATAAATTAATGGATAATAGTATAGTGCATAGTTCAAGCCATTTGAAATAGTGGACGGGCATAGTCGGGTTGGTAGGGGCCGCCCGCCCACCCCACCTTCGTTCGCATAGTTTTTTTAATGGATATAGATGTTTTATATTGTTTAAACTATTCCAAGAAGAGTGTTATCCTATGGAAGAACTATACGAACTAAGGTGGGGTGGGCGGGCGGCCCCCACCACCCAAACTATGCCCGTCCACTATTTCAAATGGCTTGAACTATGCATTACATTATTTTTCTAATATATTTTTTAATTAGTCTTCAATTAATAAATGACATTAATTTAATCATAGAAAATTATGGATAAATAGTGTAGTGCATAGTTCAAGCCATTTGAAATAGTGGACGGGCATAGTTTGGTTGGTGGGGGCCGCCCGCCCACCCCACCTTTGTTCGCATAGTTTTTTTATTGGATATAGATGTTTTATATTGTTTAAACTATTCCAAAAAGAGTGTTATCCTATGGAAAAACTATGCGAAGAAAGGTGGGGTGGGCGGGCGGCCCCTAGCAACCAAACTATACCCGTCCACTATTTTAAACGACTTGAACTATGCATTACATTATTTTTCACATGTATTTTTTTAGTCATCAAGTAATAAATGATATTAATTTAATTATAGAAAATTATGGATAAATAGTGTAGTACATAGTTCAAGCCATTTGAAATAGTGGATGGGCATAGTCAAGTTGGTAGGGGACGCCCGCCCACCCCACCTTTGCTCGCATAGTATTTTTCAATAGATACAAATGTAATATATTATTAAAACCATACCAGAGGAGTGTTATCCAATGGAAAAACTATGCGAGCGAAGGTGGGGTGGGCGGGCGGCCCCCACCAACCAAACTATGCCCGTCCACTATTCCAAGTGGCTTGAACTATGCACTACACTAGTTATCCATAATTTTCTATGATTAAATTAATGTCATTTATTAATTGAAGACTAAGTAAAAAAATATATGTGAAAAATAATGTAATGCATAGTTCAAGTCGTTTAAGATAGTGGACGGGTATAGTTTGGTTGGTAGGGGCCGCCCGCCCACCCCACCTTTGTTCGTATAGTTCTTCCATAGGATAACACTCTTCCTGGAATAGTTTAAACAATATAAAACGTCTGTATCCATTGAAAAAACTATGCGAGCAAAGGTGGGGTGGGCGGGCGGCCCCTATCAACCCGACTATGCCCGTCCACTATTGCAAACAACTTGAACTATGCACTACACTATTATTCGTTTCCCCTAGTAAGGTAGGCGAGTTTCCCTTACCAGCCAAAACTATGCCCGTCCATGATTTCAAATGACTTTGAACTCTGCACTAAATGTTATCCGTTATTTTCTATTATTCAATTAAATTCATTTGTTAATTTATGTCTAATTAGTAAAAAATATGAGAAACAATGTATTGCATAGTTCAAGTCGTTTGAAATAGTGGACGGGTATAGTCGGGTTGGTAGGGACCACCCGCCCACCCCACCTTCGCTCGCATAGTTTTTTTTTCAATGGATACAGACGTTTTATATTGTTTAAACTATTCCAAGAAGAGTGTTATCCTATGGAAGAACTATACGAACAAAGGTGGGGTGGGCGGGCGGGCCCTACCAGCCAAACTATGCCCATCCACTATTTCAAATGGCTTGAACTACGCACTACACTATTTATCTATTATTTTCTATTAATTAATTAATTACATTTTGACAGAATATGCCAAAACAAATGTCAAACATCTTGAATATCGTTTGCGATTGACGTTTTGATGGCACCTTTTGTTTAATTATTCAGTGTTTCCAATAGAGCGAATCTAAAGTAACTACATTCCCATGATAATGTATTTATTGTTGCTATAACAACGAATACTTATAGGTTCAATAGCTATTGATAGATTTGTGGAACGTCGGTGAATACGGGTGTAAAGCCCTGGTTTCCTAGGAAAACGGTCGCTTTAAAGCGGCCGCTTTTGACGTCATTCATGAAGGTTGTTTTAAGTATATGTAATATATGAACTCACAATTTTTCATCGTAATTCATTGCGTTTTTGCAGCACGTTGAGGTATTACACTTTATAGGAAACTATCTTCGTTTATATACACGTAGAATGATTTTTGTGACGTAAAAATGACGTCAAAAGCGGCCGTTTTTAAGCGGCCGCTCTCCTAGGAAACCAGGGCTTAAGTGAGCAGCTGGTAGTTGTTAAAAAAGTGTGTGTTAAGGGTCCATAATGAGCAATTTCAACATCATATTGTATACAGTCATTGGTTTTTTTTTATATTACCAACATTGCAGACGATTTAAATTTACCGCCAAACATCCCTGTCAGATCACAGTTCGATGACGACACATGTTTTCCTTCACCTTCACCTCACATGTTCCGTCGACCAATGGGTCGACGGAACATGTGAGGTTCTCTTGTGGACAGTAGCAACGTTTTGAAAAATTAATAAAAGTTTTACTTTTAATATTCGATGACTTTTGATGTGATTAAGGGCCGATTCTACAATTGATATTTATCTGGGGAATAAGACTATTCGTGGAATAAGTTTGAGATCATCATCATCAATAGCCGTTAAATCCATTCTTGAATATAGGCCTTTCCCAATTGTTTCCATCGTTCTCTGTTCTGTGCCACTTGTATCCATGTCAGCCCTGCTTTTCTTTTGAGATCGTCGTACCAGCGCATAGGTGGTCTTCCTCTTCCCCTTTTGTGTTCGTATGGTCTCCACTCTATTATCCTTCTGTCCCATCTCGATATATCGACGTGGGAGAGAAAATCGCATCTCTCAAATGGAAATTTGCGGGGCACGTTGCAAGAAGCGATATATCGGAATAAGTTTGAGATATTAATGCCAATATGTCAAACTTATTCCATGAATATTAAGTAAAACTTTTATTAATTTTTCAAAAACGTTGCTACTGCCCACAAGAGAACCTCACATGTTCCGTCGACCCATTGGTCGACGCAACATGTGAGGTGAAGGTGAAGGAAAACATGTGTCGTCATCGAACTGTGATCTGACAGGGATGTTTGGCGGTAAATTTAAATCGGCTGCAGTGTTGGTAGTATAAAAAAAAAACAAATTACTATATCACATGAAAAGTCATCGAATATTAAGTAAAACATTTTAATTAATGATCTAAATTTTAAATCATTGATTAATCATCATGATTAATCATCATGATTAATCATCATGATTTATCATCATAATTTTAAATCATTGATTAATCATCATGATTAATCAATGTTTAGATGTAGAAGCAAAACTATACGATTTATGAGTAAATTAAGTTCTTTCGTCGTGTGTGCGTGCAGAATTTTTTTTTTCTTCTTCTCCCCCCTCATAGCACGCAACGTACGTACGCACCCTGTGCGGAACGCCGTTATTGATCCGTGGGGCGGCGCGTGTAACAACATTAGACGCCTTTCGCCGTGTTGGCGGTGCACGGACGCCGCCAACACGAAACTCTTACAAGTCTTGGCAATATTAGCAAACAGCAAACATATAAATAATTAGTAATTTACATTCATTAGAATTTAATTAGGAACATTTAAAGCATTATTTTTTATTATCACGAACTTTTCGCTGATACAGGAGGAAGCTCAAAGGTGTGATTCATCATCCGGAATTTAAATATTGGATTGAATCTACTTTGTGATAATTGATTGACATAGTTCTATTTTATTGGTTTAGTTAGTAGTGCATGCAAATCAACTATTAGTTTTTTTTGTGTACAATTAAAGTAAATTCCGGATAAATAAATAAAACGAATTTGTGTTTTAAAATATTCGCAACCAGCAAAAAACAAGTGATAAAAAACAAAGAAAAATTCGTTTTATTTATTTATCCGGAATTTACTTTAATTGTACACAAAAAAGCTAATAGAAGATTTGCATGCACTACTAACTAAACCTAAAAAATAGAACTCTTTCAATCAATACAACAGGTTGGAATGTTCTATTTAGTAATAGTAGTTATTGTATTTTATAATTTTATATTTATATTTATGTATTTATTTATTTATTTTTATTTTTATTTTTATATTTATATTTATATTTATATTTATATTTATATTTATATTTATATTTATATTTATATTTATATTTATATTTATATTTATATTTATATTTATATTTATATTTATATTTATATTTATATTTATATTTATATTTATATTTATATTTATATTTATATTTATATTTATATTTATATTTATATTTATATTTATATTTATATTTATATTTATATTTATATTTATATTTATATTTATATTTATATTTATATTTATATTTATATTTATATTTATATTTATATTTATATTTATATTTATATTTATATTTATATTTATATTTATATTTATATTTATATTTATATTTATATTTATATTTATATTTATATTTATATTTATATTTATATTTATATTTATATTTATATTTATATTTATATTTATATTTATATTTATATTTATATTTATATTTATATTTATATTTATATTTATATTTATATTTATATTTATATTTATATTTATATTTATATTTATATTTATATTTATATTTATATTTATATTTATATTTATTTATTTATATTATATATTTATATTTTTGTATCTATTTAGTAATAGTAGTTACTATATTTTACAATTTTGTAACTGGCTATCGACCTTTGGGTCCTTCTTTTGTGTATTAGTGTATATAATAGCACTTTTTACTAGACAAAATTATCCCATAGTTTTTGAAAGTGTTTTTAATTGTATCGAAACGACACATTTTTAGTTTCTGTTATTCATAGCCAAAGATTGATACAACTTTCCCCCTAGGAGGAAAGTTTAACGCCATCTGGCGACACTACATCAAGTAGGGAATATTTTATAAAACTGGCCTTGTGTTGGTATCTAAAGCACTGTGTTGGAATGTTATTGTAATAGAGGACACTACCGTACCAACCAAACTATACCCGTCCACTATTACAATTAACTTGAACTCTACACTACACTACACTGTTATTTGTTATTTTTAATTAATCCATGAATTTCATTTGTTAATTTACGCCTACTTCATAAAAATATGTGAGAAACAATGTAGTGCATAGTTCAAGTCATTTGAAATAGTGGACGGGCATAGTCTGATTGGTAGGGACCACCCACCCACCCCACACTTGTTCGCATAGTTTTCTTCAATGGATGCAAATGTTTTAAATTGTTTAAACAATTCCAAGAACAGTGTTATCCTATGGAAGAACTATACGAACAAAGGTGGGGTGGGCGGGCGGCCCCCACCAACTAAACTATGCCCGTTCACTATTTCAAACGATTTGAACTATGCATTACATTATTTTTCACATATATTTCTTTAATTAGTCTTAAATTAATAAATGACATTAATTTAACCATAGAAAATTATGAATAAATAGTGTAGTGCATAGTTCAAGCTATTTGAAATAGTGAACGGGCATAGTTTGGTTGGTGGGGGCCGCCCGCCCACCCCACCTTTGTTCGCATAGTTTTTCCATAGGATAACATTTTTCTTAGAATAGTTTACATAATATAAAACATATCCAATGAAAAAACTATGCGAGAGAAGGTGGGGTGGGTGGGCGGCCCCTACCAGCCAAACTATGCCCGTCCACTATTTCAAATGGCTTGAACTATGCACTACACTGTTATCTGTTACTTTCTATGATTTAATTTTAGTTTCATTTATTAATTTACGCCTAATGTATAAAAAAACTGAGTAACAATGTAGTGCATAGTTCAAGTCGTTTGAAATAGTGGACGGGCATAGTTTGGTTGGTAGGGACCACCCGCCCACCCCACATTCGCTGGCATAGTTTTGTTCAATGGATGCAGACGTTGTATATTGTTTAAACCATTGCAAGAAGAGTGTTATCCTATGGAAAAACTATACGAACAAAGGTGGGGTGGGCGGGCGGCCCCTACGAACTAAACTATGCCCGTCCACTATTTCAAATGACTTGAACTATGCACTATACTATTATCCATTAATTTATATTCTATTCAATTAATTCCATGTGTTAATTTACGCCTAATTCGTAATTTAAAACGACTTGAACTATACATTACATTATTTTTCAGATATAGTTTTTTAGTCTTCAATTAATACACGACATTAATTTAATCATAGAAAATTATGAATAAATAGTGTAGTGTATAGTTCAAGCCATTTGAAATAGTGGACGGGCATAGTTTGGTTCGTAGGGGCCGCCCACCCACCCCACCTTTGTTCGCATAGTTTTTCCATAGGGTAACACTCTCCCTGGTATGGTTTCAATTATATAACACATTTGTATCTATTGAAAAAAACTATGCGAGCAAAGGTGGGGTGGGTGGGCGGTCCCTACGAACCAAACTATGCCCGTCCACTATTTCAAATGGCTTGAACTATGCACTACACTGTCATTTGTTACTTTCTATGATTTAATTTTAGTTTCATTTATTAATTTACGCCTAATGTATAAAAAAACTGAGAAACAATGTAATGTATAGTTCAAGTCGTTTTAAATTACGAATTAGGCGTAAATTAACACATGGAATTAATTGAATAGAATATAAATTAATGTATAATAGTATAGTGCAGAGTTAAAAGCCATTTGAAATAGTGGATGGGCATAGTTTGATTGGTAGGGGCCGCCCGCCCACCCCACCTTTGTTCGTATAGTTTTTCCATAGGATAACACTCTTCTTGGAATTGTTTAAACAATATAAAACGTCTGCATCCATTGAAAAAAGTTTGCGAACGAAGGTGGGGTGGGCGGGCGGCCCATATCAACTTAACTATGCCCGTCCACTGGCACCTACCTATCTGACTACACCCGTCCACTATTTCAAATGACTTGAACTCTGCACTATACTATTATCTGTTACTTTCTATTATTTAATTAATTTCATTTGTTATTTACACCTAATTCGTAAAAAAATGTGAGAGACTTTATAGTGATAACGATATTAGAATTTTTTCAAAATGGTATGAGTATGTTATTACCATATGGGTGTGTATTGCTAATTGATGTGATGCCGCCAGATGGCGTTTAACTTTCCTCTTAGGGGGTTAGTTATATCATTTTGTATATAACCACTTGAGTCATTGTGTGAATTCATCCTAACTAGCTGAGCTACACTGATGAGATCTAACAAGATCGAAATCTAGATATATAGATAGCTAAGAAGTGGATTCACATTTATATATTCATAAACAAGTTTAAAAACAATTGAAACACAAAATAAATGAGTCCATGCAATTTCCTATAAACAGATTACAGGAACTTGTACATCTTTATTTATTCTATAGATGTAAAATGTTTTTAATAAAGCACATTAGTAATGATGGAATGAAGAGAATACTGATATTTATCTGGATAATAGATTACTTGAGAAATATAAAAGGATTCAAGCAAATATTGACAGTACTAGGATTAACAGTATTATTGACCATGTAAGATGCCTTTATGGGATGTTGGTGAATACGGGCAGTAGTGTGGTGGTTGGTACCCCCGCTTTACAAGCAGGGGGTAAAGTGGAAGTACCAATCACCACACTACATCTATTAATTTAATAAGAACGTAAATAATATGAATAAATAAAATATAAAACGACAGTATAGCACCCTGACGGTAGGCTACCAAACACACAATTGGTTCCCATTACTTACTCTGATGGCATTTTTTAATGTTTCCGCTTCTTGTCTCAGCGAGTCCAGTTCGTTCATACTGCACGCGTCGCACTAAAATGCAACACCTGTAACAACAAAATTGCGTCAATTTTTATCCCAACAACTATTCACGATTATAGCAGGGTGAGCATCAGCTACAATAAGCCTTTCGCATTCTCATTCTAAAAATTATAGGATGTACAAAGACTCGTGGGCAAAAGCAAGGGAGAATGGAAAATTGTCAGAGAAATTTAGAATAAGGCCCTTAAAGCCCTCTTCTGTTCACACAGACAGACAGACAGACAGACATACAGACATACAGACAGACAGACAGACAGACATACAGACATACAGACATACAGACATACAGACAGACAGACAGACAGGCAGACATACACACATTCGTTATATATTGCCGTGATGAATCTTGGGAATGCTTCTACCAACTTAAGCTAAATCATGCCTCCTATTCCATCCTCTCCGGGAGCTTTGAATGGATTAATGTTCTTTATTACCTCGATTACCTCCTGTTTAGAGAACTCTTTATCATCCTCCGTCTGAATATCTGCGTCCAGACATACACACAGACAGACAGACAGACGTACACACAGACAGACAGACGTACACACAGACAGACAGACGTACACACAGACAGACAGACATACAGATATCCACACAGAAATACAGACATAAAGGAAAACGACTTATTTAACTTGTGTTCGTTTATCGCTGGAACACATGATGTTCCAGTGGCTCGCGAGGATAAACGAACACAAGACAATCAGCCAGGAACAGCTCCCGAATGACAAACGAAAGCGATTACACGGACCATCTGTATGTTTCTTAAAAAACGGGGGTTGCTAACCACTGCACCACACATCGGCGTATAAAAATTTATATTTTCTTTGCATGCGTGGTTCAATTACACAGGCTATTATATTGTGTTTCGACAACTGTTCCTCGGTATTAAACAGCGGCCCTCGTTCCTGTCGGTCGGGTGACGTGCGTTAATAGCCGTCAATTAACGACGGTTAACCAACGCAGCACAGCCGCTCGGCGCTTAAAACAAAATGCAAAAAGTACCGAACACTTGAATCTTCAATTACATAGGTAATTATATGTTTTTACTTTCCGAATACAGCACTGCTGTATAGGGAAAGTATTGTTTTCGCAACAACAACAAAATTGACTTGTTAATTTTGATTCTTTTTTTCTACACGTTTCATAGTCGAAATGGACTATTTATGGAAAATGTGTGTTAAATCATTCATTCACAAACATGTTCCATTACAACTAGTAATACTACTTGCTTCCAATATACATTATTACACAAAAAACAAAATAAAATTTTTACATTTCAACAATTTAACAAAAAATAAGTTCACATTTTTTTGGAAATTAATTTCCCTGTGTATGTATGTGTGTGTATAAATTTTTCTGTGAATAAAATTCCGGGAAAACGTCTGAATGAATCGCGATCATATTTGCAAATCGGCTGGGAAACCGAGTTAGGGCGATCCCGTGAAAATTTGAGCAAAATCGGTCCATGAACAGAGAAAAAATCTTGATAAAACCCGTTTCCCGGCAAAAGTCACTTTCCCGCCAATTTGAAAGCCAGTGACGCCAACATAAATATGCGGGCAAAAAAACAGCAGCTGGTGTAACTTGAGTTGCCTAATAGTTTAATTTTATATATAGTTTAAAACTCAATTACGCACAAACGACTGAAAATTAAATTGAAACAAAAAGACTAATATTGTTAAATATCAAATATTGTCTAAAATAGTTAAATATTGACTAAAATTGTCAAATATCGTCCAGTATCGTCAAATATCATAATATTTTATGATATTTGACTATATTTGACGATACTGGACGATATTTGACAATATTTGACGATTGTGTGAAAAAAAAGTGATACATTGTCAAATATAAACATTTTTCAAATTGCTTATTTCTACTTTTCTTCATGTTTCATGGCTAATATAGTCAAAATAGAGTATTTTTGGAAAATGATTGTCTCTTTGTGTGTCTATTTGTGTGTATGTCTGCTGTGTGTATGTCTGTCTGTGTGTATGCCTGTCTGTGTGTATGTCTGTCAGTTTGTATGTCTATCTGTTTGTATGTCTGTATGTTTGTATATCTATCTGTGTGTATGTCTGGCTGTGTGTATGTCTGTCTATGTATATGTCTGTCAGTTTATATGTCTATCTGTCTGTATGTTTGTTTATCTATCTGTGTGTATGTCTGTCTGTTTATATGTCTCTCTGTCTGTCTGTTTATATGTCTCTCTGTTTGTCTGTTTATATGTCTCTCTGTCTGTCTGTTTGTAGGTCTGTCTGTTTGTAGGTCTGTCTGTTTGTAGGTCTGTCTGTTTGTATGTCTATCTGTTTGTATGTTTGTATATCTATCTGCTTGTATATCTATCTGTGTGTATGTCTGTCTATTTGTATGTCTGTCTGTTTATATGTCTGTCTGTGTGTATGCCTGTCTGTTTGTATGCCTGTCTGTTTATGTGTCTGTCTGTCTGTATGTCTGTCTGTCTGTATATCTGTGTGTATGTCTATCTGAATGCATGTCTGTCTGTTTGTGTGTATGTCTGTCTGTTTGTATGACTGTCTGTGTGTATATCTGTCTGTGTGTATGTCTTTCAAAGTTATTAACTTTTCATGTCATTTTAAATCACTAGTCTTATTATTTCTGTTACCAATTGTCTTCAACATTTATTATGCAAAAGAAGTTCATAAAACATAGTTTTATTACTAAAAAAAACAACACAATACAGATATACGTATTAATTTGTCCAAAACCATAATCATTTTCTCCGTGGTGTCTATAGATATTTATAAATTATTGTGTGTATAACTACTACCAACCAAATTCTTGGAGAATAAAGTTTATTATTATTATTATTATGAATATGACTGTGTGTATCGAAAAACTCACTCGTAATAAATGTCTAGTGGCTACGTGGTAATAAATCCGTCAATGTGGAACAGCGCACTAACCGCGAGGCCTCATGTCGCAGGAATCTTATCAGATAAGACGGCCCGTTTCGATTGTTTGCATTCGCCGCAGCAATAGGAAAACACACGGGCGTCACTTTTTCCGGCTAAGCCGTCTTATCGCCGTACAGTAAATATAAGTATCGGCGCGCGCAACCGGAAACCACAAAAATACACTAACTAACCAGACCAAGCAAAGAAAATAATCTACTTTTTATGATATTAAGGCTCGGTTGTATAAAGACGATGTAAATATAATATAGTAAGATGTTGCATACATTATTGTTAACTTTCTATTTTAAACCCTCATGTATGTACCTCTGTTTATATATGGCAACGTCGCATTATGTGACAAAGTTATCAAAAGTATCACTTTTGACAACTTTGACACATTTGATGGATTGGAAATTAACTCAAGTGTTAGATAACAATCTTCCAAGGCTCGGTTGTATAAAGCAGATGCTTTATACAACCAAGCCTTAACGATTTACAAATTACATATTAATAATAAGAAAAAGCCCTAGGTGACTGATAACATTGAGGCACGCCTAAAAAACTGAAGAAATTAGTTTTACAACACTTTCTTCTTTAGTAATATTACAAATAATATCTTCAATCTTCATTTCAATTGTTTCTTCATTAGTCATATCTTAAATTTGTTCAATAGTCATATCACTAATATCTTGAGTCATCATGGCATAATTTTTTACAAGTTTCTTCAATCTTCATGGCACAATTTACAAGTTTCTTCAATCTTCATAGCACAATTTACAAGTTCTTTCAATCTTCATAGCACATTTTACAAGTTTCTTCAAGCTTCATGGCACAATTTACAAGTTTCTTCAATCTTCATGGTACAATTTACAAGTTTCTTCAATCTTCATGGCACAATTAATAAGTTTCTTCAATCTTCATAGCACAATCTACAAGTTTCTTCGATCTTCATAGCACATTTTACAAGTTTCTTCAATCTTCATGACACAATTTATATCAAAATCTTCTTCATAGGCGATATTGCAATTTTTTTTTAATCTTAATCATATCATGTGTATTTTTATTTACAATTTCACTAATTTCTTCAGTCATTATGGCACCAGCATGATTACATTTTAAACAACAAATGAGAAAAACGAGTTTCTTCTTTAGTAATATTGCAAATAATATCTTCAATCTTCATTTCACTTGTTTCTTCACTGGTCATATCATAAATATCTTCAATCTTCATTTCAATTGTTTCTTCATTAAGTCATATCATAAAATTGTTCAATAGTCATATCACTAATATCTTTAGTCATTATGGCATAACTTTTTGCAAGTTTTATATTACAAGTTTCTTCAATCTTCATGGCACACATTACATTACATTTTATATCAAGTCCTTCTTCATTGGTAATATTGTAAATGTCTTCAATCTTCATGTTACATGTTTTTTTTTTCAATTGTGAAATAGCAATTAAAAAATCATGTAGCATGAAGATTGAAGAAATTTACAATATTACCAATGAAGAAGGATATAAAATGTAATGTAATTTGTATCATGAAAATTGAGGAAACTTGTGATGTAAAACTTGCAAAAAAAAAGTGAAGAAAACTAATGAAGAAGGACTTGATATAAAATGTAATGTAATTTGTGCCATGAAGATTGAAGAAACGTGTGATGTAAAACCAGTGAAGAAACATGCGAAATAAAGATATTATTTGTAATATTTCTAAAGAAAAAACTCTTTTTCTCATTTGAGGTTTAAAATAGAATCTGCTAGTACCATAATGGCTGAAGAAATTAGTAAAATGGCAAATAAAAAAATACATGACATGAAGATTATAAAAAAAAAAATGCAATATTAGCAATGAAGAAGGTCTTGATATAAATTGTGCCATGAAGATTGAAGAAATGTAGTCATGCTAGTGCCATAATGATTGAAGAAATTAGTGAAATGGCAAATAAAAATACACATGACATGAAGATTAAAAAAAAATTACAATATTAACAATGAAGAAGGTCTTGATATAAATTGTGCTGTGAAGATAGAAGAAACATGTAAATTGTGCCATAAAGATTGAAGAATCTTGTAAAAAGTTATGCCATAATCACTAAAAATATTAGTGATATGACTATTGAACAAATTTATGAAGAAACAGGTGAAATGAAGATTGAAGATATTATTTGCAATATTACTAAAGAAGAAATTCGTTTTCTCATTTGTGGTTAAAAACGTAATCATGCTAGTACCATAATGACTGAAGAAATTAGTGAAACTGAAGAAGAAATAGCAAATAAAAAAACACATGACATGAAGATTTAAAAAAATTGCAATATTAGCAATGAAGAAGGTCTTGATATAAATTTTAAGTTGTGCTATAAAGATTGAAAAACTTGTATAATGTTCCATGAAGATTGAAGAAACTTGTAAATTGTGCAATGAAGATTGAAGAAATTTGGAAATTGTGCCATGAAGATTGAAGAAACTTGTAAAATGTACTATGAAAATTGAAGAAACTTGTAAACTGTGCTATAAAGGTTGAAGAAACTTGTAAATTGTGCCATGAAGATTGAAGAAACTTGTAAAATGTGCCATGAAGATTGAAGAAACTTGTAAATTGTGCGATGAAGAATGAAGAAACTTGTAGATTGTGCCATGAAGATTAAAGAAATTTGTAAATTGTGCTATGAAGAATGAAGAAACTTGTAAAATTTGATATGAAGAATGAAGAAACTTGTAAAATGTGCTATGAAGATTGAAGAAACTTGTAAAATGTGGTATGAAGATTGAAGAAACTTGTAAATTGTGCCATAAAGATTGAAGAAACTTGTAGATTGTGCCATGAAGATTAAAGAAATTTGTAAATTGTGCTATGAAGAATGAAGAAAATTGTAAAATGTGCTATGAAGATTGAAGAAACTTGTAAAATGTGCTATGAAAATTGAAGAAACATGTAAACTGTGCTATAAAGATTGAAGAAACTTGTAAATTGTGCCATGAAGATTGAAAAAACTTGTAAATTGTGCCATGAAGATTGAAGAAACTTGTAAAATGTGCCATGAAGATTGAAGAAACTTGTAAATTGTGCTAGGAAGATTGAAGAAACTTATAAATTGTGCCATGAAGATTGAAAAAACTTGTAAAATGTGCTATGAAGATTGAAGAAACTTGTAAAATGTGCTAGGAAGATTGAAAAACTCGTAAAATGTGCTATGAAGATTGAAGAAACTTGTAAAATGTGCTATGAAGATTGAAGAAACTTGTAAAATGTTCCATGAAAATTGAAGAAACTTGTAAAATGTGCTATGAAGATTGAAGATACTTGTAAAATGTGCTATGAAGATTGAAGAAACTTGTAAATTGTGCCATGAAAATTGAAGAAACTTGTAAATTGTGCCATGAAGGTTGTAGGAACTTGTAAAATGTGCCATCAAGATTGAAGAAACTTGTAAATTGTGCCATGAAAATTGAAGAAACTTGTAAAATGTGCTATGAAGATTGAAGAAACTTGTAAAATGTGCTATGAAGATTCAAGAAACTTGTAAATTGTGCCATGAAGATTGAAGAAACTTGTAAAATGTGCCATGAAGATTGAAGAAACTTGTAAATTGTGCGATGAAGAATGAAGAAACTTGTAGATTGTGCCATGAAGATTAAAGAAATTTGTAAATTGTGCTATGAAGAATGAAGAAACTTATAAAATGTGGTATGAAGATTGAAGAAACTTGTAAAATGTGCTATGAAGATTGAAGAAACTTGTAAAATGTGCTATGAAGATTCAAGAAACTTGTAAAATGTGGTATGAAGATTGAAGAAACTTGTAAATTGTGCCATGAAGATTGAAGAAACTTGTAGATTGTGCCATGAAGATTAAAGAAATTTGTAAATTGTGCTATGAAGAATGAAGACTTATAAAATGTGGTATGAAGATTGAAGAAACTTGTAAAATGTGGTATGAAGATTGAAGAAACTTGTAAAATGTGGTATGAAGATTGAAGAAACTTGTAAATTTTGCCATAAAGATTGAAGAAACTGGTAAATTTTGCCATGAAGATTGAAGAAACTTGTAAAATGTAGTCATGAAGATTAAAGAAACATGTAAAAAGTTATGCCATGATGACTGAAGATATTAGTGATATGACTATTGAAGAAATTTAGGATATGACCAGTGAAGAAACAAGCGAAATGAAGATATTATTTGTAAAATAACTAAAGATGAAACTCACTTTGTCATTTGTGGTTTAAAATGTAATCATGCTAGTACCATAATGACGAAGAAATTAGCGAAATTGCAAATTAAAAAAAAACACTTGACATTAAGATTAAAAAAAAATGCAATATTAACAATGAAGATTGAAGAAACTTGTAAATTGTGCCATGAAAATTGAAGAAACTTGTAAAAAGTTATGCCATGATGACTCAAGATATTAGTGATATGACTACTGAAGAAATTCGTGACATGACCAGTGAAGAGACATGTAATATGAAGGTTGAAGTTACTTGTAATATTACCAAAGAAGAAACATGTTATCTCATGAGTGATTTATGACATTTGACTGCATAGTTTTTGCTAAAACAGCAATAAATAGAATTTTCAAAAATACTACCTATGATTTTTTATATTTTTTCAAATAGCCCACATAAATTCGAGAGGTTACTTTATTACACTTTTCATTATTCTGATCTTAATAATTTAGCTATATGAACATATTATATCTCATTTTATAGCTAATTAAGCTAGTAACATATAACTGTCATTAGAAATTTCAAAAACCAATAGCTACTATTTTTTGCAATTTTTTAAACAGCCCACACAAGTTTGAGGTGTAATTATTTATACTTTTCATTATTCTGATCTTAATAATTCAGATATATAAACATATTATATCTCATTTTATAGCTAATTAAACTAGTAACACATTAATGTCAAGAATTTTTTTAAAAAAATAGCTGTTTTTTTTTTGCAAATTTTTAAACAACCCACATAAGTTTGAGAAGTTACTCTTTGACGTTTTTCATTATTCTGATCTTAATAATTTAGCTATATAAGCATATTATATCTCATTTTGTAGCTAATTAAGCTAGTAATATACAACTGTCATTAGAATTTTCAAAAATAATAGCTACTATTTTTTTAGCAATTTTTTAAACAGCCCAAATTAGTTTGAGAGGTTACATTTTTACGCTTTTCATTATTCTAATCTTAATCTTTTACCAAACTATGCCCATTTACTATTTCAAATGACTTGAACTCTGTACTACATTGTACCCTACTTTCTTTTTTAAAACTAAGTCTAAATTAATAAATGAAATTAATTGAATCATAAAAAGTTATGAATAATTGTGTAGTGCAGAGTTCACGCCATTTGAAATAGTCGATGGGTATAGTTTGGTTGGTGGGGAACACCCGCCCACCCCACCAACACTCACATAATATTTTTTATTAGGTACAGACTTTTTATATTGTTTAAACAATTCCAGCAAGAGTGTTATCGGATGGAAATACAATCCAAATCAAGATTAAATTGATTCATCTATTTGGAAAGTGTGTTATCCTATGAAAAAAACTATGCAAGCGAAGGTGGGGTGGGTGGGTGTGTGAGTGGCTTGAACTCTGCACAATACTGTTATGATTAACTTTCTATGATTTAATTAATTTCATAGATTAATGTAAGGTTAATTCATAGAATATTGTGGGAAACAATGTACTGCAGAGATCAAGCTGTTTGAAATAGTGGACAGGTATAGTCAGGTTGGTAGGGGCCCCCCGCCCACCCCACCTTTGCTTGCATAGTTTTTTCATTAGGATACAATTCTTCCTGGAGTTGTTTAAACAATATAAAACCTCTGTATCTATAAGGCACCTATATTATATCTCATTTTGTAGTTAACTAAACTAGTAACACATTAATGTCATACTAGTTTAGTTAACTACAAAATGAGATATAATATAAGTGCCTTAACTAAACACATTAATGTCATTAGAAATTTCAAAAAAAAAATAGTTACGATTATTTTTCAAATTTTTAAATAGCCCACAAAAGTTTGAGAGGTTACTTTTTATACACTTTTTATGATTCTAATCTTAATAATTTAGCTATATAAACATATTAGAAATCATTTTGCAGCTAATTAGACTAGTTACACATGACTTTCATTAGAATTTTCAAAAAATAACAGCAATAATTCTTTATAATTTCTAAAATAGCCCACGTAAGTTTGAGAGGATACATTTTTAAAAGTAATTTAACTTACTTAAAATAGTCCGATAGCTTGTTGGAGGTTTGTTAAGACACACTAATCTTATTACGATCCAAATCCATTGGTTAAATTACTCTCAAAAAGTAATATGAGGTGTTCTAAGGCTAAAAAATCTTGTCACGATAAAATTTTGACTCTCATGCATTTATTGAATGTTAAAACATATAACATAACATATATATTATGATTAGATTGTGTTGTTTACTCTTAAAAAGTAACAAGAGGGTTGTTGAGACACACAAATCTTATTACGATTGAAATCAAGTTGGTTAAATTACTATCAAAAAGTAATAGTAGGCCTTTTAAGGCTAAAAAATCTTATCATGATAAAAAATTTACTATCATGCGTTTATTGAATGTTGAAACATATAACATAACATATATATTATGATTAAATTGAGTTGGTTTACTCATAAAAAGTACCAAGAGGGTTGTTGCGACACAAAAAAACTTATTACGATCCAAATTTTAGAATCAATCATTTGTTGAATGTTAAGCAAAAGCTACACAACCTAATGTATGTATTATCATTAAAATTAATGTTTACCCTTAAAATATAACAAAAGGGGGTGTTTAAGCCACAAAAAAAGTCACACAATCCCAATGTTACTCTCATACATTTGTTGAACATTAAACAAAAGCTACACATAACCCAACATATGTATTACGATAAAATTGAGTGTTTAACTTACCCAAAAAAGGTAAAATAAATCGTAAGGGGTGGCGACGGTTTAATTTACAGGCGTTTTGCAAACTAGGGCGGATTTCCGGATCGATTAAACCGCGCAACAGCTAGTTGCCCCCCATAAAGTCTGTTTGTTATAAACAATTCGGCTGAAACGTCGCCTAAAACAAGGGGCAGTTGTTTTCCACGGAGTGTATGTTTTAGCGAGAGACACACCTACGCTAACGCCCTGATTGAAAAACAACAACCCACCGATTAATTCCGGGGGGTTATTGTGGGGCAACTAGTAACCACGTTCGTAATAAATAGTCCCGTACGCGAAACGGGTGCACTAACAGCCCGCGAGTGTGTTTTTTACGCGTTTAAAGTGAACGGTTGACAGCTCGACGGCGGCCATGTTGCGCGCTTGCACCTGCCCGTTTGGGGATCGCACTGCTCCGGGGGGATGATAGGACGCGGGGGGGCTTTTGCAACACTCACCTGTTTCCCTATTTGATACGATCCCAACGAAATCCCCGGGCCGCTACGCACGCTGCTCCTCAACCGCCAGGCCTAACAACAGCAAACAAACTACCCTTGTCCCGACTACCCAAACGGAATCACGAACACATTCGGCAGCGCACATGCAAATACGACACTCGGCGGCGGCGGCGGATTAATAACATGTAGGTGCGTCCCGTCCGCGTCCTCGTCGTCCCATGCACTCACTCACGCACCGTCCTAACTGCGCGGGGGTGGGTGTGTGGCTTGCTTTTTTTCTCTCGCCGTTCCTGCCTTTTCCACGCGAATTTTCGGTCACTCGCCGTTCTGACTGGGTGCGGTGCGCGAATCGCCGGTGTCCTTGCGGTAACGATTGTGAACCCCGACGCGGTGACGTCAGAGCAACGAACGTCGCGCGCGCTTAACCGATGGCGACACTAGCGCCATCTAACGGCGAATAGCCACACTAAATCATAATATAGATTACTTTAAAAATTCCAATTGTTGCCAATTGAAGAATATTTTAATCTGATATATTAAATCTACCTTTTTTTAAAGTAATCTGTAATCTTCAAAAAAAAGGTAGATTTAATCATTGCCAACTCAATGACAGCTTCGCTCTCATATGAGAGTGAAGCTGTCATTGATGCAGTTGGCAAAGGATTTAATTAAAATATTCTTCAATTGGCAACTATGATTTATTTGTAGAAAACTATAATTTTACAGATATTTTTCTTTTTCATACATAAATTCAAAGATCAATTTAATTATCTTCGATTACTGATATGAATGATTCTGAATTTGGTTGATAACTATGATTTACGATCAAAAACAGTAGTTTTCAACTATATTTGTGAAGATATCTTTCTTGATTGTCATCCTACAGACTTAATTAACATATGAAATTAGAGATAATTATGATATCATTAACTGACCATGAATTACTGGTTTGATTTGTAGTTTATTCAATTAATAACTTAGCGTTTCTAGCCAAAAAAGAAACTTTTCACAATATTTTTGAAGATATCTTTAGTAATTGTCATCCTACAGACTTGATTTACACATAAAATTGGAGATAATTATATTATCTTCAACTGACCATGAATAACTGCTTTGATTTGTTGTTAATTCGATTGGTAACTTTCTAGCCAATATATATTTCACAATATTTTTGAAGATATCTTTATAAATAGTCATCCCACTAACTTCATTTACATATCAATTGAAAGATTATCCAATTATCTTCAAACAACCATCAGTTACTACAATGTATTATTGTTAATTAGGTTGGTAACTATGTTTTTCTTATCAAAAAGAGAAACTTTTCCAGATATTTTTGAAGATATCTTTCAGATATTGATGGCACAATCAAATGTCTTCATTATTTCCAAAGATATGTTACAGTAAAGTTGAATACTATCATTATTCGCTAAGTTTACTATTAAAACTAGTCACCACAGTAAGGCACTATGAGGAAACTAAATTATTCATATTGAAAAATATATCAGGAATACAGATATATTATATATATATATATATATATTCATAATTCCACAGATATGCATCAATAAACTTGAAAATTATGATTCATCAATTTTTAAAGATATAAAAAAAATACTAATCAATATTCTAGGGTTGAAATATTTTTTTGCCCAATAGCCACTTCTATTAGGGTTGTAATGATGTTACAACTGTTAGTATTTTTCATCCGGTTAGTGAGAAATGATTTTTCAAGTGGACTCGCAATTTTCAACTACACCTAAAAATATGTTGGGTTTCATTAATTTTTAAAGGGATGAAAAAAATACTAATCGATATTCTAGGGTTGAAATGTTTTTTTACTCAATAGCCACGTCTATTAGGGTTGTAATGATGTTACAATTGTTAGTATTTCTCATCCAGTTAGTGAGAAATGATTTTTCAGGTGGACTCGCAATTTTCAACTACACCTAAAAATGTGTTGGGTTTCATCAATTTTTAAAGGGATGAAAAAAATACTAATAGAAATTCTAGGGTTGAAATGTTTTTTTACTCAATAGCCACGTCTATTAGGGTTGTAATGATGTTACAATTGTTAGTATTTCTCATCCGGTTAGTGAGAAATGATTTTTTAGGTGGACTCGCAATTTTCATCTACACCTAAAAATGTGTTGGGTTTCATCAATTTTTAAAGAGATTAAAAAAATACTAATCGAAATTCTAGGGTTGAAATGTTTTTTTACTCAATAGCCACGTCTATTAGGGTTGTATTGATGTTACAATTGTTAGTATTTCTCATCCGGTTAGTGAGAAATGATTTTTCAGGTGGACTCGCAATTTTCAACTACACCTAAAAATATGTTGGGTTTCATCAATTTCTAATGGGATGAAAAAAATACTAATCGATAATCTAGGGTTGAAATATTTTTTTGTCCAATAGCCACTTCTATTAGGGTTGTAATGATGTTACAATTGTTAGTATTTCTCATCCGGTTAGTGAGAAATAATTTTTCAGGTGGACTCGCAATTTTCAATTACACCTAAAAATATGTTGGGATTCATCAATTTTTAAAGGGATGAAAAAAATACTAATCGATATTCTAGGGTTGAAATGTATTTTGACCCAATAGCCATATCTATTAGGGTTGTAATGATGTTACAATTGTTAGTATTTCTCATCCGGTTAGTGAGAAATGATTTTTCAAGTGGACTCGCAATTTTCAACTACACCTAAAAATATGTTTGGTTTCATTAATTTATAAAGGGATGAAAAAAATACTAATCGATGTTGTAGGGTTGAAATGTTTTTTTACCCAATACCCACCTTTATTAGGGTTGTAATGATGTTACAATTGTTAGTAGTTATCATCCGGTTAGTGAGAAATGATTTTTCAAGTGGATTCGCAATTTTCAACTACACCTAAAAATATGTTGGGTTTCATAAATTTTTAAAGGAATGAAAAAAATACTAATCAATATTCTAGGGTTGAAGTGTTTTTTTACCCCATAGCCACGTCTATTAGGGTTCTAATGATGTTACAATTGTTAGTATTTCTCATCCGGTTAGTGAGAAATGATTTTTCAGGTGGACTCGCAATTTTCAACTACACCTACAAATATGTTGGGTTTCATCAATTTTTAAAGGGATGAAAAAAATACTAATCGATATTCTAAGGTTGAAATGTTTTTGTACCCAATAGCCACGTCTATTAGAGTTGTAATGATGTTATAATTGTTGGTATTTCTCATCCGGTTAGTGAGAAATGATTTTTCAAGTGGACCCGAAATTTTCAACTACACCTAAAAATATGTTGGGTTTCATCAATTTTTAAAAGAATGAAAAAAATACTAATCGATATTCTAGGGTTAAAATGTTTTTTTACCCAATAGCCACGTCTATTAGGATTGTAATGATGTTACAATTGTTAGTATTTCTCATCCGGTTAGTGAGAAATGATTTTTCAGGTGGACTCGAAATTTTCAACTACACCTAAAAATATGTTGGGTTTCATCAATTTTTAAAGGGATGAAAAAAATACTAATCGATATTCTAGGGTTGAAATGTTTTTTTATCCAATAGCCACGTCTATTAGGGTTGTAATGGTGTTACAACTGTTAGTATTTCTCATCCGGTTAGTGAGAAATGATTTTTCAGGTGGACTCGCAATTTTCAACTACACCTAAAAATATGTTGGGTTTCATCAATTTTTAAAGAGATTAAAAAGTACTAATCGAAATTCTAGGGTTGAAATGTTTTTTTACTCAATAGCCACGTCTATTAGGGTTGTATTGATGTTACAATTGTTAGCATTTCTCATCTGGTTAGTGAGAAATGATTTTTCAGGTGGACTCGAAATTTTCAACTACACCTAAAAATATGTTGGGTTTCATCAATTTTTAAAGGGATGAAAAAAATACTAATCGATATTCTAGGGTTGAAATGTTTTTTTATCCAATAGCCACGTCTATTAGGGTTGTAATGGTGTTACAACTGTTAGTATTTCTCATCCGGTTAGTGAGAAATGATTTTTCAGGTGGACTCGCAATTTTCAACTACACCTAAAAATATGTTGGATTTCATCAATTTTTAAAGGGATGAAAAAAATACTAATCGATATTCTAGGGTTGAAATATTTTGTTATCCAATAGCCACTTCTATTAGGGTTGTAATGATGTTACAATTGTTAGTATTTCTCATTCGGTTAGTGAGAAATGATTTTTCAGGTGGACCCGCAATTTTCATCTACACCTAAAAATATGTTGGGTTTCATCAATTTTTAAAGGGATGAAAAAAATACTAATCGATATTCTAAGGTTGAAATGTTTTTTTATCCAATAGCCACATCTATTAGCATTGTAATGGTGTAACAATTGTTTGTCTTCTTCATCCAGTTAATGAGAAATGATTTTTTAAACGGACATGAAATTTTCATCTTGTACCTGAAAAGATTTTGCAATCAATTAAATCTTACCATTACAATATAGCAGCAATATTAATTTACAATATTGCACTAATATTGTTTTACAATATTACCCCATTATTGTCATACAATATTGCACCAATATTGTCATACAATATTGCACCAATATTGTCATACAATATTGCATCAATATTGTTTTACAAAATTGCGATAATATTGTTTTACAATATTGTTACAATATTGTTGTACAATATTGCATCAATATTGATTTACAATATTGTACCAATATTGTTTTACAATATTGTTTTAAATTATTGTTTTACAATAATTTAAAACAATATTGATTTACAATGTTGTACCAATATTGATTTACAATATTGTACCAATATTGATTTACAATATTGTACCAATATTGTTTTACAATATTGTTTTACAATATTGTTTTACAATATTGCATTAATATTGTTTTACAATACTGTACCAATATTATTTTATAATATAGTAGCAATATTGTTTTACAAATATTATTGTACAATATTGCACCAATATTGTTTTTCAATATTGGTGTTTAATAACATACCAATATCCGTGTTGCTGCTAGTAGGGTTGTAGCTCTACAAAATATGATATACATTTTTCTGTGTGTATAAATGGAAAACATTTTTCTTTATTTGTATTTTTTTTCTTCTTCAAAATTGAGACGCTGACTAAAAATATGTACATCAGGAGTAATAAAGTACCTGCTTAAAATTGTAAAAACGTTATGCAAATAGGACTTGATTTTTTGCACTATATAATTATATAATATTAGAATATATGCTTTAGTTTTTGGTAAATTTTAGTAGTTTTTTTTTTGGGATAACAATTTTGGATAAAAGCGAATTTATCTTGCACTTGAGCAAAAAACACGTTTTAAGGCTCAATCACATTCGTTCAAGATAAAAATGTATACTCACACCTTAAAAAGTTGAAAAACACGAAGAAGTTATTTTTTTGTTTGTTTGGTGGTGCTTCAAAAAACCGTGCTGGGGTAGTACATTAAAAATACTTCTTTTTTTTTGTTCGTTTTAAAATATGTACAGATCTGGAAGGCGTAGTAAATAGTAAACTGCTTTGATTCGTGTGGAAAGAACAGTAGAAGGCATAGCGTTTGTCTTTTGTTTGCACACACCGCCACCTGTTTTATTTTTAGGTTTTGATATGGCTACGATTTGGAGATTGGTATCTTTTGGTTGTTTCTAAAGCCAACTAGACTAACAAATGGTCCCGAATTACACCTAAAAAACAAAACAAAAGCGACAAACGAAAAAAAATTAGTAATCCCAAAATAATATTTTATATATATATATATATATATATATATATATATATTTATATATATATATATATATATATATATATATATATATATATATATATTTATATATATATATATATATATATATATTTATATATATATATATATATATATATATATATATATATATATATTTATATATATATATATATATATATATATATATATATATATATATATATATATATATATATTATAATAAAAAAAATTAAATTAAATTAAATTATTAATGGAAAATTTAAATAAAATTGAAAGTAATTAAAAAGAAAATAATACGAATAAACTCAAAAATAATATAAAATTTAAAAATAAATTAAAAAGAAACAAGAAATATTAAATTAATTTAAAATATGAATAAAAAATTAAAAAAACGGAAAATATTTAAAGAGAAAATAATACGAATAAATTAAAAAATTATATAAACAAATTTAAAAAAACAAACAAAATTAAATTAAATTAAAATATTAATAATTAATTTAAAATATAATGGGAAATAATTGCAAAGAAAAAAATATGAATAAAATCAAAAAAATATTAAACTAAATTATTAATGAAAATTAGAAAAAAAATTGAAAACCATTAAAAAGAAAATAATACGAATAAAGTCAAAAATTATATAAAATAGAAAAATAAATAAAAATAATAAATAATATAAAATTGAAAAATGTAAAAAATAAACAAAAAAGTAATGTGAATCATCTAAAAATAAAATTTAAATTATAAAAAAAAATTAACAACAAATATATATATTTTCTATTAATAATATAATTAATTTCAATTATATTATTAATAGAAAATTTAAAAAATGAAAAAAAATAAAATAAAATAGTAATACGAATAAACCAAAAAATATATAAAATTGAAAAATAAATTTTTAAAAATCCTAAAAAAATCATAAAATAAAAAAATAAATAAAAAATAATAAATTGGAAAAATAAAAATATATTTTTTCATATCTAAATAATATTAATAATAATAATAAAAAAAAAACAATTGAACGAATCATTTTGATATCCAATTTAAACGACCAAAACAAACCAAAAAATTTAAAAAAAAAGTTGATAAGTAAAAAAATGTGCCCAAACACTCGAATACAAAAATAAATCAGCTCCTCCTGCAGCGTGTTGGGGGTGGCGGGAATCACCGTTTCTCGTCCGCCTCGCGGTTGTCGCTGTGCACCTCAGTGACCGCCTCCAGGGACGTTTCAACTGAGGGCTGTCGGTCCCAGTGGCAGGGCGCAGAGTTGGAGCGCCCTGCGCGCCCTATGTGCTGCCGTATAATCGGGGGGCGGGCGTCGGGGTTGCTCGGCCTGTGGTTCACTCGCCGATGCAAAAAAGGATTCTAGCAAAAGTAAGATATTTTTGAAGATATCTCTCTTAATTGTGAACGCACAATTTTTATTCACATACCAAATTAAAGACAATTTAATTATCTTATATAAAAACAAATGTTTGTGATATGATTTGTAGTTAATTACGTTGGTAGCTATGATTTACTAGCAAAAAATACAAACATCAGATTATTTTTTGAAAATATCTTTATCAATTGTGATCGCAAAAACTTCATTCACACACCAAATGAAAGATAATTAAATAATCTTTTAGAAAACATCATTATTTGTTATGATTTAATGTTAATACAGTTGGTAACTATGATTTACTAGCAAGAGAAGAAACATATCACACTTTTTTGAAGATATCTCTCTTAATTGTGATCGTACAATGTTCATTCACATACCAAATGAAAGATAAATTAATTATCTTATATAAAAACAAAAGTTTGTGATATGATTTGTATTTAATTACGTTGGTAACTATGATTTACTAGCAAAAACTACAAATATCAGATCATTTTTCGAAGATATCTCTATTAATTGTGATCGCAAAAACTTCATTCATACACCAAATGAAAGATAATTAAATTATCTATTAGAAAACATCATTATTTGGTATCATTTGATGTTAATACGGTTGGTACCTATGATTTACTAGCAAAAGAAGAAACATATCACACTTTTTTTGAAGATATCTCTCTTAATTGTGATCGTACAATTTTTATTCACATACCAAATGAAAGATAATTTAATTATCTTACATATAAACAAAAGTTTGTGATATGATTTGTAGTTAATTACGTTAGTAACTATGATTTACTAGCAAAAAATACATATATCAGATTATTTTTTGAAGATATCTTTATTAATTGTGATCACACAAACTTCATTCATACACCAAATGAAAGATAATTAAATTATCTTTCAGAAAACATCATTATTTGTTATCATTTGATGTTAATACGGTTGGTAACTATGATTTACTAGCAAGAGAAGAAACATATCACACTTTTTTTGAAGATATCTCTCTTAATTGTGATCGTACAATTTTTATTCACATACCAACTGGAAGATAATTTAATTATCTTATATAAAAACAAAAGTTTGTGATATGATTTGTAGTTAATTACGTTGGTAACTATGATTTACTAGTAAAAAATACAAACATCAGATTATTTTTTGAAGATATCTTTATTAATTGTGATCACACAAATTTCATTCATACACCAAATGAAAGATAATTAAATTATCTTTCAGAAAACATAATTATTTGTTATCATTTGATGTTAATACGGTTGGTAACTATGATTTACTAGCAAGAAAAGAGATATATCACACTTTTTTTGAAGATATCTCTCTTAATTGTGAGCGTACAATTTTTATTCACATACCAAATGAAAGATAATTTAATTATCTTATATAAAAACAAAAGTTTGTGATATGATTTGTAGTTAATTACGTTGGTAACTATGATTTACTAGCAAAAAATACAAATATCAGATTATTTTTTGAAGATATCTTTATTAATTGTAATCGCAAAAACTTTATTCATACACCGAATGAAAGATAATTAAATTATCTTTCAGAAAACATCATTATTTGTTATCATTTGATGTTAATACGGTTGGTAACTATGATTAACTAACAAGAAAAGAGATATATCACACTTTTTTTGAAGATATCTCTCTTAATTGTGATCGTACAATTTTTATTCACATACCAAATTGAGGATAATTTAATTATCTTATATAAAAACAAAAGTTTGTGATATGATTTGTGGTTTATTACGTTGGTAACTATGATTTACTAGTAAAAAATACAAACATCAGATTATTTTTTGGAGATATCTTTATTAATTGTGATCACACAAATTTCATTCATACACCAAATGAAAGATAATTAAATTATCTTTCAGAAAACATCATTATTTGTTATCATTTGATGTTAATACGGTTGTTAACTATAATTTACTAGCAAGAGAAGAAACATATCACACTTTTTTTAAGATATCTCTCTTAATTGTGATCGTAAAATTTTTATTCACATACCAAATGAAAGATAATTTAATTATCTTATATAAAAATAAAAGTTTGTGATATGATTTGTAGTTAATTACGTTGGTAACTATGATTTACTAGTAAAAAATACAAACATCAGATTATTTTTTGAAGATATCTTTATTAATTGTGATCACACAAACTTTATTCATACGTCAAATGAAAGATAATTAAATTATCTTTTAGAAACCATCATTATTTGTTATCATTTTATGTTAATACGGTTGGTAACTATGATTTACTAGCATGAGAAGAAACATATCACACTTTTTTTGAAGATATCTCTCTTAATTGTGATCGTATAATTTTTATTCACATACCAAATGAAAGATAATTTAATTATCTTATATAAAAACTAAAGTTTTTGATATGATTTGTAGTTAATTACGTTGGTAACTATGACTTACTAGTAAAAAATACAAACATCAGATTATTTTTGGAAGATATCTTTATTAATTGTGATCACACAAACTTCATTCATACACCAAATGAAAGATAATTAAATTATCTTTCATAAAACATAATTATTTGTTATCATCTGATGTTAATACGGCTGGTAACTATGATTTACTAGCAAGAGAAGAAACATATCACACTTTTTTTTGAAGATATCTCTTTTAATAGTGATCGTACAATCTTCATTCACATACCAATTGAAAGATAATTAAATTCCCTTTTAAACCAGCACCTGTTTAATTTGCCAGTAGTACTCAAACTAGTTGAAAATTGCAACTTACTTGGAAGGAGTGTTTTTTGAGCATATGTTTGATAAGTATCAGCGTGTCCAGCTTTGGAATGGACGTGATGACCTGCGCCACGTCCTCATCCGTCACCTCAACGAGGTGACAATTGTCCTCTTCACTAGGAAGCGGACAGGCACCGGATTTAGTAACCCACGGGTCTATCTGTAGCAAAAATTACAATGACATGTAATTTACTACAAGAAATCAGTTTTATATATGAAATAACTTGTAAAGAGATTAGTTGGTTCTAAAAACAAATGAAACACATATTTTTCTTAACGTAAATTAAAAAAAAATTGAATTTTATAAGAAACCCTTTAAAAAAATATAATAAAATAAAATAATTTAAGGCGGAAAGGCCACTGACCAATAGTCTAATAAAGATTGTTTTTTATCTCTCTAAAATAATTTTAGAAACCCTTTAATGTATTAGATTTTCTTAATATAAGCTTGAAATTACTTTCATAAGAAATCTAGTGTGCTTCAGTTTATAAGCCATAGACAAATTTGCAAGTCTTAAATTTCTAAAATAAATTCAATGATGAAATAGAAATTTCAAACCACAATCCGATATAAATCGTACTTTTTCAGCTGCAGCCCTTCAAAATGAACTTACTTTGATTTCAGGCAGCGTAATCCGTAAATTCGGATCTTTCGCGAGCATTCTGCCGATTAAATTCTTCAGCGGCTCAGATATCACAGGGGTGGCAGGAAACTCGACGCCTTGGTGCCGGATTTTCGAATACAACGCCACAATATTCTCATCGTAGAACGGCACGTTGCCGTAGACTAGTGCGAAAAGTGTAATTCCCATCGACCAAATATCAGCAGCCTGTGAAGATTTTTTGCGCATAAAATAATTTTTTTTAGGGGTGGTTTTTGTTGGTTTACCCGTCCACTAAATCCGGAACGCTGCTCACCCAACGCTTCAGGCGCTGTGAACGCCGGCGTGCCCGCAGTGGACGACAAAAATGCGTCGCTGCCGTCAAACTCATTGCACACCCCTAAGTCGGCTATTTGCACCCTTGACGACTCGCTGAGTAGCAAATTGGCGGGTTTTATATCACGATGGATTATTCTTTGGTAATGTACTACAAACAAAATTATGTTAAACTAACAAATGTATTTTTGACGATTTTTTAAAAATTCAATCAATATTTATAAACATATTTTATTAAAGCAGCTATAACTCGATTTGTAGCTGTTGAATATTGCTACAAATTGCTAGCTATAGTGAAAACATGTTGATTTATCACCAAATGCAAGTTGAAATTATTAAACAAAAAATTGAATTTTTGACGAATTTTTAAAGTTGCCATCATATTTTATTTATAAACATATTTTATTAAAACAGCTATAATTCGAGTTGTAGCTATTGAATATTGCTACAAATTGCCAGCTATAGTAAAAATATGTTGATAAAGCACCAAATAAAAGTTGAAATTGTTAAACAAAAAATTGAATTTTTGGCGAATTTTTAAAATTTCAATCATATTTATGTATAAACATATTTTACTAAAACAGCTATAACTCGATTTGTAGCTGTTGAATATTGCTACAAATTGCTAGCTATAGTGAAAACATGTTGATTTATCACCAAATGCAAGTTGAAATTTTTAAACAAAAAATTAAATTTTTGGCTAATTTTTAAAGTTGCACTCATATTTATTTATAGACATACTTTATTAAAATAACTATAACCTGATTTGTAGCTACTGAATATTGCTACAAATTGTGTTCTATAGTGAAAACATATTGATGAAGCACCAAATAAAAGTTGAAATTGTTAAACAAAAAATTGAATTTTTGGTGAATTTTTAAAATTTCAATCATATTTATTTATAAACATATTTTATTAAAACAGCTATAACTCGAGCTGTAGCTATTGAATATTGCTAAAAATTGGCAACTAGAGTGAAAACATGTAGATTTATCACCAAATGCAAGTTGAAATTTTTAAACAGAAAATTGAATTTTTGGCGAATTTTTAAAGTTGCAATCATATTTATTTATGAACATATTTTATTAAAACAGCTATAACTCGAGGTGTAGCTATTGAATATTGCTACAAATTGCCAGCTATAGTGAAAATATGTTGATGAAGCACCAAATAAAAGTTAAAATTTTTAAACAAAAAATTGAATTTTTGGCGAATTTTTAAAATTGAAATCACATTTATTTGCAAACATATTTTATTAAAACAGCTATAACTCGAGTTATAGCTATTGAATATTGCTACAAATTGTCTATAATAGTGAAAACATGTTGATGAAGCACCAAACAAAAGTTGAATTTGTTAACCAAAAAATTGAATTTTTGGCGATTTTTTAAAATTGTAATCATATTTATTTATAAACATATTTTATTAAAACAGCTATAATTCGAGTTGTAGCTATTGAATATTGCTACAAATTGGCAGCTAGAGTGAAAACATGTTGATTTATCACCAAATGCAAGTTGAAATTTTTAAACAGAAAATTAAATTTTTGGCGAATTTTTAAAGTTGCAATCATATTTATTTATGAACATATTTTATTAAAACAGCTATAACTCGAGTTGTAGCTATTGAACATTGCTAAAAATTGTCTGCTATAGTGACAACATGTTGATGAAGCACCAAACAAAAGTTGAATTTGTTAACAAAAAAAATGAATTTTTGGCGATTTTTTAAAATTGCAATCATATTTATTTATAAACATATTTTATTAAAACAGCTATAATTCGATTTGTAGCTATTTAATATTGCTACAAATTGTTAGCTATAGTGAAAAAATATTGATGAAGCATCAAACAAAAGTTGAAAATGTTAAATAAAAAATTTAATTTTTGGTGAATATTTTAAACCATCAGTCACATTTATTGGAAACACATTTTATAAAAACAGTTATAACTCGATTTGTAGCTATTAAATATTGCTACAAATTGTCAGCTATAGTGAAAACATGTTGATGCAGCATCAAATAAAAGTTGAAATTGTTGAACAAAAATTTGAATTTTTGGCGAATTTTTAAAATATTAATCACATTAATTTGCAAACACATTTTATTAAAACAGCTATAACTTTATTTGTAGCTATTGAATATTACTAAAAAATGTCAGCTATACTGAAAACATGTTGATGAATTTCTAAATACAAGTTGAAATTGTTAAACAAAAAATTGAATTTTTGACGAATTTTTAAAATATCAATTAAATTTATTTGCAAACATATTTTATTAAAACAGCTATAACTCGGGTTGTAGCTATTGAATATTGCTAAAAATTGTCTGCTATAGTGAAAACATATTGATGAAGCACCAAATAAAAATTGAAGTTGTTAAACAAAAAATTGAATTTTTAGCGAATTTTTAAAATTACTATCACATTAATTTACAAACAGATTTGATTAAAACAGCTATAACTCGAGTTGTAGCTATTAAATATTGCTACAAACACTGAATTGATTATAAACATCCCTTTACATAACCACCCCCTTCATTAAAACCCCGGCACAACCCCTTAACATAGTAATTTCTTCCCTATTTGTCGCAAACTCCTTCAAAGAGCAAACGCAATTTGAAAGTCAAATACTCGAGAGGAGCAAATTTGCATTGAGGTGGCGGCGACGGCGTTAGAAAAACAAGTTCGAGTGACCTCTTTAATTAACGATCGGCAATATATGGGGTGGTTGGGTGTGGAGCAATCGCCGCCCCCGCTGGGGGGACGCGATCGGAATGTTTATCATCGCGCTCGAGCGCAATCAAAGCGTGATTAAAACGAAACCCGTACTGCTGCTGCTGCTGCTGCTGCTGTTGTTGGCGGAATTAAAACAATGCGGATGCCGATTTTAATTACAGGATTTTATTGCACCCTCATAATAAAATAATGTTTAATATAAATATAATCAGTTATTACTATCGTGGATTGGACAAAAGTTTATTTTACTGTTTTAGAGCAGTAAAATAAAATTTTAATCAAAATATTATTATTACTTATAAAAGCGGATTTAATTAGCTTTAATTTGATACCTTTGTTTTTGAAATAGCCTTAAAATTATAGCCAGTATAGACTAAAATGTTATCACACGACGCCATTTTGAAAACCGCCATTTTGTTACTAGACATCAAATGTTTTTAATTTTTTTTCCTAATGCATATGAAACTAGATTCATTTATCTTTTATTAGATATAGTACTTTCTATTTTATAATTTTTTATTGTTGCAGAATCACCCTTTGAAAAACTCAAATATAATACTTTAAAACATATATACTTTTGACCTCATAAAAAACTGATTTACCACTCGAAAATATTTTTTATCGATTACAAAAATATACCTATAGCAAAATAGATGAAATTATCTTTAAAATAAGATACCAATTGTTATTTTCGGATAATTATTAATATAAGAAAATAAGTTTTTAAGATAATGTTTGTATACCAAAAACAATTGTTGATGTAATAAAATCAATTTTACTACTAAAAATATTATTTTGATTTTGAAAATGTTACACCTATATAAAAGTAGATTAAACAACCTATAATTTGATACTACTCTTCCAAAATATATCTCTAATATCATTCGATTATTTTGGAAAATTGTTGGCTGTAAAAAATCGGTTTGGAAATAATATCAAACCATACATGTTTGTTGCTTTACAAAAAACTGAATTACTACTGAAACAAAACATTTTATAATTGTTTTTTTATACTTTTTGAGTAGTTGAATAAATTATCTTCAAAATGACATATTGTTTGTTTATTTTGGAAAAATTGTGACTGCATAAAATCCTTTTGGAAAAAAATTCGACTTTATAAATGTTGTCACTTTACAAAAAACAGATTTACAACCCGAAAATATATTTTATCAATTACAAAAATATACATATAGCAAAATAGATTAATTTATCTTTAAAATAAGATATCACTTGTTATTTTCGGATAATTATTAATAATAGAAAATAATTTTTAAAAATAATGTTTGTACACCAAAAACAATTGTTGATGTAATAAAATCAATTTTACTACTAAAAATATTGTTTTGTTTTTGAAAATATTACACCTATATGAAAGTAGATTAAACCACCTACAATTTGATACTACTCTTCCTACATATCTCCCATTGTATCTCACAGAAAAGTAGTGTTAAATACCACTTACAGTATTCAATCCCTAAAACAACATCCCGGAAATAGGTCCAGGCATCCCCCTCCGGCAGCGGCTTGTCCGTGGGCACCTCCAGCACCTGCCCCCGCTCCAACAGCTCGAACACCAGGTAGAGGTGGTCCTCGACCGGGTCATCGAGTACCTCCACCAGCTTGACGACGTTGGGGTGGTCCAGTTTCTTCAGCACAGCGATCTCGCGGTAGACCCGCTGCAGCGGCGACGTGTTGGTGGTGCGACCCTCCTTCTTCGGAGGCAGCCGCCCGAACATGCCGGCCTTCTTCAGCAGTTTCTTCTTCGAGAGAATCTTCATAGCCTTGGGAGGAAGAGATCAAAACAGAAATAGTATAGTTGTGAATAAAATTAGGATTTTATTCCAGGCGCGAATGAAAAGATATGCATATGGATATGGATATGGATATGGATATGGATATGGATATGGATATGGATATGGATATGGATATGGATATGGATATGGATATGGATATGGATATGGATATGGATATGGATATGGATATGGATATGGATATGGATATGGATATGGATATGGATATGGATATGGATATGGATATGGATATGGATATGGATATGGATATGGATATGGATATGGATATGGATATGGATATGGATATGGATATGGATATGGATATGGATATGGATATGGATATGGATATGGATATGGATATGGATATGGATATGGATATGGATATGGATATGGATATGGATATGGATATGGATATGGATATGGATATGGATATGGATATGGATATGGATATGGATATGGATATGGATATGGATATGGATATGGATATAGATATGGATATGGATATGGATATGGATATGGATATGGATATGGATATGGATATGGATATGGATATGGATATGGATATGGATATGGATATGGATATGGATATGGATATGGATATGGATATGGATATGGATATGGATATGGATATGGATATGGATATGGATATGGATATGGATATGGATATGGATATGGATATGGATATGGATATGGATATGGATATGGATATGGATATGGATATGGATATGGATATGGATATGGATATGGATATGGATATGGATATGGATATGGATATGGATATGGATATGGATATGGATATGGATATGGATATGGATATGGATATGGATATGGATATGGATATGGATATGGATATGGATATGGATATGGATATGGATATGGAAAATGTATATGAAAAATGGATATGGAAAATGGATATGGAAAATGGATATGGAAAATGGATATGGAAAATGGATATGGAAAATGGATATGGAAAATGGATATGGAAAATGGATATGGAAAATGGATATGGAAAATGGATATGGAAAATGGATATGGAAAAAGGATATGGAAAAAGGATATGGAAAATGGATATGGAAAATGGATATGGAAAATGGATATGGATATGGATATGGATATGGATATGGATATGGATATGGATATGGATATGGATATGGATATGGAAAATGTATATGGAAAATGGATATGGAAAATGGATATGGAAAATGGATATGGAAAATGGATATGGAAAATGGATATGGAAAATGGATATGGAAAATGGATATGGAAAATGGATATGGAAAATGGATATGGAAAATGGATATGGAAAATGGATATGGAAAATGGATATGGAAAATGGATATGGAAAATGGATATGGAAAATGGATATGGAAAATGGATATGGAAAATGGATATGGAAAATGGATATGGAAAATGGATATGGAAAATGGATATGGAAAATGGATATGGAAAATGGATATGGAAAATGGATATGGAAAATGGATATGGAAAATGGATATGGAAAATGGATATGGAAAATGGATATGGAAAATGGATATGGAAAATGGATATGGAAAATGGATATGGAAAATGGATATGGAAAATGGATATGGAAAATGGATATGGAAAATGGATATGGAAAATGGATATGGAAAATGGATATGGAAAATGGATATGGAAAATGGATATGGAAAATGGATATGGAAAATGGATATGGAAAATGGATATGGAAAATGGATATGGAAAATGGATATGGAAAATGGATATGGAAAATGGATATGGAAAATGGATATGGAAAATGGATATGGAAAATGGATATGGAAAATGGATATGGAAAATGGATATGGAAAATGGATATGGAAAATGGATATGGAAAATAGATATGGAAAATGGATATGGAAAATGGATATGGAAAATGGATATGGAAAATGGATATGGAAAATGGATATGGAAAATGGATATGGAAAATGGATATGGAAAATGGATATGGAAAATGGATATGGAAAATGGATATGGAAAATGGATATGGAAAATGGATATGGAAAATGGATATGGAAAATGGATATGGAAAATGGATATGGAAAATGGATATGGAAAATGGATATGGAAAATGGATATGGAAAATGGATATGGAAAATAGATATGGAAAATGGATATGGAAAATGGATATGGAAAATGGATATGGAAAATGGATATGGAAAATGGATATGGAAAATGGATATGGAAAATGGATATGGAAAATGGATATGGAAAATGGATATGGAAAATGGATATGGAAAATGGATATGGAAAATGGATATGGAAAATGGATATGGAAAATGGATATGGAAAATGGATATGGAAAATGGATATGGAAAATGGATATGGAAAATGGATATGGAAAATGGATATGGAAAATGGATATGGAAAATGGATATGGAAAATGGATATGGAAAATGGATATGGAAAATGGATATGGAAAATGGATATGGAAAATGGATATGGAAAATGGATATGGAAAATGGATATGGAAAATGGATATGGAAAATGGATATGGAAAATGGATATGGAAAATGGATATGGAAAATGGATATGGAAAATGGATATGGAAAATGGATATGGAAAATGGATATGGAAAATGGATATGGAAAATGGATATGGAAAATGGATATGGAAAATGGATATGGAAAATGGATATGGAAAATGGATATGGAAAATGGATATGGAAAATGGATATGGAAAATGGATATGGAAAATGGATATGGAAAATGGATATGGAAAATGGATATGGAAAATGGATATGGAAAATGGATATGGAAAATGGATATGGAAAATGGATATGGAAAATGGATATGGAAAATGGATATGGAAAATGGATATGGAAAATATGGAATATGGAATATGGAATATGGTAAATGGAATATGGAATATGGAATATGGAATATGGAATATGGAATATGGAATATGGAATATGGAATATGGAATATGGAATATGGAATATGGAATATGGAATATGGAATATGGAATATGGAATATGGAATATGGAATATGGAATATCGAATATGGAATATGGAATATGGAATATGGAATATGGAATATGGAATATGGAATATGGAATATGGAATATGGAATATGGAATATGGAATATGGAATATGGAATATGGAATATGGAATATGGAATATGGAATATGGAATATGGAATATGGAATATGGAATATGGAATATGGAATATGGAATATGGAATATGGAATATGGAATATGGAATATGGAATATGGAATATGGAATATGGAATATGGAATATGGAATATGGAATATGGAATATGGAATATGGAATATGGAATATGGAATATGGAATATGGAATATGGAATATGGAATATGGAATATGGAATATAGATATGATAAGTAATATTATTCAACATCATCAATAATAAGCTTTGGTGTCGCCGCCCTTTCGACCTCGATATCACCACTAATAGCCACCCCCCAGTCGCCGCCCCCTCTCGAGCGAGTAAATAAAATATGGGATCCATTTAATATTTATGGGGGTGAAATAGATGGGGGTCGAAGGTGAACCGTCTCCTCAGGAGAATCAATTACCGGACGAAATTTATGTCGTCCAATATAGCCGCCGCCACTGCCGCCTCCAGAGAGGGTATAAATTACATCCGCGACACGTCTCTAATTATTTGCGCGGCGTAATAGGAACGATAAAAGGGATGAAATATGTGTGAGGCGGGGGTTGGGGGCGGCGGAAACAGTTACCACACATAAAAACTGTAAGATGGCTGAAATAAATAGGGGAGTGGGGGGCGGCTAAAGTGAGTTAAACTGAAATTGAGTTTCAGTAAATACATTTGGGATGAAGGTAATTGTTAAATTGGTTTATCTCGTGAATGGTACAACACACAAAATACTACCGGGAGTCGTTAGAAAGCGCAATTAATTGTCTTTTAAATGAAATATCTACCAACTCAATCGTACTTAAATTAAGTTAAATACAAAAGTGTAAACACAACAAATGTTTTAAATTTCATTTAAGCCATATGTCAATATCTTTTAAACGGTGCGAGATATAAAAAATTATTTAGAATACTTTTAAAGGCCAAATTAATGATCTTTCAAATAAAGTACTAATGAACTCAATCGTACTTAAATTAAGTCAAATACAAAGGCATGAACACAACAAATGTTTTAATTTTGATTCAATACACATACATGTTTATATATTTCAAACAGTACGAGATAAAAAAAAATATTTAAAATACTTTTAGAGGCCAAATTAATTATCTTTTAAATAAAGCACTAATGAACTCAATCGTACTTAAATTAAGTTAAATACAAAGGTGTGACCACAACAAATGGTTTAATTTTGATTCAACTCACATAAATGTTTATATCTTTCAAACAGTACGAGATATAAAAATTTGTTTAGAATACTTTTAGAGGCCAAATTAATTATCTTTTAAATAAAGCACGAATGAACTCAATCGTACTTAAATTAAGTTAAATACAAAGGTGTGAACACAACAAATGGTTTAATTTTAATTCAACTTACATAAATGTTTATATCTTTCAAACAGTACGAGATATAAAAATTTGTTTAGAATACTTTTAGAGGCCAAATTAATTATCTTTTAAATAAAGTACTAATGAACTCAATCGTACTTAAATAAAGTCAAATACAAAGGTGTGAACACAACAAATGGTTTAATTTTGATTCAACTTACATAACTGTTTATATCTTTCAAACAGTATGAGATATAAAAATTTGTTTAGAATAATTTTAGAGGAAAAATTATTTATCTTTTACATAAAGTACTAATGAACTCAATCGTACTTAAATTGAGTCAAATACAAAGGTGTGAACACAACAAATGATTTAATTTTGATTCAACTCACATACATGTTTATATCTTTCAAACAGTGTGAGATATAAAAATTTGTTTAGAATACTTTTAGAGGCCAAATTAATTATCTTTTAAATAAAGCACGAATGAACTCAATCGTACTTAAATTAAGTCAAATACAAAGGCATGAACACAACAAATGTTTTAATTTTGATTCAATACACATTCACGTTTATATCTTTCAAACAGTACGAGATATAAAAATTTGTTTAGATTACTTTTAGAGGCCAAAATAATTATCTTTTAAATAAAGCACTAATGAACTCAATCGTACTTAAATTAAGTTAAATACAAACGTGTGAATACACCAATTGGTATAATTTTAATTCAACTCACATAAATGTTTATATCTTTCAAACAGTACGAGATATAAACATTGGTTTAGAATACTTATAGAGGCCAAATTAATTATCTTTCAAATAAAGCACTAAAAAACTCAATCGTACTTAAATTAAGTTAAATACAAAGGTGTGACCACCATAAATGTATTTATTCTAGTGACTGACATATATATTAATATCTTTAGAACGGTGTGAGATAAAAAATATAGCTTCATATCTTTTTGAAGCCCAGTTTATTAGGCTTTTAAATGAAATAACATTAAAAATAATCTGACTTAAATTAAGCTAGATACAAGGCTTTAATTAATCAGCTATGTCTGTTTCAAGTGTAATTACATCTCAAACGTTATTTTAATTGAATAAAAACAACATTATGGTAGGGTGTGGGTGGTTTACCCCTTTAACAAATTTATTATTCATACATTTCAGCCGTAAAAACGGTTGGCTGTCAAGGAAGTTGAGTATGCTGCATCCCATCCGCTCTGAAATTGCGTTGACATTCGTCCGCATCGGCGGCGGCGGCGGCGGCGCCCCCAGTGCGCACTCTAGTATAAATTATTCAAAAACGCCACCACCCCCCGGTTTATCTGGGTCAAACACACACATAAACGACGATGCCCGTCTCGCAGTAATCTATTTATAGACGAAACATCAGCCCCTGATTGCCGTTTTATTGGATACCGATCGATTACTAAGTTAATCTCTTAATAGCACAACAAGTGTTCGAGCGATTTACAAAACACAAATGTTTAGGGGTTGGCTAATCTATTGGTCAAGTTTTAAGCAAGTTTTATTAAAAAAAAAATATTATAATTTTTCAGAAATATTGTATAAAATGTGGTTGGATTAAATTAGTGTCTGTTCTGCCAAGTTTGGAATATGATAAAAAAATAAGTGCGCATCGGATTTTTATAGTTTTATTTTTTTTATGTTAAGAAATTATTTGTTAAACTATCCTATGAATTTTTATAAAAAAATATGTAATATTTTCCAAAATATTCACAAAAATGTAGTTGTATACATAAAAAAAAGTGTTAATATCAAGTTTATAACCTGATAAAAAATAAACCTAGTAAGGGATTTTTGTAATTTTTATTTTTTTATGTTAAGAAATTATTTGGTAAACCATTCTATAAATTTTATAAAAAAATATGTAAGATTTTTCAAAATATTCACAAAAATTTAGTTGTAGACATAAGAAAGTATCAATATCAAGTTTATAACCTGATAAAAAATAAACCTAACAGGGGATTTTTGTAATTTTTATTTCTTTATATTAAGAAATGATTTGTTAAACCATTCTATAAATTTTATAAAAAAGTATGTAAGATTTTCCAAAATATTCACAAAAATGTATTTGTATACATAAAAAAGTATCAATATCAAGTTTATAACCTGATAGAAAATAAACCTAGCAGGGAATTTTTGTAATTTTTACTTTTTTATGTTAAGAAATTATTTGTTAAACCATCCTAAAAATTTTATAAAAAAATATGTAAGAGTTTTCAAAATATTCACCAAAATGTATATCTGTATACATACAAAAGTATCAATATCAAGTTTAAAACCTGATAAAAATAAACCTAGCAGGGGATTTTTGAAATTTTTATTTTTTTGTGTTAAGAAATTATTTGTTAAACCATCCTATAAATTTTATAAAAAAATATGTAAGTTTTTCCAAAATATTCACAAAAATGTATTTGTATACATAAAAAAAGTATCAATATCAAGTTTATAACCTGATAAAATATAAACCTAGCAAGGGATTTTTGAAATTTTTATTTTTTTATGTTAAGAAATTATTTGTTAAACCATCCTATAAATTTTATAAAAAAATATGTAAGATTTTCCAAAATATTCACAAAAATGTAGTTGTAGACATAAAAAAGTATCAATATCAAGTTTATAACCTGATAAAAAATAAACCTAGCAGGGGATTTTTGTGATTTTTATTTTTTTATGTTAAACAATTATTTGTTAAACCATCCTATAAATTTTATAAAAAAATATGTAAGTTTTTCCAAAATATTCACAAAAATGTATTTGTATACATAAAAAAGTGTCAATATCAAGTTTATAACCTGATAAAAATTAAACCTAGCATGGGATTTTTGTAATTTTTATTTTTTTATATTAAGAAATCATTTTTTAAAATATCTTGCAAAATAAAAAAAAAATGGCAGTATGATTTCAAAAATATTCACAAAAATGTGTTTGAATATACATTAAAATATTAATATGTCAAGTTTGTCACCTTATAAAAATAAAACCGAACTAGATATTAAAAATATTCTAACTTATATGTTTGAAGAAATAAGTTGTAAATAAATCCTGCAAGTTTGAAAAAAATTACTAGCAGGATTTCTAAAATATTCACGAAAACGTATTTTAGTTACCTAATTTGGGTATACAGTTAATAATGTGCATCGAATTCTATTTAAGGTGGTGAATAAATGTGTTTTCTTAATTTGGGCCTAGCCTTAGGCTATAAAAATCACAGAACGAGGTGGAAAGACTTAACACCTCCAAATTAGGAGTGAACTCACTGTAAACGAGCTACAGTAAAGAAATTTATCAGACGTTTGAATTAATTGGCGGTTTTTGTGTGTGTACGCCTCACATATTGGTACATTTTGATTTTTTTTATTGTTTCATGAGGAAAAGACTAGTCTGGAGGAAATAACGAGGAATTTTATTACTTACATAATGTGTATCGTCCTCCTCATTGTAAGCGAGTTTAACGAGCCCGTATGACCCCTGTAAGTAATATAAAATTGCACTAAAGATTTTTTTCTGTAGAAAAATCTTTGAGGAATCCAATTTTGTATAGAACATAAAAATATCTTTAATACTTTAGACGATACGCCACTGGAAAGTTGAAAATATTTTTTAAATTAAATTAATTCGTCTAAAACTAATTTCAGATTTTTTTTATTTTATAAAACATGAATGATTATAATAGAAAAATGTATGACGAATTTAATTTTATAAATCATGACAAGATATCTTAATTATCTTCAAAGATACGCCAATGAAAATTTGAAAATATTTCTTAAATACAATTAATTTGTTTAAAATTAGGTCAGAATTTTTTTATTTTCTAAAATATGAATGAGTATAATAGAAAAATGTATGACGAATTTAGTTTTATAAATTATAACAAGATATCTTAATTATCTTCAAAGATACGCCACTGGAAAGTTGAAAATATTTTTGAACTAAAATAAATTCGTTTAAAATTAAATGAGATTTTTTCATTTTATAAAATATATGTGACCATAATAGAAAAATGTTTGACCAATTTAATTTTATATATCACAACAAGATACCTTAATTATCTTCAAAGATACACCAGTGGAAAGTTGAAAATATTTTTGAAATAAAATAAATTCGTTTAAAACTAAATCAGAATTTTTTATTTTATTAAATATATGTGACCATAATAGAAAAATGTATGACGAATTTAATTTTATAAAAAACGAACAGATATCTTAATTATCTTTAAAGATACGCCACTGGAAAATTGCATCAAATATCTTCAAGTCAAATTTCTTCGATAAAAACCAGCCACACTTTTAAATTTATATAAATAAATAGAAGGTTACATAATTCCTGCAATCACGCAAACTTATATCGTTTCACCTCGAAGCGTGCAGCAGGAAAAGAAAAAAAACACACTCGGTTGCGCAAGTGCGCGCCAGAGCGCAATCTCTTCAATCTCCACGCGAACAAATTCTAATTATAAAAATTCTGCGTTGTAACAATGTTCTAATGAGAAAAGTGTCCAACACACACCTGTCCAATAGAATCCATCAGCCGGTACTGGTTGAGCTGCAGGTACATGCCGCTGCGCTCGATGGACACGCGTCTGGACTCCTTCAGCGGCTGCCGCTTTCTGTTGGTCCTCGGCGATCCTGTAAGGACCTTTCTATAGTAATTTACTTGGCTGCCGGACAATTCGCTACCTCCAGGACTCGCCTGCGGCGAGAACGGCCTGCCCTCGCCGGCCACGCTGTGCGACTGCTGCTGCAGGAGGCGGCTGGTCTTCATGCGCATCTGGGCGAGCCGGTCGGGCAGCGAGGTCTCCGATAAATTGTGTAAGGAAGGCACAACAGTTTTGTTTATCACAGGTTCTGGTTCGTTTAGGTTTGGCTCGGAGCGCGTTACCACATCGCTACTGCGCGGCGGCTGGTGGCGGTACGTCGCCGCCACCCCCGCGTACGGCAGGTGGATTATGTCCGCCTCCTTCTGCTTCTGCTGCTTGATCTCCACATCCACCGCTGTGTGTCTACAGAGTTTAAAACGTACATTTACAAACTCCTTTTTAGTAAAACAGCTATAACTAGAGTTGTAGCTATTGAATATTGCTACAAATTGACAGCTATAGTCACAACATGTTTATTAATCACCAACCACAAGTTGAGAGAGTTAAACAAAAAAATGAATTTTTTACGAATTTTTAAAGTGCCAATTAGATTTTTTTTATCACAACAGCTATAACTCGATTTGTAGCTATTGAATATTGCTATAAATTGTCAGCTATAGTGAAAACATGTTGATGAATCAGCAAATACAAGTTGGAATTGTTAAACCAAAAATTGAATTTTTGGCTAATTTTTAAAGTTACAATCACATTTATTTATAAACATATTTTATTAAAACAGCTATAACTCGAGTTATTGCTATTGAATTTTGCTACAAATTAAGAGATATATTGTAAACATATTTATTAATCACCAAACAAAAGTTGAGAGTATGATACAAAAAAATGAATTTTTGGCGAATTTTTAAAATCTCAATCACTTTTATTTATACACATATTTTATTAGAACCGTTACAACTTAATTTGTAGCTATTGAATATTGCTAAAAAAGGTCAACTATATTAAAAACATGTTGATGAATCACCAAATACAAGTTGAAATTGTTAACCCAAAAATTGTATTTTTGGCGATTTTTTAAAATTTCAATCTCATTTATTTATAAACACATTTTATTAAAACAGCTATAACTAGAGTTGTAGCTGTTGAATATAGCTACAAATTGACAAATATAGTGTAAACATGTTTATTAAGTACCAACCAAAATTTGGGAGTGTTATACAAGAAATTGATTTTTTGGCGAATTTTTAAAATTTTAATCTCATTTATTTATAGACATATTTTACTAAAACAGCTATAACTTGAGTTATAGCTATTGAATATTGCTACAAATTGAGAGATATATTGTAAACATGTTTATTAATCAACAACCAAAAGTTAAGAGTATTATAAAAAAAATTGAATTTTTGGCGAATTTTTAAATGGCCAACTAGATTTATTTTATTAAAACACCTATAACTCTAGTTGTAGCTGCTAATATTTTACTAAAACAGCTATAACTCGAGTTATAGCTATTGAATATTGCTAAATTGACAGATATAGTGTAGACATGTTTATTAATCACCAACCAAAAGTTAAGAGTATTATACAAAAAATTGAATTTTTGGTGAATTTTTGAAATTACAATCACATTTATTTATAAACACATTTTGCTAAAACAGCTATAACTCGATATTTAGCTATTGAATATTGCTAAAAATTGTCAGCTATATTGAGAACATATTGGTGAATCACCAAATATAAGTTGAAATTGTTAAACAAAAAATTGAATTTTTGGCGAATTTTTAAAATTACAATCACATTTATTTATAAACACATTTTACTAAAACAGCTATAACTCGAGTTATAGCTATTGAATATTGCTACAAATTGCCAGATATAGTGTAAACATGTTTATTAATCACCAACCAAAAGTTGGGAGTATTATACAAAAAAATGAATTTTTGGTGAATTTTTAAAATTACAATCACATATATTTATAAACACATTTTGTTAAAACAGCTGTAACTCGATATTTAGCTATTGAATATTGCTAAAAATTGTCAGCTATATTGAGAACATGTTGGTGAATCACCAAATATAAGTTGAAATTGTTAAACAAAAAATTAAATTTTTGGCGAATTTTAAAAATTACAATCACATTTATTTATAAACACATTTTACTAAAACAGATATAACTTGAGTTATAGCTATTGAATATTGCTACAAATTGAGAGATATGTTGTAAACATGTTTATTAATCAACAGCCAAAAGCTAAGAGTATTATACAAAAAATTGAATTTTTGGCGAATTTTTAAATGGCCAACTAGATTTATTTTATTAATCACCTATAACTCTAGTTGTAGCTGTTAAATATTTTACTAAAACAACTATAACTCGAGTTATAGCTATTGAATATTGCTACAAATTGACAGATATATTGTAAACATATTTATTAATCATTACCCAAAAATTGAGAGAATTATTATACAAAAAATAGATTTTTTGGCGAATTTTTAAATTGCTAACTAGATTCATTTTATTAAAACAGCTATAACTCGAGTTCTAGCTGTTGAATATTGCTAAAAATTGGCAAATATAGTGTAAACATGTTAGTTAATCATCATCCAAAAGTTAAGAGTATTATACAAACAAATGAATTTTTGGCGATTTTTTAAAAATGCCAACTAGATTTATTTTTATTAAAACAGCTATAACTCGATTAGTAGCTATTAAATATAGCTATAAATTGACAGCTATAGTGAAAACATGTTGATGAATCACCAAATACAAATTGAAATTGTTAAACAAAAAATTGCATTTTTGGCGAATTTTTAAATTGCCAATCACATTTATTTATAAACACATTTTATTAAAACAGCTACAACTTGATTTGTAGCTATTGCTTATTGCTAAAAAATGTCAGCTATATTGAAAACATGTTGGTAAATCACCAAATATAAGTTGTAATTGTTAAACCTCGAAATTGAATTTTTGGAGATGTTTTAAAATTTCAATCTCATTTATTTATAACCACATTTTATTAAAATAGCTATAACTCGAGTTGTAACTGTTGAATATTGCTACAAATTGACAGATATAGTGTAAATATGTTTATTAATCACCAACCACAAGTTGAGAATGTTATACAAAAAATGGAAATTTTTGGCAAATTTTTAAATTGCCAACTAGATTCATTTTATTAAAACAGCTATAACTCGATTTGTAGCTTTTGAATATAGTTACAAATTGTTAGCTATATTGAAAACATGTTGATGAAGCACCAAATACAAGTTAAAATTGTTAAACGAAAAATTGAATTTTTGGTGAATTTTAAAAATTACAATCACATTTATTTATAATTATATTTTATTAAAACAGCTATAACTTGAATTCTAGCTATTAAATATAGTTATAAATTGTTAGCTATAATGAAAACATGTTGGTAAATCACCAAATACAAGTTGAAATTTTTAAATCAAAAATTGAATTTTTGAAAAAAAACTAAAATTTCAATTTGATTTATTTATAAACACATTTAATAAAACAGCTATAATTCGAGTTGTAGCTATTGGATATTGCTACAAATTGACAGATGTAGTTTAAATATGTTTATTAATCACCAGCCAAAAGTTGAGAATATTATACAAAAAATTGAATTTTTGGCGAATTTTTAAATTGCCAACTAGATTCATTTCATTAAAACAGCTATAATTCGATTTGTAGCTATTCAATATTGCTCAAAATTGTCAATTATATTGAAAACATATTGGTGAATCACCAAATACAAGTTGAAATTGTTACACCAAAAATTGAATTTTTGGCGAATTTTTAAAGTTACAATCACATTTATTTATAAACATATTTTATTAAAACAGCTACAACTCGATTTGTAGCTATTGAACATAGCTACAAATTGCCAGCTATATTGAAAACATGTTGCTGAATCACCAAATATATGTTCAAATTGTTAAACAAAAAATTGATTTTTTTGCGATTTTTTAAAATTTCTATCACATTTGTTTATAAACATATTTTATTAAAACAGCCATAATTCGATTTGTAGCTGTTAAATATTGCTAAAAATTGTCATCTATATTGAAAACATGTTGTTGAATCACCAACTACAAGTTGAAATAATTAAACAAAAAATTGAATTTTTGGCGAATTTTTAAAGTTATAATAATTTCTTTGTAAATTCAACTGGCGTTTATACATTTATCCGGACGGAAATAACGCGGGTAATTTCATCCCTTATGGGGGTTGCTGTTCTATATCTGAATATCGATCATCAGTTGCCGATTGAATTGCGGCTTGAATTCAATCAGCCACCCGCTGGGAGGGTTTTTTTTTAATCTACAGCCCGATTGTTTTCCTGACGTCTTGAAATTTCAGACAGTTATTTATTCGCTGTTAGGGGTTGCTAGTTAAAACACTGAGCTTGTTTCGACGGTAGGTTATATTAGGTAATTATCAGTGTATCGATTGGGATATAAATTACTAAAATTCTCGATACCGTTTTGTTGCTATGAGAAGTCAAAGATAGCAATAATTTTTATTATGTACCAAACAAATGTATTTAAATGCATTTAATTTAATTTTTTTGGGTGTTTTTTATTAGTTTAAACTAGCAGGGTATATGAACAATTTATTGGTTCTTAAAGAATTTCAAAAACAATTAAAATCGTCCATACAGTTGTTGAGTAATGTAAATTTGTTTACAAAAACTACCCCACCATAGAAATTTCATATTTTCTAAATCACCTGTTAAGTTCAACTAGAGCAGTGTCAGCATTAAATAAAACATGTGGTACATAAAAATATTATTAATTCTTTAAGAATTTCAAAAAAAATCAAAATCGCCCATACAGTTTTTGAGTAATGCACATTTGCTTACAAAAACTCTAGTTTAGCTTAACAGGGGATTGAGAAAATATGAAATTTCATATTTTCTCATTGCTCCGTTAAGCTAAACTAGAGCGGTGTCAGCAGGATTTTATCAAATTAACTAAAGCATGTGGTGCATAAAGAATTTATTAATTCTTTAAGAATTAAAAAAAAAATTAAAATCGCCCATACAGTTCTTGAGTAATGCACATTTGTTTACAAAAACTACCCCACTGTAGAAAATTAATATTTTCTAAATCACCCGTTAAGCTGAACTAGAGCAGTGTCAGCATTAAATTAAGCATGTGGTACATAAAGAATGTATTAATTCTTTAAGAATTTCAAAAAAAATAAAAATCGTCCATACAGTTTTTGAGTTATGCTCCTTTGTTTACAAAGGTCCCGCTCTGTAGAAATTTAATATTTTCTAAACCGCCCGTTACGCGGAACTAGGACGACGCCAGCAGGAATTTATTAAATTAAATACAGCGGCGCAGGTGAATGGGCGCTGGAGAACCGGAGGCGGCGGCAGCGGTACATAAAAGGATCCCGGAAAGTAAGAAAGAAAAAAAACTCGAGTACGTGTGTGAGTTTAATTGAAAAGAAAAATGTATTTATTCACCCCTTTTTTAATGTATACGCTTGAATACATCCAGCCACAGTCGTTAAATTAAGTGTGTAACAGGGGGTTGGTTTGAAAAAATATAAATTTCCATTGAATTTGCAGTAGGAAACATTAAAAATGTTTTTATTTGTCACAAATAAACATGTTTTTATCTACAGATTGTGATTTTTGAGACAAAATATAGACTTTATTCGGCTGTTTCTTTAAAACCGGAAGTGATAAAGGATTGCGGTTGGAAAATTCAGGTTCCTTATGAAATTAGCTTTGAGTCAAGTCTAAACATGCTCGATTTATCGCGTTACTAACGACAGAAAAATGGATTTACTAGCTAATATCATATATTTTTTTAAAAACAAAACACAATAAAGGGCTGTAACTTAAAAAAATGATGTGATACAAACAATTGGTTTGAAGATTCGGTTTCTTAATTAAATTTTCTTTGAAACAAGTCCAAACTTGTTCAATTTATTTCATTAGTAATGACAGAAACATTAATTTACTAGCAACTATCAGATTAAAAAAAAAAATCAGAACATATAGAAGGCCTGTAACTACAAAACCTGATGTGATACAAAAAATTGGTTAGAACATTATGTTTCTCCATTATATTCTCTTTGAAACAAGACCAAACTTGTTCAATTTATTTCATTAGTAATGACAGAAAAATGGATTTACTAGCAACTATCATATTTCTTTAAAAACAAAACACAATAAAAAGCTGTAACCTCAAAAATTGATGTGATATAAAAATTTGGTTGAAAAATTCGGTTTATGCATTAAATTTTCTTTGAAACAAGTCCAAACTTGTTCAATTTGTGTTATTAGTAACGACAGAAAATTGATTTACTAGCAACAGATTTTTTAAAAAACAAAACAAAATGAAGGGCTGTAACTAGAAAACAGGGTGTGAAAAAAAAAATTATTTGGAAAATTCTGTTTCTCAATTAAATTCTCTTTAAAACAAGTCCAAACGTGTTTAATTTATTTAATTAGTAATGACATAAAATGAATTTAATAGCAACTATCAGATTAAAAAAAAAATCAAAACACAAAGAAGGACTGTAACTACAAAACCTGATGTGATACAAAAAAATGGTTTGAAAATTCTGTTTCTACATTAAATTTTCTTTGAAACCAGTTCAAACTTGTTCAATTTATTTCATTAGTCATGGCAGAAACATGAATTTACTAGCAAAAATCAGATTTAAAAAAAAACAAAACACAAAGAAGGACTGTAACTATAAAACCTGATGTGCTATAAAAAATTGGGTTGAATATTCTGTTTCTCCATTAAATTCTCTTTGAAACAAGTCTAAACTTGTTTAATTTATTTCTTTAGTAATGACAGAAACATGAATTTACTGGCAACTATCAGATTTAAAAAAAAATCAAAACACAAAGGGCTGTAACTACAAAACCTGATGTGATACAAAAAATTGGTTTGAAAATTCTGTTTCTCCATTAAATTCTCTTTGAAACAAGTCCAAACTTGTTGAATGTATTTCATTAATAGTGTCAGAAAATAGGATTTACTAGCATGTATCACATTTTTATAAAAACAAAACACAATAAAAGGCTGTAACCTCAAAAATTGATGTTATATAAAAATTTGGTTTGAAAATTCAGTTTCTCCATTAAATTCTCGTTAAAACAAGTTCAAACGTGTTCAATTTATTTCATTAGTAATGACAGAAACATGAATTTATTAGCAACTATCAGATTTAAAAAAAATCAAAACACAAAGAAGGGCTGTAACTACAAAACCTGATGTGGCACAAAAAAATGGTTTGCAAATTCTGTTTCTCCATTAAATTCCCTTTGAAACAAGTCCAAACTTGTTCAATTTGTGTCATTAGTAAGGACAGAAAAATTGATTTACTATCAACTAACAGATTTAAAAAAAACAAAACACAAAGAAGGACTGTAACTACAAAACCTGATGTGCCATAAAAAATTGGTTTGAATTTTCTGTTTCTCCATTAAATTCTCTTTGAAACAAGTCTAAACTTGTTTAATTTATTTCATTAGTAATGACAGAAACATGAATTTACTAGTAACTATCAGATTTAAAAAAAAAATCAAAACACAAAGGGCTGTAGCTACAAAACCTGATGTGATACAAAAAATTGGTTTGAAAATTCTGTTTCTCCATTAAATTATCTTTGAAACAAGTCGAAACTTGTTCAATGTATTTCATTAGTCGTGACAGAAAATAGGATTTACTAGCATCTATCACATTTTTATAAAAACCAAACGCAATAAAAGGCTGTAACCTCAAAAATTGATGTGATATAAAAATTTGGTTTGAAAATTCAGTTTCTCCATTAAATTCTCTTTAAAACAAGTTCAAACGTGCTCAATTTATTTCATTAGTAATGACAGAAACATGAATTTATTAGCAACTATCAGATTTAAAAAAAATCAAAACACAAAGAAGGCCTGTAACTACAAAACCTGATGTGCCATAAAAAATTGGTTTGAATTTTCTGTTTCTCCATTAAATTCTCTTTGAAACAAGTCTAAACTTGTTCAATTTATTTCATTAGTAATGACAGAAAAATTGATTTACTAGTAACTATCAGATTTTTTTTAAAACAAAACAAAAAGATGGGTTGTAACTACAAAACCTGATGTGATAAAAACATTTGGTTTAAAATGTCTGTTTCTCCATTAAATTCTCTTTGAAACAAGCCCAAACTTGTTCAATTTATTTCATTAGTAATGACAGAAAAATTGATTTACTAGTAACTATCAGATTTTTTTTAAAACAAAACAAAAAGATGGGTTGTAACTACAAAACCTGATGTGATAAAAACATTTGGTTTAAAATTTCTGTTTCTCCATTAAATTCTCTTTGAAACAAGTCCAAACTTGTTCAATTTATTTCATTAGAAATGACAGAAAAATTGATTTACAGCAACTATCAGATTTTTTTAAAAACAAAACAAAAAGATGGGTTGTAACTACAAAAAAAAAATGATAAAAACATTTGGTTTACAATTTCTGTTTCTCCATTAAATTCTCTTTGAAACAAGTCCAAACCTGTTCAATTTGTTTCATTAGTAATGACAGAAAACATTATTTACTAGCAACTATAAGATTAAAAAATAAAACAAAACATAAGGAAAGCTGTTACTTAAAAAATTGATTTGATAAAAAAATATGGTTTGAAAATTCGGTTTCCCCACTAAATGTTCCTTGAAACAAGTCAATTTATTTCATTCGTAATGTCAGCAAAATTGATTTACTTGCAACTTTTAAACAATTAAACACGAAGTGCGGTTGTATCTACAAAATCTGATTGGGTACAGGATTGCGGTTTGAAAATTAAGTTTTCTCTTTAAATTCTCTTTAAAACAAGTTCAATTTCTCATATTAGTAACTACAGAAAAATGGATTAACTTGTAACTTTCATATTTGTTTGAAAACAAAACACAAACTGTGGCTGTAACTACAAAATCGGACATGGTAAAGGATTGCGGTTTGCAAATTCAGTTTCCTCTTTAAATTCTTTTTAAAACAAGTATAAACTTGTTTAATTTCTCACATTAGAAACGACAGTAAATTGGATTTACTAGCAACTATCAGATTTGTTTAGAAACAAAACACAAAGATAGATTTCAATCGGCTGTTGTTTTAAAACCGGAAGTGATAAAAGGTTGCGGTTTACATATTCAGGTTCCTTATGAAATTAGCTTTGAATCATGTCTAAACATGCCTGATTTTTCACATTAGTAACTGACAGAAAAAAGTAATTTATTAGTCAACGGTTTGTTTAAAAACAAATTGCAAATTGAGCTGTATCTACGAAACTCGTCGTCGTAAAAATTGGTGGTGTTAAAATTCAGATTCCCCATTAAATTCTCTTTGAAACAAGTCTAAACTTGTCCAATTTCTCATATTAGTATTGATAAGAAAATGAATTTACTAACTGTTCAATTTATTTAAAAACAAAACACAAATCCGGCTGAAACTATGAAACTTGATATAGTAAAAATTGTTGGTTTGTAAATTTTGATTTCCCATTAGATTGTCTTTTAAACGAGACTAAATGTGTTAAATTTCTCCTATTAGTAACTACAGAAAAGTGAATTTACTAGCAATTATCAGATTGTTTGAAAACAAAACACAAAGAGAGGCTGTAGTTTCAAAAATTGATGTGATAAAAAAATTTGCTTTGAAAATTCGTTTTCTCCATTAAATTTTCTTTGAAACAAGTCCTAACTTGTTCAATTTCTCACATTAGTAACGATAGAAAAATGGATTTACTTGTAACTTTCATATCTGTTTGAAAACAAAACACAAAATGTGGCTGTAACTACAAAATCTGACATGGCAAAGAATTGTGGTTTGAAAATTGAGTTTCCATTTTAAATTCTCCTTCAAACAAGTCTAACTTGTTCAATTTCTCACATTAGTAACGGCAGAAAAATGATTTTACTTGCAACTCTCAATATATTTGAAAACAAAACACAACTGTATCTACAAAAATCTCATATTATTGTTGTTGTCCTGTAATTGGATTTTTCTTTTCGTAGGACAATAAAGCCTATTATTATTATTATTATTATTAATATTTGAAATAATAAAATATGTTGCCTGTGTCTTTCTACTTGAAGTAAGCGTCTCCAGTTGTATTTTATTTCGTCAACACCAAGCTCTCTGGAAGATTTAACAGAGGCCGGCGGGAAAATAACGTTGATTTATTTTCTTTTTGCTGCAAACAGTGATGAATCGTTCGCGTATAAATGGAGCGGCCGCAATATTTATGGCGGCCAGTTGTAAATTATAGGCTCCCCCACAACACAACGCGAAATTATTATCACGGAAAAAACATATATAGTCGATTTCAACTGTTTTACAAACCATTTCTATATAGCTTTCAAGAGTTAAAATCAATGGCACATCAGGAGTAACTATACAAAATAAAACACTACTGGATTTTTTTAAAGGTAATTTAATGAGGATGTCGAATTTTAAAACCGCAATCCTTTGTGACTTCTAGTTTTTTAGTTAACAGCTGTTTAAAGTATGTTTTGTTTTTAAAGTAATCTGATAAGTTGCTAGTAAATCCGTTTTTCTGTCGTTACTAATGTAAGAAATAAAACAAGTTTATATTAGTTTTAAAGAAAATTTAATTAGCAATCTGAATTTTTAAACCGCAATTTTTTACCACTTTCAGTTTTGTAGTTACTGTCCCTCTTTGTGTTGTGTGTGTTTTTTTTAAATCTAATAGTTGCTAGTAAAACAATTTTTCTGACGTTACTAATGAAATAAATTGAACAAGTTAGGACTTGTTTCAACGAGAATTTAATGGAGAAACCGAATTTTCCAACCAAATTTTTATATCACATCACATTTTGAGTTTACAGCTCTTTATTGTGTTTTGTTTTTATAAAAATGTGATAGATGCTAGTAAATCCTTTTTTCTAGCATTACTAATGAAATAAATTGAACAAGTTTGGACTTGTTTCAAAGAGAATTTAATGGAGAAACATAATTTTCCAACCAAATTTTTATATCACATCCATTTTTGAGGTTACAGCCTTTTATTGTGTTTTGTTTTTATAAACATGTGATAGATGCTAGTAAATACATTTTTCCATCATTACTAATTAAATAAATTGAACAAGTTTGGACTTGTTTCAAAGAGAATTTAATGGAGAAACCGAATTTTCAAACCAATTTTTTGTATCATATCAGGTTTTGTAGTTACAATCCTTCTTTGTGTTTTGATTTTTTTTTTAAATCTGATAGTTGCTAATAAACTCATGTTTCTGTCATTACTAAAGAAATAAATTGAACAAGTTTATACTTGTTTCAAAGAAAATTTAGTGGGGAAACCGAATATTCTAATCAATTTTTTATATCACATCAATTTTTGAGATTACAGCCCTTTATTGTATTTTGTTTTTATAAAAATGTAATAGATGCTAGTAAATCCATTTTTCTGTCATTACTAATTAAATAAAATGAACAAGTTTATACCTGTTTCAAAGAGAATTTAATGCAGAAACAGAATTTTCAAACCAATTTTTTGTATCACATCAGGTTTTGTAGTTACAGCCCTCCTTTGTATTTTGATTTTGTTTAAAATCTGATAGTTGCTAGTAAATTCATGTTACTCTCACTACGAATGAAATAAATTAAACAAGTTTATACTTGTTTCAAAGAAAATTTAGTGGGGAAACCGAATTTTTCATTTCAAATTTTTATATCACATCAATTTTTGAGGTTACAGCCCTTTATTGTATTTTGTTTTTATAAAAATGTGATAGATGCTAGAAAATCCATTTTTCTGTCATTACTAATGGAATAATTTGAACAAGTTTGGACTTGTTTTAACGTGTATTTAATGGGGAATCTGAATTTATAAACCACAATTTTTTACCATGTCAACTTTTGTAGTTACATCTTCATTTTGTGTTAGTTGTTTAAAATAATGTGATAGTTACTAGTAAATTCATTTTTCTGTCGTAATTAATGTGAGAAATTGAACAAGTTTAGACTTGTTGTAAAGAGAACTTAAAGAGGAATCTGAATTTTCAAACCGAAATCATTTGGCATGTCAAATTTTGTAGATACAGCGTACTTTGTATTTTGTTTTCAAACAAATTTAGAGAGTTGCTAGTAAATACATGTTTCTGTCGAAACTAATTTGAGAAATTGAACAAGTTTAAACTTGTTTTAAAGAGAATTTAAAGAGGAAGCTGAATTTTCAAACTGCAATCTGTTGCCACGTCAGATTTTGTAAATACAGCCGCATTTTGTTTTTTTTTTCAAACAAATTTGGGAGTTGCAAGTAAATCCATTTTTATATCGTAATTAATGCGAAAAATTGAACAAGATTGGACTTGTTTTAAAGAGAATTTAAAGAGGAAACCGAATTTTCAAACCACAATCCTTTGTCATATCAGATTTTGTAGAGACGGCCGCTTTAGTGTTTTGTTTTCAAACAAATTTTGAGAGTTGCAAGTAAATCCATTTTTCTATCGTAACTAATATGAGAAATTGAACAATATTGGACTTGTTTTAAAGAGAATTTAAAGAGGAAACTGAATTTTCAAACTGTAATCCTTTGCCATGTCAGGTTTTGTAGATACAGCGCACTTTGTGTTTTGTTTAAAACAAATTTGATAGTTGCAAGTAAATGCATGTTTCTGTAGTTACGAATGTGAGAAATTGAACAAGTTTAGACTTGCATCAAAGTGGATTTAATGAGGAAACTGAATTTTTAAACCACAATCCCTTGCCATGTCAAATTTGGGTAGATACTGCGTACTTTGTCTTTTGTTTTCAAACAAATTTTGAGAGTTGCTAGTAAATCCATTTTTCTGTCGTTATTAATGGAGAAATTGAACAAGTGTCAACTTGTTTCAAAGAGAATTTAAAGAAGAAGCTAAATTTTCAAACCAGAGTCTTTTGGCATGTTAAATTTTGTAGATGCAGCGCACTTTGTATTTTGTTTTCAAATAAATTTCATAATTTAATGTCAGAAATTGAACAAGTTTAGACTTGTTTTAAAGAGAATTTAAAGAGGAAGCTGAATTTTCAAACCGCAAACATTTTCCATGTCAGGTTTTGTAGATACAGCGCACTTTGTGTTTTGTTTTCAAACAAATTTGATAGTTGCAAGTAAATGCATTTCTCTACCGTTATTAATGTGAGAAATTTAACAAGTTTAGACTTGTTTTAAGGAAAATTTAAAGAGGAAACTGAATTTTCAAACCACAATCCTTTTCCATGTCAAATTTTGTAGATACAGTGCACTTTGTGTTTTATTTTCAAACAAATTTGATAGTTGCAAGTAAGTACATTTTTCTATCGTTACGAATGTGAGAAATTGAACAAGTTTAGACTTGTTTTAAAGAGTATTTAAAGAAGAAACCGAATTTTCAAACCACAATTCTTTCTTATGCCAGGTTTTGTAGATACAGCCACATTTTGTGTTTTATTTTCAAACAAATTCGATAATTGCAAATAAATCCATTTTCTGTCGTAACTAAGGTGAGAAATTGAACACGTTTAGACTTGTTTTAAAGAAAATTTAAAGAGGAAAGCGAAATTTCATACTGCAATCCTTTGTCATGTCAGATTTTGTAGATACAGCGCACTTTGTGTTTTGTTTCTAAACAAATTCGTGAGTTGCAAGTAAACACATTTTTCTGTCATAACTAATGTGAGAAATTGAACAAGTTTAAACTTGTTTCAAAGAGAATTTAAAAAGGAAACTGAATTTTAAAACCGCAATTCTTTGCCATGTCAAATTTTGTAGATACAGCCACATTATGTTTTTTGTTTACAAACAAATTCGATAGTTCCAACTAAATCTATGTTTCTCTCGTAACTAAGTTGAGAAACTGAACAGGTTTAAACTTGTTTTAAAGAAAATTTAAAGAGGAAATCGAATTTTCAATTCGCAATCCTTTGCCATGTCAGATTTTGTAGTTACAGCTGTTTTTGTATTTGGTTTGCAAACAAATTTTAAAGTTGCAAGTAAATCAAGTTTTCTATCGATACTAATATGAGCAACTGAACAAGTTTAGACTTGTTTTAAAGAAAATTTAATGAGGAAACCGAATTTTCAAACCGTAATCCTTTGCCATGTCAAGTTTTGTAGACACAGCGTACTTTGTATTTTGTTTTCAAACAAATTTGATAGTTGCTAGTACATCCATTTTTCTATCGTTACTAATGTGAGAAAGTGAACAAGTTTAGACTCGTTTTAAAGAAAATTTAAAGAGAAAACTGAATTTTCAAACCGAAACCCTTTGTCATGCCAAATTTTGTAGATACAGCCTCATTTTATGTTTTGTTTTCAAACAAATTTGATAGTTGCAAATAAATCCATTTCTTCTCATTACTAACATGAAATTAAACAAGTTTAGACTTGTTTTAAAAATAATTGAAAAAGGAAACTAAATTTCAACACCTTAATTTTTTATCACATCGGTTTTTTTTTTAAAATAAATTATACCTATTTCTAATGTTTAATAACAATTGCTAGTTAATTCGTTTTTCTGACCGTACCAGTGCAAGTTAGAACTTGTTTTCGAGTAAACTACTGTAGTTCTACTAGATGACTTACTTGAAATTATGCCAGCAGCGGCAAATTCCGCAACAGAAGAGCCCGGCGCGCTCACACAAATTTTCTATACGCGCACTAGGGGCGCGCGTTGGCCGCCGCGCCATCAGACGACGGCGTGTGTGGCGGCGCCGGATGTGCGACGTACTGCTGCCGCCGGCGGTTCCGCAGCAACCGCCTCCAACGCACGCAAGCGCCGCCATAACCCCGCCAACACGAACCGCGTTGTATGCACACATGTTTTCCGTGGAATTCGTAATAAATAGAAACTTAACTTTTCAAGAGCTGCTGCCCACACAACTAACAGCAAAAGGGGGGCGGCAGGGTGAATAATCTATTAATCCCTTTAGTGAACTTTAATAGAATTCTTGAATTTCATAATTTTTTAAAATAGTAACTGAGAAAAACAGTATTTAGTTTGATGGAAATGTTTGCAAATGTTAATTTAACTCTTAAGGGTTGCTACTGGGTAACTAGAAGAGATAAAAGGGTGCAGTTTGAAAATTTTATTAACCCTTTTAATCCTCCTTAATCAAATTCAAGAATTTCTCCATTTTTCAAAATAGTAACTGAGAAAACCCGTATTTAGTTTGATGGAAATTTTTGGAAATGTTGTTTTAACTCTTAAGGTTAGCTACAGGGTAACTAGACGAGATAAGAGGGTGCGGTTTAAAAATATTATTAGCACTTTTAATCCTCTTTAATCAAATTCAAGAATTTCTCAATTTTTCAAAATAGTAACTGAGAAAACCCGTATTTAGTTTGATGGAAATTTTTGGAAATGTTGTTTTAACTCTTAAGGGTAGCTACAGGGTAACTAGACGAGATAAGAGGGTGTGGTTTAAAAATATTATTAGCCTTTTTAATCCTCTTTAATCAAATTTAAGAATTTCTCAATTTTTCAAAATAGTAACTGAGAAAACCCGTATTTAGTTTGATGGAATTTTTTGGAAATGTTGTTTTAACTCTTAAGGGTAGCTACAGGGTAACTAGACGAGATAAGAGGGTGCGGTTTAAAAATATTAATAGCCCTTTTAATCCTCTTTAATGAAATTCAAGAATTTCTTAATTTTTCAAAATAGTAACTGAGAAAACCCGTATTTAGTTTGATGGAAATTTTTGGAAATGTTGTTTTAAATCTTAAGGGTACCTACAGGGTAACTAGAAGAGACAAGAGGGTGCGATTTAAAAATATTATTAGCCCTTTTAATCCTCTTTAATCAAATTCTAGAATTTCTCAAGTTTTCAAAATAGTAACTGAGAAATCCCGTATTTAGTTTGATGGAAATTTTTGGAAATGTTGTTTTAACTCTTAAGGGTAGCTACAGGGTAACTAGACGAGATAAGAGGGTGCGGTTTAAAAATATTATTAGCCCTTTTAATCCTCTTTAATCAAATTCAAGAATTTCTCCATTTTTCAAAATAGTAACTGAGAAAACCCGTATTTAGTTTGATGGAAATTTTTGGAAATGTTGTTTTAACTCTTAACGGTAGCTACAGGGTAACTAGACGAGACAAAAGGGTGCGGTTTACAAATATTATTAGCCCTTTTAATCCTCTTTAATCAAATTCAAGAATTTCTCAATTTTTCAAAATAGTAACTGAGAAAACCCGTATTTAGTTTGATGGAAATTTTTGGAAATGTTGTTTTAACTCTTAAGAGTAGCTACAGGGTAACTAGACGAGACAAGAGGGTGCGGTTTAAAAATATTATTAGCCCTTTTAATCCTCTTTAATAAAATTCAAGAATTTCTCAATTTCTCAAAATAGTAACTGAGAAAACCCGTATTTAGTTTGATAGAAATTTTTGGAAATGTTGTTTTAACTTTTAAGGGTAGCTACAGGGTAACTAGAAGAGATAAGAGGGTGCGGTATAAAATATTATTAGCCCTTTTAATCCTCTTTAATAAAATTCAAGAATTTCTCAATTTTTCAAAATAGTAACTGAGAAAACCCGTATTTAGTTTGATGGACATTTTTGGAAATGTTGTTTTAACTTTTAAGGGTAGCTACTGAACAACTAGAAGAGATAAAGAGGTGCGGTTTGAAAATTCTGTTAAACCATTTAAATCCCTTTAAGGAAAATTTCAATATATTATTGCTAAACCTGTAAAGACAGAAAAAAAACACATTTAAATTTTAGTTTACGATGAAAGGTTGCATTTTAACGAGGCAGCCGGGCGATAAGGTCGCTGTTTATGGGCGATAATGAAACCGCCCGGATCGCCGCCAATAACAATAATAAGCGGATTTAATAAGCGAGCGGCGGCAGTAAAATCGCGATGTTTATGGCCCGCGGTGATCGAAATTATTCAAATTTGCAAGTGGAAAAATTTAGTTTCACCGTCTGAATGAGCGTGACATTAAAATCGTTTGAAAGCAGATGAAAAGCGAGTTGCAGGTTGGAAATTGAATTTTCTTTCAAGTCTCCAGCCTCAAAGCAAGTTTATTTAACTAATTCTATGCGTTTGTGCAGTCAGGAGTGAATAGTACAGGCGTTATAATGCAATTACTATTAATTTCTGAATATATTTTTGTTATTAAATTATTAATTTATATTTTTTATAAAAATATCATGTTATTCGGACCCAAAGGATAATAAATTGTAACTATTATTACATTATAATATAATCCTCACCCATTACTAACATGACAAGTCATTACTCCACACAAAAAACTGCTGCACAACCAAAACACGCGCGCGCCTCGAACTTTTCGACACTCCTGAAAACTTACTTAGCTGCAGCAGCTATCAGGCTACCAAAAAAAAAGAGGGAGGCGATTGTCGGGAACGCCTCGCCACCGAGAAAGCCCGTTTGGCAGGCCACCGACAATTAGCCGCATATTAATTATGTGTTAGAAATAAACGGCAATTACGCGGTTAATTGCTGCAGTTTTGAAACGACCGACCGTTTCACTCGCAACGAGGATTCCGATCCTCCCATCGTGTCGTTTTGAAATTTTTTTAATTGAGTGCTAACGCGAGAGGCCTACACATTACTTTTTTAATGCCGTTGCGATCGATACATTTGCATTTTAATCGTCCTGCCGTGTTTAGCATGATTTTTTTAATGATACGAGTTATGGTGATTTTAGGTGGTTTAATTCATCAACAAATAATTTTTTTTGAAGAATTTATAACTTTTCTAAAGCTAAATTAAATTTAAAACACATTTAAGTTGGTTTTATTAAAATCGGATGATGCGTTTATAAGTTACAACCCTCTGAACATGAGAAATAATTTTTTTTTAAATTCCAACTACATTTATTTTATTATAACAGCTATAACTTGAGTTGTAGCTATCGAATATAGCTACAAATTGCTACCTATATTCAAAACATATTTATTAATAACCAACCACAATATGACAGTGTTAAACAAAAAATTGAATTTTTGGCGAATTTTTAAAGTGCCAACTAGATTTTTTTATTAAAACAGCTATAACTATAGTTGTAGCTGTCGAATATTGCTACAAATTGCTACTTATATCGAAAACATGTTTATTAATAATCATCCATAAGATGACAGTGTTAAACAAAAAATTAAATTTTTTATAGAATTTTTAATGTTGAAACTATATTTATTTTACTAAAACAGCTATAACTAGAGTTGTAGCTGTCGAATATTGCTACAAATTACTACTTATATCGAAAACATGTTTATTAATAATCATCCATAAGATGACAGTGTTAAACAAAAAATTAAATTTTTTATCGAATTTTTAATGTTGAAACTATATTTATTTTACTAAAACAGCTATAACTAGAGTTGTAGCTGTCGAATATTGCTACAAATTGCTACTTATATCGAAAACATGTTTATTAATAATCATCCATAAGATGACAGTGTTAAACAAAAAATTAAATTTTTTATCGAATTTTTAATGTTGAAACTATATTTATTTTACTAAAACAGCTATAACTAGAGTTGTAGCTGTCGAATATTGCTACAAATTGCTACTTATATCGAAAACATGTTTATTAATAATCATCCATAAGATGACAGTATTAAACAAAAAATTAAATTTTTTAGCAAATTTTTAATGTTGAAACTATATTTATTTTATTAAAACAGCTATAGCTAGAGTTGTAGCTAACGAATATTGCTACAAATTGCTACTTATATCGAAAACATGTTTATTAATAATCATCCATAAGATGACAGTGTTAAACAAAAAATCAAATTTTTTATCGAATTTTTAATGTTGAAACTATATTTATTTTACTAAAACAGCTATAACTAGAGTTGTAGCTGTCAAATATTGCTACAAATTGCTACTTATATCGAAAACATGTTTATTAATAATCATCCATAAGATGACAGTGTTAAACAAAAAATTAAATTTTTTATCGAATTTTTAATGTTGAAACTATATTTATTTTACTAAAACAGCTATAACTAGAGTTGTAGCTGTCGAATATTGCTACAAATTGCTACTTATATCGAAAACATGTTTATTAATAATCATCCATAAGATGACAGTGTTAAACAAAAAATTAAATTTTTTATCGAATTTTTAATTTTGAAACTATATTTGTTTTATTAAAACAGCTATAACTACAGTTGTAGCTGTCGAATATTGCTACAAATTGCTACTTATATCGAAAACATGTTTATTAATAAACATCCATAAAATGACAGTGTTAAACAAAAAATAAAAATTTTTATCGAATTTTTAATGTTGAAACTATATTTGTTTTATTAAAACAGCTATAACTAGAGTTGTAGCTGTCGAATATTGCTACAAATTGCTACTAATATCGAAAACATGTTTATTAATAATCATCCATAAGATGACAGTGTTAAACAAAAAATTAAATTTTTTATCGAATTTTTAATGTTGAAACTATATTTATTTTACTAAAACAGCTATAACTAGAGTTGTAGCTGTCAAATATTGCTACAAATTGCTACTTATATCGAAAACATGTTTATTAATAATCATCCATAAGATGACAGTGTTAAACAAAAAATTAAATTTTTTAGCAAATTTTTAATGTTGAAACTATATTTGTTTTATTAAAACAGCTATAACTAGAGTTGTAGCTGTCGAATATTGCTACAAATTGCTACTTATATCGAAAACATGTTTATTAATAATCATCCATAAGATGACAGTGTTAAACAAAAAATTAAATTTTTTATCGAATTTTTAATGTTGAAACTATATTTATTTTACTAAAACAGCTATAACTAGAGTTGTAGCTGTCAAATATTGCTACAAATTGCTACTTATATCGAAAACATGTTTATTAATAATCATCCATAAGATGACAGTGTTAAACAAAAAATTAAATTTTTTATCGAATTTTTAATGTTGAAACTATATTTGTTTTATTAAAACAGCTATAACTAGAGTTGTAGCTGTCGAATATTGCTACAAATTGCTACTAATATCGAAAACATGTTTATTAATAATCATCCATAAGATGACAGTGTTAAACAAAAAATTAAATTTTTTACCGAATTTTTAATTTTGAAACTATATTTATTTTATTAAAACAGCTATAACTAGAGTTGTAGCTGTCGAATATTGCTACAAATTGCTACCTATATCAAAAATATGTTTATTAATAAACATCCATAAGATGACAGTGTTAAACAAAAAAATTAATTTATTAGCGAATTTTTAATTTTGAAACTATATTTGTTTTATTAAAACAGCTATAACTAGAGTTGTAGCTGTCGAATATTGCTACAAATTGCTACTTATATCGAAAACATGTTTGTTAATAACCATCCATAAGATGACAGTGTTAAACAAAAAATTAAATTTTTTACCGAATTTTTAATTTTGAAACTATATTTATTTTATTAAAACAGCTATAACTAGAGTTGTAGCTGTCGAATATTGCTACAAATTGCTACTTATATCAAAAACATGTTTGTTAATAACCATCCATAAGATGACAGTGTTAAACAAAAAATTAATTTTTTTAGCGAATTTTGAATGTTGAAACTATATTTATTTTACTAAAACAGCTATAACTAGAGTTGTAGCTGTCGAATATTGCTACAAATTGCTACTTATATCGAAAACATGTTTATTAATAACCATCCATAAGATGACAGTGTTAAACAAAAAATTAATTTTTTTAGCGAATTATGAATGTTGAAACTATATTTATTTTACTAAAACAGCTATAACTAGAGTTGTAGCTGTCGAATATTGCTACAAATTGCTACTTATATCGAAAACATGTTTGTTAATAATCATCTATAAGATGACAGTGTTAAACAAAAAATTAAATTTTTTATCGAATTTTTAATGTTGAAACTATATTTATTCTATTAAAACAGCTGTAACTAGAGTTGTAGCTGTCGAATATTGCTACAAATTGCTACTTATATCGAAAACATGTTTGTTAATAACCATCCATAAGATGACAGTGTTAAACAAAAAATTAATTTTTTTAGCGAATTTTGAATGTTGAAACTATATTTATTTTACTAAAACAGCTATAACTAGAGTTGTAGCTGTCGAATATTGCTACAAATTGCTACTTATATCGAAAACATGTTTATTAATAACCATCCATAAGATGACAGTGTTAAACAAAAAATTAATTTTTTTAGCGAATTTTTAATGTTGAAACTATATTTATTCTATTAAAACAGCTATAACTAGAGTTGTAGCTGTCGAATATTGCTACAAATTGCTACCTATATCAAAAATATGTTTATTAATAAACATCCATAAGATGACAGTGTTAAACAAAAAAATTAATTTTTTAGCGAATTTTTAATTTTGAAACTATATTTGTTTTATTAAAACAGCTATAACTAGAGTTGTAGCTGTCGAATATTGCTACAAATTGCTACTTTTATCGAAAACATGTTTGTTAATAACCATCCATAAGATGACAGTGTTAAACAAAAAATTAATTTTTTTAGCAAATTTTTAATGTTGAAACTATATTTATTTTATTAAAACAGCTGTAACTAGAGTTGTAGCTGTCGAATATTACTACAAATTGCTACTTATATCGAAAACATGTTTATTAATAATCATCCATAAGATGACAGTGTTAAACAAAAAAATAAATTTTTTAGCGAATTTTTAATGTTGAAACTATATTTATTTTATAAAAACAGCTATAACTAGAGTTGTAGCTGTCAAATATTGCTACAAATTGCTACTTATATCGAAAACATGTTTATTAATAAACATCCATAAGATGACAGTGTTAAACAAAAAATTAATTTTTTTAGCGAATTTTGAATGTTGAAACTATATTTATTTTATTAAAACAGCTATAACTAGAGTTGTAGCTGTCGAATATTGCTACAAATTGCTACTTATATCGAAAACATGTTTATTAATAAACTTCCATAAGATGACAGTGTTAAACAAAAAATTAAATTTTTATCGAATTTTTAATTTTGAAACTATATTTATTTCATTAAAACAGCTATAACTAGAGTTGTAGCTGTCGAATATTGCTACAAATTGCTACTTATTTCGAAAACATGTTTATTATTAACCATCCACAAGATGACAGTGTTAAACAAAAAATTAAATTTTTTAGCAAATTTTTAATGTTGAAACTATATTTGTTTTATTAAAACAGCTATATAAATTTCAACTTTTTTCAGTGACATTATTAGTAATAATTACTGAAATTATTCTCATAATTAATAAATTTATAGTTTTCTAAAAGTAGAATTAAATGTAGAATGACTTTAATTTAGTTTCATAAACATAGCAAGTTTGATTTATAAGTTACAACCCTCCAAACATGACTAACAATAAATTTCAATTTCTTTCAGTGACGTTTATTCGCAATAATTATTCAAATTATTGTTTTAATTAATAAATTTGTAACTTTTTAAAAGTAGAATTAAATATAGAATGACTTTAATTTAGTTTTATAAATATGCCAAGTTTGATTTATAAATTTCAACCCTCCAGACATGACAAACAATAAATTTCAACTTCTCTCAGTGATATTTATTCGCAATAATTATTTAAATTATTGTTTTAATTAATAAATTTATAGTTTTCTAAAAGTAGAATTAAATGTAGAATAAATTTAATTTAGTTTGACAAAGATGTCAGGGTTTATTGATAAGTTACAACCCTTTAAAAATGAAACAATAAATTTCAACATCCTTCAGTGAGGATAATTTTTTACTTTGTTTTTTTTTATCACACTTCATGTGATGTTTCGTGCAATAATGAATCAAATATTAATGTCTTAATAAATAAGTCTATAACATTTTTAAATCAAAATTAATTGTAGAATCCATTTATTGTGACCGCCCGAAGATAACTGCAGCGATAAAATTAACATATCTCGAAATACATTTAATTGTGAGTTATTTAGGTCGACACTTAACAAAGGGGAACGGCGATAATTGCACCATTTGAATACCGAAAAAAAAAACTTGTACATAAAATTATTACGATCACACAGGCTTACAAAAAAAAAATTGAAAAATAAAACTGCCGCCAACATCCTCATGGTAATTGCGGTTAATGCGCCGGCATCCGGTCAATAAAATTTGTAATCAAAAATCTGTAATTAAATACAACCGACTGCAATTATAAGTAATGTGATTAAAGGTAGATTAAGTAGAGATTTCTAAAACTCATTAATTTTATGTATGTAACATGTTTTGAAATAGTAATTTCTATTTAAAACTTGCAATCATTTGGGTTGTATACAGTAGGATTGTGCCGAAAATAATTAATCCATCCAGCTATAATTTTACATGTCTATAAATACATTTATTGTGAACATGTATAGCTAATTTCATAACATTCTGAATGTTACAACTCGAGTTATAGCTAATTTACTACAACTACAACACAATCGCGTTTTGGAAAAGTTATTTATAGTTCTAGTTGTAGATTGTGAGAAAACTAATCAACCCATCCAGCTATAATTTAATACATTCATAAAAACACTTATTATGAACATGTTTAGCTAATTTTATAATATTTGGAATGTTATAACTCGAGTTATAGCTAATTTACTACAACAAAATGGCGTTCGGCATGTTCTTTTGTCATTTGTATAGTTGATTGTAAGAAAACTAATAAACCCAACCGGCTATAATTTAATATATTAATAAATACGTTTATTCTGAACATGTCTAGCTAATTTAATAATATTTGGAATGTTACAACTCGAGTTACAGCTAATTTACTACAACAAAATGGCGTTTGGCATGTGCTTTTGTCATTTGCATAGAGGATTGTAAGAAAACTAATCAACCCATCCGGCTATAATTTAATACATTAATAACTACATTTATCATGAATATGTGTAGCTATTTTTATAACATTTTGAATGTTGTAACTCGAGTTATAGTTAATTTACTACAATAAAATGACGTTTGGCATGTTCTTTTGTCATTTGTTTAGTAGATTGTAAGAAAACTAATAAACCCAACTGGCTATAATTTAATATATTAATAAACACACTTATTCTGAACATGTGCAGCTAATTTTATAACATTTGGAATATTATAACTCCAGTTATTACCAATTAACTAGAACAAAATGCGGTTTTATGTTCTTTCTTAACTGTGATAAAATTTTATATAAAAAATAAATAATGCATTAAACCAAAAATTGAGGAGCATACAATGTAACTATTCAGCTATATATGTAGCCAATTTGAATATGTTTTAGCAATTAGCAAACTAGTTATGGCATTTTTTGTAAGCCGAATGATAACTGATTTGCCTCATTTTGATTGCAAAGCCACTAAAAAATAGTTACAGAGTAGCTACAAAAATTATAAATAGTGGAGCAGTAAACATAACTATTCAGTTACAAATTTAGTCAATTTGAATATTTTTTAACAATTAGCAAACTAGTTATGGCACTTTTTGTAAGTCGAATGACAACTGATTTACCTCATTTTGATTGCAAAGCCACTAAAAAATAGTTACATAGTAGTTACAAAAAATATAAATAGTGGAGCATTAAACATAAATATTCAGCTACAAATTTAGTTAATTTTAATATTTTTTAACAATTAGCAAACTAGTTATAGCACTTTTTGAAAGTCGAATGATAACTGATTCACCTCATTTTGATTGCAAAGCCACTAACAACTAGTTATATAATAGCTACAAAAATTATAAATAGTGGAGCAGTAAACATAACTATTCAGCTACAAATTTAGTTAATTTGAATATTTTTTAGCAATTAGCAAACTAATTATGGTATTTTTTGTAAGTCGAATGATAACTGATTTACCTCATTTTCATTGCAAAGCCACTAAAAAATAGTTACAGAGTAGCTATAAAAATTATAAATAGTGGAGCATTAAACATAACTATTCAGCTACAAATTTAGTCAATTTGAATATTTTTTGGCAATTAGCAAACTAGTTATGGCATTTTTTGTAAGTCGAATGATAACTGATTTACCTCATTTTGATTGCAAAGCCACTACAAAATAGTTACAGAGTAGCTACAAAAATTATAAATAGTGTAGCATTAAACATAACTATTCAGCTACAGATTTGTTCAATTTGAATATTTTTTAGCAATTAGCAAACTAGTTATGGCACATTTTGTAAGTCGAATGATAACTGATTTACCTCATTTTGATTGCAAAGCCACTAAAAAATAGTTACAGAGTAGCTATAAAAATTATAAATAGTGGAGAATTAAACATAACTATTCAGCTACAAATTTAATTAATTTGAATATTTTTTAGCAATTAGCAAACTAGTTATGGCATTTTTTATAAGTCGAACGATATCTGATTTGGCTCATTTTGATTGCAAAGCCACTAAAAATTAGTTACAGAATAGCTACAAAAATTACAAATAGTGTAGCATTAAACATAACTATTCAGCTACAAATTTAGTCAATTTGAATATTTTTTAGCAATTAGCAAACTAGTTATGGCACTTTTTATAAGTCGAATGATAACTGATTTACCTCATTTTGATTGCAAAGCCACTAAAAAATAGTTACAGAACAGTTACAAAAATTATAAATAGTGTAGCATCAAACATAACTATTCAGCTACAAATTTAGTCAATTTGAATATTTTTTAGCAATTAGCAAACTAGTTATGGCACTTTTTATAAGTCGAATGATAACTGATTTACCTCATTTTGATTGCAAAGCCCCTAAAAAATAGTTGCAGAGTAGTTACAAAAATTATAAATAGTGGAGCATTAAACATAGCTATTCAGCTACAAATTTAGTTAATTTGAATATTTTTTAGCAATTAGCAAACTAGTTATGGCATTTTTTGTAAGTCGAATGATAACTGATTTACCTCATTCTGATTGCAAAGCCACTAAAAAATAGTTACAGAGTAGCTATAATAATTATAAATAGTGGAGCATTAAACATAACTATTCATCTACAAATTTAGTTATTTTGAATATTTTTTAGCAATTAGCAAACTAGTTATGGCATTTTTTTAAGTCGAATCATAACTGATTTACCTCATTTTGATTGCAAAGCCAGTAAAAAATAGTTACAGACTAGGTATAAAAATTATAAATAGTGGAGCATTAAACATAACTATTCAGCTACAAATGTAGTCAATTTGAATATTTTTTAGCAATTAGCAAACTAGTTATGGCACTTTTTATAAGTCGAATGATAACTGATTTACCTCATTTTGATTGCAAAGCCACTAAAAAATAGTTACATAGTAGTTACAAAAATTATAAATAGTGCAGCATTAAACATAACTATTCAGTTACAAATTTAGTTAATTTGAATATTTTTTAGCAATTAGCAAAATAGTTATGGCGCTTTTTATAAGTTGAATATAACTGATTTGCTTCATTTTGATTTCAAAGCACCTAAAAAATAGTTACACAATAGTTAAAAAATTAAAAGTAGTGTGGCATTAAATATAACTATTCAGCTACATATGTTAAAAATTTGGAAAAAATTTAACCGTTAGAACAATAGTTGTAGCAGTTTTTAATAGTTGAATTGTAATCAAATTAATAATTTTTTAAAATTTTAATTACAATAATTTAAAATTTAGTTTAAATATGAAATGTATAGTGTTTTTAAATTGTACTTGTTAAGTTAATTAAATTTGTGTCAATTAATTAGTATAATTCAGGGTTTTTTCATCGGATACTTGAGGGTAATTAGCAAAATTCAATTTGGCAAGTTTCCAACAACTCGTACTTTCTCTCTCTCTGTCTCTGTCCCCCCTGCGCAAATTATCCAAGTTGCGCTTGTGTAACATTAAGGGTGGCTAATCGATACAACAGACATGGGCTACCTTGGAATGTCTCCAATTTTCGGCGGCCGTTGCTTCCGACAGGCGCATGCTCCACCATCCTGCCACGGGCTCGCTGTAATTCAAACACAAAAATTCAATTAAATAACTGGGATGATAATAATAAAATAATAATGAAATAATAATAAAAAAAATAAAAAAATAATAATAAAATAATAACAAAATAATAATAAAATAATAATAAAATACTAATAAAATAATAATAAAATAATAATAAAATAATAATAAAATAATAATAAAATAATAATAAAATAATAATAAAATAATAATAAAATAATAATAAAAAATAATAAAATAATAATAAAATAATAATAAAATAATAATAAAATAATAATAAAATAATAATAAAATAATAATAAAATAATAATAAAATAATAATAAAATAATAATAAAATAATAATAAAATAATAATAAAATAATAATAAAATAATAATAAAATAATAATAAAATAATAATAAAATAATAATAAAATAATAATAAAATAATAATAAAATAATAATAAAATAATAATAAAATACTAATAAAATAATAATAAAATAATAATAAAATAATAATAAAATAATAATAAAATAATAATAAAATAATAATAAAATAATAATAAAATAATAATAAAATAATAATAAAATAATAATAAAAAATAATAAAATAATAATAAAATAATAATAAAATAATAATAAAATAATAATAAAATAATAATAAAATAATAATAAAATAATAATAAAATAATAATAAAATAATAATAAAATAATAATAAAATAATAATAAAATAATAATAATAAAATAATAATAAAATATTTTTTATCATTATTTTTTTATTATTTTATTATACTATTTTTTATTATTTTATTATTATTTCTTATTATTATTTTATTATTATTTCTTATTATTATTTTATTATTATTTTTTATTATTATTTCTTATTATTATTTTAATATTATTTTTTATTATTATTTTATTATTATTTTATTATTATTTTATTATTATTTTATTATTATTTTATTATTATTTTATTATTATTTTATTATTATTTTATTATTATTTTATTATTATTTTATTATTATTTTATTATTATTTTATTATTATTTTATTATTATTTTATTATTATTTTATTATTATTTTATTATTATTTTATTATTATTTTATTATTATTTTATTACTATTTTATTATTATTTCTTATTATTATTTCTTATTATTATTTCTTATTATTATTTTATTATTATTTCATTATTATTTCTTATTATTATTTATTATTATTATTTTATTATTATTTCATTATTATTTCTTATTATTATTTATTATTATTTTATTATTATTTCTTATTATTATTTTATTAATAATAAAATAATAATAAAATTAAAAAAAAATAAATAAAACGATTTTTTACTATGTTTTTTATCACACTTCAGTTACACTTTGCAACTAGTTTCGGCTAAGCTCTAGCCATTTTCGAGCTCCTCCGAGTCAACTGAAGTGTGATCAAAAACATAGTAAAAAATCGTTTTATTTATCCTTTAAAATGAATTATCACAAAGTAGACGCCTTAACAATCCAATATAAAAAAAAATAGTATAATAAAATAGTAATATAATAAAAAATGGCATTGAATTTAAATAATAATAATATAATAATAATAAAATTTAAAAATCCGTCCTGCTTGACACCTGGCAGCGTTATACCTAAGATTCTAGGATAAAACAAGCAACAAAACTTAATTTCTTTGGTATGGTGAATCCGGAATAAGTGAAATTTCTTCTAAGATGCGAGTGAAAAGTTTGAATAATAATAAAACAATAATAACATGTGAAATTCAAATTAATTATTAATTTAATTTAAAAAGTAGTTTGTAGGTTGGGGACATTGATTGCATGATTCCGCAATTATTTTTACTCTTCCAGCGCAATTTCAATTTCACAGGATGGCCTCAAACAGACAAATTCAATTTGAACGATGTTCCATTTCCGGACATGGACAGGGATTTCAATTAAAGAAGTAAAAGAACTCCAGCCCCCTTGAGAGCAGTAAGTAATTTGTGCTCTAGTCCGAGCACCCACCACTATTTGTCCGCATTGTTTTTATCATAGAATACAGAAGAGTGGTTTATTATTAAAACAACTGAAAACTGTTTTAATAAAAATGAGAAACAATGTAGGCTATGTTCTTCAATTGTTTCAATTCGTTTATAATCACATTTTATTAAAACAGTTATAACTCGATTTAGCTACAAATCGAGTTATAACTGTTGAATATTGCTAAAAATTCTCAGCTATAATGAAAACATGTTGATGAATCACCAAATATAAGTTGAAATTAATAAAACAAAAAATTGAATTTTTGGCGAATTTTCAAAGTTACAATCACATATATTACAAACATATTTTATTAAAAAAGCTGTAACTCGATTTGTATATATTATAAAAATATGAAAATTGGACAAAATTTTTTCAATAGTCTTTTTCAAATAGTACCAAATTTGAAGTAGATATCTTTAAGATAAACATACGTTTTTGCTGTTTGAATACTAAAATTCGCATGATTTCTCACTAAAATTGCTCTAAATTTCCTTACAATTGCTAGAATAATATGAAATTTTGACAGAATTTTCTATAATAGTTATTTTCAAACAGTACCAAATTTGAAGTAGATATCTTGAAGATAAACATACGTTTTTGCAGTTTGAATACTAAAATTCGCATAATTTCTTACTAAAATTGCTCTAAATTGGCTTACAATTGTTAGAATAATATGAAATTTTGACAGGATTTTCTATAATAGTTATTTTTAAACAGTACCAAATTTGAAGTAGATATCTTGAAAATAAACATATGTTTTTGCTGTTTGAATACTAAAATTCGCATGATTTCTTACTAAAATTGCTCTAACTTGGCTTACAATTGTTAGAATAATATGAAATTTTGACAGAATTTTCTATAATAGTTATTTTCAAACAGTACCAAATTTGAAGTAGATATCTTGAAAATAAACATACGTTTTTGCTGTTTGAATCCTAAAATTCGCATGATTTCCTACTAAAATTGCTCTAAATTACATTACAATTTCTAGAATAATATAAAATTTTGACAACATTTTCTATAATAGTTATTTTCAAAGAGTACCAAATTTGAAGTAGATATCTTGAAGATAAACATAAGTTTTTGCTGTTTGAATACTAAAATTCGCATGATTTCTCACTAAAATTGCTCTAAATTTCCTTACAATTGCTAGAATAATATGAAATTTTGACAGAATTTTCTATAATAATTATTTTCAAACAGTACCAAATTTGAAGTAGATATCTTGAAAATAAACATATGTTTTTGCTGTTTGAATACTAAAATTCGCATGATTTCTTACTAAAATTGCTCTAACTTGGCTTACAATTGTTAGAATAATATGAAATTTTGACAGAATTTTCTATAATAATTATTTTCAAACAGTACCAAATTTGAAGTAGATATCTTGAAAATAAACATACGTTTTTGCTGTTTGAATCCTAAAATTCGCATGATTTCCTACTAAAATTGCTCTAAATTACATTACAATTTCTAGAATAATATAAAATTTTGACAACATTTTCTATAATAGTTATTTTCAAACAGTACCAAATTTGAAGTAGATATCTTGAAGATAAACATACGTTCTTGCTGTTTGAATACTAAAATTCGCAATGATTTCTTACTAAAATTGCTCTAAATTACCTTACAATTACTAGAATAATATGAAATTTTGACAGAATTTACTATAATAGTTATTTTCAAACAGTACCAACTTTGAAGTAGATATCTTGAAGATAAACATACGTTTTTGCTGTTTGAATACTAAAATTCGCATGATTTCTTACTAAAATTGCTCTAAATTGCCTTACAATTGCTAGAAGAATATAAAATTTTGACAGAATTTTCTATAATAGTTATTTTCAAACAGTACCAAATTTGAAGTAGATATCTTGAAGATAAACATACGTTCTTGCTGTTTGAATACTAAAATTCGCAATGATTTCTTACTAAAATTGCTCTAAATTGCCTTACAAATGCTAGAATAATATGAAATTTTGACAGAATTTTCTATAATAGTTATTTTCAAAAAGTACCAAATTTGAAGTAGATATCTGAAAAATAAACATACGTTTTCGCTGTTTGAATACTAAAATTCGCAATGATTTCTTACTAAAATTGCTCTAAATTGGCTTACAATTGTTAGAATAATATTAAATTTTGACAGAATTTCCTATAATAGTTATTTTCAAACAGTACTAAATTTGAAGTAGATATCTTGAAGATAAATATACGTTTTTGCTGTTTGAATACTAAAATTCGCATGATTTCTTACTAAAATTGCTCTAAATTGCCTTACAATTGCTAGAAGAATATAAAATTTTGACAGAATATTCTATAATAGTTATTTTCAAACAGTACCAAATTTGAAGTAGATATCTTCAAGATAAACATATGTTTTTGCTGTTTGAATACTAAAATTCGCATGATTTCTTACTAAAATTGATCTAAATTGGCTTACAATTGTTAGAATAATATGAAATTTTGACAGGATTTTCTATAATAATTATTTTCAAACAGTACCAAATTTGAAATAGATATCTTGAAGATAAACATACATTTTTGCAGTTTGAATACTAAAATTCGTATGATTTTACTGGTTATTTTTAAAGTGTAATATTTTGGGGGTCTTAAAGTAATTGACGACTGGAATTTCACCAATTTATTATTATTATAAATGATTTCTCAGTTTTTAGTTGGTGTTGTTTTTATCAGTAAACCGAGTATTGAATAAATTTGGCGCTTTCATAATCAATTATGCCGCAACATAACAAAATATTCACGCAACAATTATATTCCTTATCAGCCGTTACGTTCGCGCATATAATTAGCACTGTGCACGCAGGTAATTGCGCATAAAACGATGTGGGGGCCCCCCTCATTACAATAATTAGCAATTAAAAAACACACAGCACTCAAAAACTTACGCGTAGCTCCGTTTTCCATCGCGCCACGCGGACAACTGACCAGCCCGCGACAGCGCCGACAATAATTTTCTTATCGCCAATAAGTAATAACAACAAAAACGTGCCACAAAGCTGAATGTGTGTGTGGTGTAATTTTTTTGTTTGGGCTGTAATTTGGGCTGTAATTTGGGCACGCCGACCGAAGGATTTACGAGCGCGCAAAATCACTAGGGGCCATGGAAAGCAATCAAAAATCCGATACGTGCCTGCGGTTTGAAAGTTTGCACGACAAAGAAAAAAATCTGCTGCCATGTAATTTTTATTTTTTTCGAAATTGGTGTGATTAAATTTCGTTACCTAAAGGATATATAAGAAACTGTTGGTAGCTTCAATATTCCCATCAGTGTGAGTTTGAAGAAGATATCTCAAAGATAAACCAACTTTTTGATGGCTTGAATACCCAAAATGGCATTTGTTTTAATAAAAACAGCCGTAGATTGCTTGATAGTAGCTAGAATCATATGTAATTTTCAGAATATATTCCTAAATAGTCATATTCTACTCATACTAAATCTGAAGAAGATATCTCATAGGTAAATCCAGTTTTTAATGGCTTGAATACCCAAAATGGCATTTGTTTTAATAAAAATAGCCGTAGATCGCTTGATAGTTGCTAGAAATATATGAAATTTTCAGAATATATTCTAAAATAGTCATGTTCTACTCATACTAAATCTGAAGAAGATATCTCAAAGGTAAATCCACTTTTTAATGGCTTGAATACCCAAAATGGCATTTGTTTTAATAAAAACAGCCGTAGATTGCTTGATAGTTGCTAGAATCATATGAAATTTTCAGAATATATTCCTAAATAGTCATATTCAACTGATACTAAATCTTAAGAAGATATCTCAAAGTTAAATCCACTTTTTAATGGTTTGAATACCCAGAATGGCATTTGTTTTAATAAAAACATCCGTAGATTGCTTGGTAGTTGCTAGAATCATACGAAATTTTCAGAATATATTCCTAAATAGTCATATTCAATTCATACTAAATCTGAAGAAGATATCTCAAAGGTAAATCCACTTTTTAATGGCTTGAATACCCAAAATGGCATTTGTTTTAATAAAAACAGCCGTAGATCGCTTGATAGTTGCTAGAATTATATGAAATTTTCAGAATATATTCTTAAATAGTCATATTCTAATCATACTAAATTTGAAGAAGATATTTCAAAGGTAAATCCACTTGTTAATGGTTTGAATACCCAAAATGGCATTTGTTTTAATAAAAACAGCCATAGATCGCTTGATAGTTGCTAGAATCATATGACATTTTCAGAATATATTCTTAAATAGTCATATTCAACTCATACTAAATCTGAAGAAGATATCTCAAAGGTAAATCCACTTTTTAATGGCTTGAATACCCAAACTGGCATTTGTTTTAATAAAAACAGTCGTAGATCGCTTGATAGTTGCTAGAATTATATGAAATTTTCAGAATATATTCCTAAATAGTCATATTCAACTCATACTAAATCTGAAGAAGATATCTCAAACGTAAATCCACTTTTTAATGGCTTGAATACCCAAAATGGCATTTGTTTTAATAAAAACAGCCGTAGATCGCTTGATAGTTGCTAGAATCATATGAAATTTTCAGAATATATTCCTAAATAGTCATATACTACTCATACTAAATCTGAAGAAGATATCTCAAAGGTAAATCCACTTTTTAATGGCTTGAATACCCAAAATGGCATTTGTTTTAATAAAAGCAGCCGTAGATCGCTTGATAGTTGCCAGAAGAATATGAAATTTACACAAAATATTTTCTAAAATAGTCAAGTTCGATCGATGCATTATAAGAATATTCTTCAGTTGTTTTAGGTTGAAAATCGAAAGGGATTTGTTCAATTTATATCTAATAATCTTAGTATGCTCTGTATTGTTAATCACCTAGGTTAAAACAATGTAGAAACATTATAGTGCGAGTGAAGCGAGCCATAGATCACATCTTATATAGTTTTAATGTAAGAAACCTAGTTGAGAAGGTTTCAAGCGAAATAATTAGATCTCGATGGTTTAAGGGCGAGTTAACTATAACCCTTGATTATATTGTTAGATGTTACTTAAATTGTTGTTAACATTTTTTTTTCTTGTTTTGTATTTAAATTTAGATTATTTATTGAATTATTGAACTTTTAAATTAGCCAGCCATGAATGCCCGGCGGCCATCATGAATCGTGACGTCACACATTCAAGATGGCCTTCAAATCATCGTCATTGTTTTAAATTTGATTACATATTAATTTGTATGGAACAATTATTATTTATTTCATAATTATTTATGGCAGTCCTGCTCAAAATAAATATAATAGTAATTTATAAACTAGAACTATATGAAATTTTCAAAATATTTTCTAAAATAGTCACGTTCAACTCATACTAAATCTGAAGAAAATATTTCAAAGGTAAATCCACTTTTTAATGGCTTGAATACCCAAAATGGCATTTGTTTTAATAATAACAGCCATAGATCGCTTGATAGTTGCTAGAATCATATGAAATATTCAGAATATATTCTTAAATAGTCATATTCAACTCATACTAAATCTGAAGAAGATATCTCAAAGATAAACCTACGTCTTGATGGCTTGAATACTGATAGTAGCATTTGTTTTTAATAAAAATAGCTATAGGTGGCTTAATAATTGCTAGAATTATATGAAATTTTCAAAATATATTCTAAAATACTCATATTCAATTCATACTAAATTTGAAGAAAATATCTCAAAGATAAAGCTACTTTTTGAAGGTTTAAATACTCATATTAGCATTTGTTTTTAATAAAAATAGCTATAGATAGCTTGATAGTTGCCAGAATCAAATTAACCATAAAGTTTTATAACAGAATTTTATCAATATTTAATAAATATTATTAATTTTTATTAACAAAGCGAAAATTGAAGACAGAGCATACTAAGATTATTAAGTATAAATTAATCAAGGCCTACTTCAACTTTGAAGTTAAACAACTGAAGAATATTCCTATATGAATAACTAAGTAATCATTTATTCATTTATTCATTTATTCATTTATTCATTTATTCATTTATTCATTTATTCATTTATTCATTTATTCATTTATTCATTTATTCATTTATTCATTTATTCATTTATTCATTTATTCATTTATTCATTTATTCATTTATTCATTTATTCATTTATTCATTTATTCATTTATTCATTTATTCATTTATTCATTTATTCATTTATTCATTTATTCATTTATTCATTTATTCATTTATTCATTTATTCATTTATTCATTTATTCATTTATTCATTTATTCATTTATTCATTTATTCATTTATTCATTTATTCATTTATTCATTTATTCATTTATTCATTTATTCATTTATTCATTTATTCATTTATTCATTTATTCATTTATTCATTTATTCATTTATTCATTTATTCATTTATTCATTTATTCATTTATTCATTTATTCATTTATTCATTTATTCATTTATTCATTTATTCATTTATTCATTTATTCATTTATTCATTTATTCATTTATTCATTTATTCATTTATTCATTTATTCATTTATTCATTTATTCATTTATTCATTTATTCATTTATTCATTTATTCATTTATTCATTTATTCATTTATTCATTTATTCATTTATTCATTTATTCATTTATTCATTTATTCATTTATTCATTTATTCATTTATTCATTTATTCATTTATTCATTTATTCATTTATTCATTTATTCATTTATTCATTTATTCATTTATTCATTTATTCATTTATTCATTTATTCATTTATTCATTTATTCATTTATTCATTTATTCATTTATTCATTTATTCATTTATTCATTTATTCATTTATTCATTTATTCATTTATTCATTTATTCATTTATTCATTTATTCATTTATTCATTTATTCATTTATTCATTTATTCATTTATTCATTTATTCATTTATTCATTTATTCATTTATTCATTTATTCATTTATTCATTTATTCATTTATTCATTTATTCATTTATTCATTTATTCATTTATTCATTTATTCATTTATTCATTTATTCATTTATTCATTTATTCATTTATTCATTTATTCATTTATTCATTTATTCATTTATTCATTTATTCATTTATTCATTTATTCATTTATTCATTTATTCATTTATTCATTTATTCATTTATTCATTTATTCATTTATTCATTTATTCATTTATTCATTTATTCATTTATTCATTTATTCATTTATTCTATTTTAATCTCTTCATAATGCCTGTAGGCAGTACAAAAACAGGTGCCCAGGACCTACACTTTACCGAAAATAATAATCTAAAGATAAAGAGAAATAAATTATAAATAAGTAATGATTATTATTAAAATAAATTGATTAACAATCAATATGAAAGACTACGTGATCAAAAGGCCATCTTTAATTTGTGACGTCATATTTCATGATGGCCGCTGGCAGTCATGGCTAGCTTATTTTTTAAGTTAAGTATTAAATGTGTTTATTATATTAAAATTTAAAATGTTGTATTTTTATTAATTAATTCTATTTAATTAATTTCTTTATTTTTAATAAAAATCATATTAATAATAATAACAATAATAATAATAATAATAATAATAATATTGTTTATTGCCCAATAGATTAAAATCCAATTACAGGACAACAATTTAAATATAAATATAACAGTATACATGTTAAAAGTAGTAAATGATTTTATTTATATTGTATTTTTATTTTTATTTTTGTATATTTTTGTTGAGGTTTGTGATGTGAGGGGCAGTGAGGGAAATGCCAATAAAGGTCCTTTTTTTTTTTTTAGTAAATGATTGGCTATTAGATATAAAATTATAATTTTAAGTCATAAGATATGAAATTTGGATATTAATTTCATATCTTATGACTTAAAATTATAATTTTATATCCAACAGCCGATCATTTACTACTTTTTCATTCAATAATTTCCAACCTGAGTTTTATTTTGGGACGCTCATAAAAAAAATACAATCATAAATTATGTAAATGTTATTCTGACATCTCGTCGTCCATCCATTATCTTCCCCACGGAGCCATAAAACGTTCCAACTCAACTTTCTATATTCATATTGAAATATCTCACCATGGATAGACGATACGAAAAGTTATTGTTGTTATGCGACTGTTTCGGAATGTTTACAGGGCCACCAAGAGGTCAAGATGGTCAGATAACCCCGCTGGTATATAATTAAACGCAATTATGTCATAGGTTTATTCCATATTCTATATAACAGGAGCGCAAAAAAAAGTCACTCATAAATTAACATTCGTAATTTAAAAAAAAAACTATAAATAACTACAATTTGGAAATTTATTACTGTACCATATAAATATATTTACTCTCTATAGTTATCTTCCAGGGCTGATAATATTGGTACCTGTTGATTTTAATATGGTAACTTGTAGTCGCCAATTGTTTTAAACCCGACAGGGTTGATTTTAAGGACGCATCATTCACACAAGTAACATTTATTCACTTTAAGTTGTTATTACTACTAAAGTAATGGAATTACATACTTTTTGATTTCAAAATCTGGTAGACATGAGAATTTTGATATGGAAACTTGTAGTTGTCATTTGTATTCAATTGTTTTATACCCCACAGGGATGATTTAAGAAAGTGTCACTTATATAATTAACATTTAGTTACTTTAAGTTGCCATTACTGCCAAAGTAATGAAACTACATACTCCCTGATTGCAAAATCTGATAGATCTGATAATTTTGATATGGAAACTTGTAGTTGCTATTTTTATTCAATTGTTTTACACCCTACAGGGATGATTTTCAAGAAATAATTTATGTAATTAATATTTAGTCACTTTAAGTTGTAATTACTATCAAAGTAATGAAACTACATACTTTCTGATTTCAAAATCTGATAGACATGAGAATTTTGATATGGAAAATTTTTCCAGGTATTTATTAAATATATTTAGCATGAAAATAAAGTGTGAAATCTAGAAATTTATGAATGTTAATTTACGTCAATAAACTGAATTCCCCCGTCACTCCGAAACTATTAAACATATAATTCTATTACTGCACGCAGTTCGATAATTGGTAATTAAACGCAATCAGCGTTGAACGTAATCAGAAGCAATTTAATGCAACTAATCGGGCGCACACTCACATAATAAAAAATAATAAAAAACAAGTTAAAACAGCGCTGACCTTGATGTACAGGCATGTCGGCGTGTTGATTAATATCCCTGTTAGTTAATTTAGCTAATTATGTTTGCCACTAATACACTAATAGCACTCACAATGAAGATGTCAAGCATTTTAGGTTAAAGATACTAGGATGAAAATATATTGTGTGCGTTATTTATAGAATATATTATTTAGATTATATTTAAAATATTGAATTGAAAATAATAAATAAATAAAACTAATTTTTCTAAGGTTTTTATGACTTGTGATAAAAAATTAAGAAAAATTTCTTGTTCTTAACATTAAGTGATATTATTATAAAGAAGGAAAATAAATAATAAAAAAATTTGTTGTATTTTTATTAAATAATTTTATTTAATTTTCTTTATTGTTTAAATGTTTAAAAACAAAGAAAATTAAATAAAATTAATTAATAAAAATACATAACATTTTAAATTTACACATTTAATACTTAACTTAAAAATAAGCCAGCCATGACGGCCAGCGGCCATCATGAAACATGACGTCACAAATTAAAGATGGCCGTTTAATCACGTAGACATTTAAAATATTGAAATAAATAAAACGAAATTTTCTTTGTTTTTTTTTATCACTTGTGATAATAGAAAAATTCGTTGTTATTAACAGAGAGAGAAAACAATCTTTATTAGGCTATTGGCCAGTGGCCTTTCCGCCTGTTATTAACATTAAGTGATATTATTATAAAGAAGGAAAATAACCCAATACTAATTAACAATCTACCAGACTGTACGATTTTCAAACTAACTGTTGAAGCAAGCATCAACAAATCCTAGTTCGCTTAAGAAAGCAAGAACAACTAGGAGAAGAAGTTTCAAAATTTTGTAGATATTATCCAGCTGGCAGCATGAGTAAGCACGCCTTGAGTATCTAGAAATCAGTATTAAAGCCTACAACTCGACTTTAAAGTCAAAAATTTGATAGCAAACGCTACGAATCAATGCTATTGCCTATAACTTGGTATATCAAAGCCTTGAACTCGGTATATCAGAGCCTAGAACTCGGTATTGAACTCTAGAACTGTGTATTAGAGCCTAGAACTCTGAATACTGAGTTCTAGGCTCTATTACACAGCCTACAACTCGATTTCAAAGTCAAAAATTTGATAGTAAAGGCTACGAATGGATGTTATAGCCTACAACTCGACATATCATAGCCTAGAACTAGGTATTGAAGTCTAGTACTCGGTATTGAAGTCTAGAACTCGGTATTACAGTTTATAACTAAATGTTAACGCCTACAACTCAACTTTACAGTCAAAAATTTGACAATAAAAGTTGCAAATCAATATTATTACCTATAACTTGGTATTAAAGTCTAGAACTCGGTATTAGAGCCTAGAACTCAATATTAAAGCCTGCAACTCAATTTTAAATTCAAAAATGGGATAGTAAAGGCTACCAATGAATGTAATAGCCTACAACTCGGTATATCAAAGCCTAGAATTCGGTATTAAAATCTAGAACTCCGTATTAGAGCCTAGAATGTAGTATTAAAACCAGAAACTTGACTTTAAAGTCAAAAATTTGATAGTAAAGGTTACGAATCAATGTTATAGCCTATAACTCAGTATATCAAAGCCTAGAACTCGGTATTGAAGTCTAGAACTCGGTATTGAAGTCTAGAACTCGGTATTGAAGTCTAAAACTCGGTATTGAAGTCTAGAACTCGGTATTAGAGTCTAGAACTAAGTATTAACGTCTACAACTCAACTGTACAGTCAAAAAATTGACAATAAAAGCTACAAATCAATATTATTGCCTATAACTTGGTATTAAAGTCTAGAACTCGGTATTAGAGCCTAGAACTCAATATTAAAGCCTGCAACTCAATTTTAAAGTCAAAAATGGGATAGTAAAGGCTACCAATGAATGTAATAGCCTACAACTCGGTATATCAAAGCCTAGAATTCGGTATTAAAATCTAGAACTCCGTATTAGAGCCTAGAACTTAGTACTAAAACCAGAAACTTGACTTTAAAGTCAAAAATTTGATAGTAAAGGTTACGAATCAATGTTATAGCCTATAACTCAGTATATCAAAGCCTAGAACTCGGTATTGAAGTCTAGAACTCGGTATTGAAGTCTAAAACTCGGTATTGAAGTCTAGAACTCGGTATTGAAGTCTAGAACTCGGTATTGAAGTCTAGAACTCGGTATTAGAGTCTAGAACTAAGTGTTATCGCCTACAACTCAATTTTACAGTCAAAAATTTGACAATAAAAATTGCAAATCAATATTATTACCTATAACTTGGTATTAATGTCTAGAACTCGGTATTAGAGTCTAGAACTCAATATTAAAGCCTGAAACTCAATTTTAAAGTCAAAAATCTGATAATAAAGACTACCAATGGATGTTATAGCCTACAAATCGGTATAATAAAGCCTAGATCTCGGTATTAAAATCTAGAACTCCGTATTAGAGCCTAGAACTTAGTATTAAAGCCAGTATCTTGACTTTAAAGTCAAAAATTTGATAGTAAAGGTTACGAATCAATGTTATAGCCTATAACTCAGTATATCAAAGCTTATAACTTGTTATTGAAGTCTAGAACTCGGTATTAGAGTTTAGAACTATGTATTAACGTCTACAACTCAACTGTACAGTCAAAAAATTGACAGTAAAAGCTTCAAATCAATATTATTGCCTATAACTTGGTATTAAAGTCTATAACTCGGTATTAGAGCCTAGAATTCAGTACTAAAGCCTGCAACTCAATTTTAAAGTCAAAAATTTGATAGTAAAGGATTCAAATTAATGTTATTGTATATAACACTGATTTCTAGGCTCTAATACCAAGTTCTAGAGTTTAATACCGAGTTCCAGGCTTTGATATAGCCTACAACTCGGTATTAAACTCTAGAACTTGGTATTAGAGCCTAAAACTCAGTATTAAAGCCTACAACTTGACTTCAAAGTCAAAAATTTGATAGTAAAGACTACCAATCGGTCATATTGCCTATAACTCGGTATATCAGAAAGCTAGAACTCGCTATTAGAGCCTAGAACTCGGTATTAGAGTCTAGAACTCAGTATTAAAGTTTTTAAATCAACTTTAAAGTTAAACATGTGATAGTAAAGGCTATGAATATAAAATTCACTCGCAATGATGTAACACGAGCGAAATTTCGCTTTCGCACTTATTAATCATACCGGAAAAGTTTGCTGCACTTTTGCATTACGATGAGCGTTGATTATTTAAATTTAAATTTAAATAATCAACGCTCATCGTAATGCAAAAGTGCAGCAAACTTTTCCGGTATGATTAATAAGTGCGAAAGCGAAATTTCGCTCGTGTTACATCATTGCGAGTGAATTTTATATTCATAGCCTTTACTATCACATGTTTAACTTTAAAGTTGATTTAAAAACTTTAATACTGAGTTCTAGACTCTAATACCGAGTTCTAGGCTCTAATAGCGAGTTCTAGCTTTCTGATATACCGAGTTATAGGCAATATGACCGATTGGTAGTCTTTACTATCAAATTTTTGACTTTGAAGTCAAGTTGTAGGCTTTAATACTGAGTTTTAGGCTCTAATACCAAGTTCTAGAGTTTAATACCGAGTTGTAGGCTATATCAAAGCCTGGAACTCGGTATTAAACTCTAGAACTTGGTATTTTGGGGTGTTTTGGGCGATCGATGGACGAATGATGCGCTCGTCAAAGCAAACAGCGGTGTGAAGGAAATATTTAGCAGTAGCAGTAGTGCCCGTGAAAAATCTCTGCAGCAGGATTTACTCGTGCTGGAGTGTTGGGAGTGTGGGCTCAACCTGTTCCCGCGACATTGACAACAGCAGCGGCAAGAGAGACAGAAAGAACTGGCCGACCTCGACTTTGTCACTGGAGAGTATTATACATACACTAACAAATCCACTTCCTAATTTTCTTCATCAAACATTTTTATTTATATAAAGTTGAAACATTTTCTGTGTTTACCGTGCTGAAGCGTTGCCATGGCGACCGCTTGCTGTCATTGATCGATCACAATGGAATGCGGCGAGCGGGGGGGCCTGCAAATCTGCAAATTAGAAAAACAATAACAAATTAACATTACCCTGATTATTTTCAATATTAATAATACTAATGATATTAATAATAAAAATCATTTACTTACGGAAAACTTAACTTACAAAAAAAAACTTGTTTACAGTAAATATATATTACAAAAGTGAGTCTCCCAAAAGAGTGTCCCAAAAGTATGGAATAGTTTCGATAAAACCTAAATGAATATAAATGAATATAGATGAATATATATGAATATAAATGAATATAAATGAATATAAATGAATATAGATGAATATAAATGAATATAAATGAATATAAATGAATATAAATGAATATAAATGAATATAAATGAATATAAATGAATATAAATGAATATAAATGAATATAAATGAATATAAATGAATATAAATGAATATAAATGAATATAAATGAATATAAATGAATATAAATGAATATAGATGAATATAAATGAATATAAATGAATATAAATGAATATAAATGAATATAAATGAATATAAATGAATATAAATGAATATAAATGAATATAAATGAATATAAATGAATATAAATGAATATAAATGAATATACATGAATATAAATGAATATAAATGAATATAAATGAATATAAATGAATATAAATGAATATAAATGAATATAAATGAATATAAATGAATATAAATGAATATAAATGAATATAAATGAATATAAATGAATATAAATGAATATAAATGAATATAGATGAATATAAATGAATATAAATGAATATAAATGAATATAAATGAATATAAATGAATATAAATGAATATAAATGAATATAAATGAATATACATGAATATAAATGAATATAAATGAATATAAATGAATATAAATGAATATAAATGAATATAAATGAATATAAATGAATATAAATGAATATAAATGAATATAAATGAATATAAATGAATATAAATGAATATACATGAATATAAATGAATATAAATGAATATAAATGAATATAAATGAATATAAATGAATATAAATGAATATAAATGAATATAAATGAATATAAATGAATATAAATGAATATAAATGAATATAAATGAATATAAATGAATATAAATGAATATAAATGAATATAAATGAATATAAATGAATATAAATGAATATAAATGAATATAAATGAATATAAATGAATATAAATGAATATACATGAATATACATGAATATAAATGAATATAAATGAATATAAATGAATATAAATGAATATAAATGAATATAAATGAATATAAATGAATATACATGAATATAAATGAATATAAATGAATATAAATGAATATAAATGAATATAAATGAATATAAATGAATATAAATGAATATAAATGAATATAAATGAATATAAATGAATATAAATGAATATAAATGAATATAAATGAATATAAATGAATATAAATGAATATAAATGAATATAAATGAATATAAATGAATATAAATGAATATAAATGAATATAAATGAATATAAATGAATATAAATGAATATAAATGAATAAATGAATAAATGAATAAATGAATAAATGAATAAATGAATAAATGAATAAATGAATAAATGAATAAATGAATAAATGAATAAATGAATAAATGAATAAATGAATAAATGAATAAATGAATAAATGAATAAATGAATAAATGAATAAATGAATAAATGAATAAATGAATAAATGAATAAATGAATAAATGAATAAATGAATAAATGAATAAATGAATAAATGAATAAATGAATAAATGAATAAATGAATAAATGAATAAATGAATAAATGAATAAATGAATAAATGAATAAATGAATAAATGAATAAATGAATAAATGAATAAATGAATAAATGAATAAATGAATAAATGAATAAATGAATAAATGAATAAATGAATAAATGAATAAATGAATAAATGAATAAATGAATAAATGAATAAATGAATAAATGAATAAATGAATAAATGAATAAATGAATAAATGAATAAATGAATAAATGAATAAATGAATAAATGAATAAATGAATAAATGAATAAATGAATAAATGAATAAATGAATAAATGAATAAATGAATAAATGAATAAATGAATAAATGAATAAATGAATAAATGAATAAATGAATAAATGAATAAATGAATAAATGAATAAATGAATAAATGAATAAATGAATAAATGAATAAATGAATAAATGAATAAATGAATAAATGAATAAATGAATAAATGAATAAATGAATAAATGAATAAATGAATAAATGAATAAATGAATAAATGAATAAATGAATAAATGAATAAATGAATAAATGAATAAATGAATAAATGAATAAATGAATAAATGAATAAATGAATAAATGAATAAATGAATAAATGAATAAATGAATAAATGAATAAATGAATAAATGAATACTTAGTTATTCATATAGGAATATTCTTCAGTTATTTAACTTCAAAATTGAAGTAGGCCTTGATCAATTTATACTTAATAATCTTAGTATGCTCTTGTCTTCAATTTTCGCTTTATTCATAAAAATTAATAATATTCATTAAATATTGATAAAATTCTGTTATAAAACTTTATGATTAATTTGATTCTGGCAACTATCAAGCTATCTATAGTTATTTTTATTAAAAACAAATGCTAATATGAGTATTTAAACCTTCAAAAAGTAGCTTTATCTTTAAGATATTTTCTTCGAATTTAGTACGAATTGAATATGACTATTTTAGAATATATTTTGAAAATTTCTTATAATTCTAGCAATTATTAAGCCATCTATAGCTATTTTTATTAAAAACTAATGCTACTATGAGTATTCAAACCATCAAAACGTAGGTTTATCTTTGAGATATCTTCTTCAGATTTATTATGAGTTGAACGTGACTATTTTAGAAAATATTTTGAAAATTTCATATAGTTCTAGTTTATAAATTACTATTATATTTATTTTGAGCAGGACTGCCATAAATAATTATGAAATCAATAATAATTGTTCCATACAAATTGATATGTAATCAAATTTAAAACAATGGCGATGATTTGAAGGCCATCTTGAATGTGTGACGTCACGATTCATGATGGCCGCCGGGCATTCATGGATGGCTATTTTAAAAAATTGAATAGTTCAATAAATAATTAAATTTAAATACAAAACAAGAAAGAAAAAAAAATGTTAACAACAATTTAAGCAACATCTAACAATATAATCAAGGGTTATAGTTAACTCGCCCTTAAACCATCGAGAACTAATTATTTCGCTTGAAACCTTCTCAACTAGACTTCTTATATTAAAACTATATAGGATGCGATCTATGGCTCGCTTCGCTCGCACTATAATGTTTCTACATTGTTTTAACCTAGGTGATAAACAATACAGAGCATACTAAGATTATTAGATATAAATTGAACAAATCCCATTTCGATTTTCTACCTAAAACAACTGAAGAATATTCTTATAATGCATCAATCGAACGTGACTATTTTAGAAAATATTTTGTGTAAATTTCATATGATTCTGGCAACTATCAAGCGATCTACGGCTGTTTTTATTAAAACAAATGCCATTTTGGGTATTCAAACCATTAAAAAGTCGATTTACCTTTGAAATATCTTCTTCAGATTTAGTATGAGTTGAATATGACTATTTAAGAATATATTTTGAAAATTTCATATGATTCTAGCAACTATCAGGCGATCTATGGCTATTTTTATTAAAACAAATGCCATTTTGGGTATTCAAACCATTAAAAAGTCGATTTATCTTTGAGATATATTCTTCAAATTTAGTATAAGTAGATTATGACTACTTCGGAATATATTCTGAAAATTTCATATAATTCTAGCAACTATCAAGCGATCTATGGCTATTTTTATTCAAACAAATGCCATTTTGGGTATTCAAGCCATCAAAAAGTGGATTTATCTTTGAGATATCTTCTTCAAATTTAGTATGAGTTGAATATGACTATTTAGGAATATATTCTGAAAATTTCATATAATTCTAGCAACTATCAAACGATCTATGGCTATTTTTATTCAAACAAATGCCATTTTGGGTATTCAAACCATTAAAAAGTGGATTTATCTTTGAGATATCTTCTTCAAATTTAGTACGAGTAGATTATGACTATTTAGGAATGTATTCTGAAAATTTCATATATTTCTAGCAACTATCAAGCGATCTATGGCTATTTTTATTAAAAAAAATGCCATTTTGGGTATTCAAGCCATCAAAAAGTGGATTTAGCTTTGAGATATCTTCTTCAAATTTAGTATGAGTTGAATATGACTATTTAGGAATATATTCTGAAAATTTCATATAATTCTAGCAACTATCAAGCAATCTACGGCTGTTTTTATTAAAACAAATGCCATTTTGGGTATTCAAGCCATTAAAAAGTGGATTTTCCTCTGAAATATCTTCAAATTTAGTATGAATTGAATATAACTATTTAGGAATATATTCTGAAAATGTCATATGATTCTAGCAACTATAAAGCGGTTTATGGCTGTTTTTATTAAAACAAATGCCATTTTGGGTATTCAAACCATTAAAAAGTCGATTTACCTTTGAAATATCTTCTTCAGATTTAGTATGAGTTGAATATGACTATTTAAGAATATATTTTGAAAATTTCATATGATTCTAGCAACTATCAGGCGATCTATGGCTATTTTTATTAAAACAAATGCCATTTTGGGTATTCAAACCATTAAAAAGTCGATTTATCTTTGAGATATATTCTTCAAATTTAGTATAAGTAGATTATGACTACTTCGGAATATATTCTGAAAATTTCATATAATTCTAGCAACTATCAAGCGATCTATGGCTATTTTTATTCAAACAAATGCCATTTTGGGTATTCAAGCCATCAAAAAGTGGATTTATCTTTGAGATATCTTCTTCAAATTTAGTATGAGTTGAATATGACTATTTAGGAATATATTCTGAAAATTTCATATAATTCTAGCAACTATCAAACGATCTATGGCTATTTTTATTCAAACAAATGCCATTTTGGGTATTCAAACCATTAAAAAGTGGATTTATCTTTGAGATATCTTCTTCAAATTTAGTACGAGTAGATTATGACTATTTAGGAATGTATTCTGAAAATTTCATATATTTCTAGCAACTATCAAGCGATCTATGGCTATTTTTATTAAAAAAAATGCCATTTTGGGTATTCAAGCCATCAAAAAGTGGATTTATCTTTGAGATATCTTCTTCAAATTTAGTATGAGTTGAATATGACTATTTAGGAATATATTCTGAAAATTTCATATAATTCTAGCAACTATCAAGCAATCTACGGCTGTTTTTATTAAAACAAATGCCATTTTGGGTATTCAAGCCATTAAAAAGTGGATTTTCCTCTGAAATATCTTCAAATTTAGTATGAATTGAATATAACTATTTAGGAATATATTCTGAAAATGTCATATGATTCTAGCAACTATAAAGCGGTTTATGGCTGTTTTTATTAAAACAAATGCCATTTTGGGTATTCAAACCATTAAAAAGTCGATTTACCTTTGAAATATCTTCTTCAGATTTAGTATGAGTTGAATATGACTATTTAAGAATATATTTTGAAAATTTCATATGATTCTAGCAACTATCAGGCGATCTATGGCTATTTTTATTAAAACAAATGCCATTTTGGGTATTCAAGCCATTAAAAAGTGGATTTACCTTTGAGATATCTTCTTCAAATTTAGTATGAGTAGATTATGACTACTCAGAAATATATTCTGAAAATTTCATATAATTCTAGCAACTATCAAGCAATCTATGGCTATTTTTATTCAAATAAATGCCATTTTGGGTATTCAAGCCATCAAAAAGTAGGTTTATCTTTAAGATATCTTCTTCAAATTTAGTATCAGTAGAATATGACTATTTTAGAAAATATTTAAAAAATTTCATACATTTCTAGCAACTATTAAGCGATCTACGGCCATTATGGGTATTCAAACCATTAAAAAGTAGGTTTATTTTTGAGATATTTTCTTCAGATTTAGTATGAGTCGAACATGACTATTTTAGAAATCATTGAAAGATGTATTTATTTATTTGTTGACTGTATTTAATTAGTTTGAGTACTGAACCCGTACATCCTGCTGTTGCAGCAGCAGCAGGAATTGCATTAGATGAAACTGCAGGGGGATGATGTGGCTGACAGTAAACCGGATTTGTGCTTTTGTGCCGGAGAGAGCCGGAAATGGGAGTGCTGAGCGTCGCAAATAGAAGTCCGGAATTTATTTTATTACGATTTAGAACCCTAAGAGACTTTTTATAAAGATATTTAACATTTTTAGCGTTGCTATAATATTCTACAATAGTAATTTTAGTTTATTTATTTCGTTAAATTTAGTTGATACCAAATTTAAAATTTAATTTTATAAGAATGCATATAATCATGCTATTCAATCTTTAAAAAATTTATTTATTTTGAAGGTATTAGCAAAATAAATACATTTTTTTGAATACCATGATTATATGCATCTTATAAAATTTGCTATACATTTCTTAATAGTTGCTACAATCATACGTAAATTTCAACACGTCTTCTACAATAGTTTTTATTTTGAAGATATTAGTTTCAAATTTGGTATCAATTGAAAAAAACTGATAACAAATTTGAAACTAATATCTTCAAAATAAATACATTTTTTGAAAGATTGATTAACAACAGTATATACATTCCTATAAAATTTGCTATAAATATAATTAGTTAAAAATTCGCCAAAAATACAATTTTAAAATTTATCAATTTCAATTTGTATTTGGTGATTCATTAACCTGTTTTCACTATAGCTGACAAATTGTAGCAATATTCAATAGCTACAACTCGAGTTATAGCTGTTTTAATAAAATGTGTTTGTAGATTATTGTGATTGAAATTTGTAAAAATCGCCAAAAATACAATTTTTGTTTTAACAATTTCAATTTGTAGTTGAAGCAAAATTCAATAGCTACAAATCGAGTTATAGCTATTTTAATAAAATATGTTTATAAATAAATGTGATAGACTTTTAAAAATTCGCCAAAAATTTAATTTTTGGTTTAACAATTTCAACTTCTACTTAGTGATTCACTAATATATTATCACTATAGCTACCAATTTGTAGCAATATTCAATAATTACAAATCGAGTTACAGCTGTTTTAATAAAATGTGTTTATAAATAAATGTGATTGTAATTTTAAAAATTCGAAAAAAATACAATTTTTTGTTTAACAATTTTAACTTTTATTTGGTGATTCAACAACATGTTTTCACTATAGCTGACAAGTTCTAGCAATATTCAATAGCTACAACTCGAGTTATAGCTGTTTTAATAAAATGTGTTAGTAAATTAACGTGATTGAAATTTTAAAAATTCGCCAAAAATTCAATTTTTAATTTAACTATTTCAACTTGTATATGGTGATTCACTAACATGTTATCACTATAGCTGACAAGTTGTAGACATATTCAACAGCTACAACTCGAGTTATAGCTGTTTTATTAAAAAGTGTTTGTAAATAAATGTGATTGAAATTTAAAAAATTCGTCAAAAATACAATTTTTTGTTTAACAATTTCAACTTGTATTTGGTGATTCCTTTACATGTTTTCACTATAGCTGACAAGTTGTAGCAATATCCAATAGTTACAACTCGCGTTATAGCTGTTTCAATAAAATGTGTTTGTAAATTAATGTGATAGTAATTTTAAAAATTAGTTAAAAATACAATTTTTTTGTTTAACAATTTCAGTTTGTATTTGGCGATTCAATAACATATTTTCACTGTAGCTGACAAGTTGTAGCAATATTCAACAGCTACAAATCGAGTTATAGCTGTTTTAATAAAACATGTTTGTAAATTAATGATTGGAATTTTAAAAAAATCGCCAAAAATACAATTTTTTGTTTAATAATTTGAACTTGTATTTGGTGATTCATTAATATATTTTCATTATAGCTGACAATTTGTAGCAATATTCAACAGCTACAACTCGAGTTATAGCTGTTTTAATAAAATGTGTTTGTATATTAATGTGATTGAAATTTAAAAAATTCGTCAAAAATACAATTTTATGTTTAACAATTTCAACTTGTATTAGCTGATTCACTAACATGTTTTCACTATAGTTGACAATTTGTAGCAATATCCAATAGCTACAACTTGAGTTACAGCTGTTTTAATAAAATGTATATTTGTAAATAGTGTAGTGAAATTTAAAACACAATGAAGAGATAATTTCTTAACAATACAAAACAATTATTGTCCGTATAAACCTGCTGGCACTGTCCTCGCTTGTGGCCTTAAGGCTACCCTGGCCCCAAGACGAGACGAATCAATTAGCTCTGCTTTATAGAGCGATGATGACTCGTGCTGGAATCCGAACTATTCGTTCCGGTTTAGCTGGAAAGTATGCTGCTGTTGGAATATGTTATTTAACTAATAGAGTTATTTCAAAGCAAATTCGTGCACATTGCAATCGATGAGGGGTGGAGCTCGCACGTGCAAAGTTTTTTTTTTACCCGCGTACTGTATTGATTCACACAAAAAAAGATATTTACATTTGAACATTCTACTACTGTTAATGAATATTACAAATAATGTTATAATATTTTACTAATTAGTAATTTAAAACAATACATAATTATGATAATCGAGAAACAATATGGATTTGATAACTAATTAGTCGAAACAAGCTATGCTCGCACTATAATGTATTTGTCTTGTTTTCACCTAGGTTAAAATCATTCAAAGCATTCTAAGATTATTGTTTTAAAACCTAGGTGAGAATAAAAACAAATTATCCAAGAATGTATCTATGCTTGGATAATTTGTTTTCATTCTCACCTAGGTTTTAAAACAATTGATAAGTTGTAAACTATATCCATACCCCAATTAGAGTTATAGGTTAATCAGTTAAAACAATAGATAACCATAACAATTCGACAACTGAATCTATTTTATAACTTTTCAATTGTTTTAACCTATAACTCTAATTAGGATGTCAAATATTATATCCGGTACTTTTAGGATTTTAATCTAGGTTAAAACAAATGATAAGTTATAATATATATATATATATATATATATATATATATATATATATATATATAATCTTGACTAAATGCGTCAAAATTAAATTTCTATTTGTTTGAATAACTTTATAATATTAAAAAGAAAAAAAAAATAGTTACAAATGCCATAATATTTTTAATTTCATTAAAAGTATTGTGTTATATAGTGTATTCCCATCAATATTAACTTGGTGATGGATTAATGTTTGCAAGGAGGAAAAAACAAATACGCAAATGCGTCAGTTTGCGGCTAGCAGCAGGAAAACGCTTTGTTTAGGCGATGATGTAAATGACTGCATATGTGTGTGTATGTAAGTATGTATGTGTGTATGTGTGTGTGAACGTTTAATTATATATTTATAAACATACCATCACACATGTGCTTGATAACAACGCGCCTGTTGAATCAAGAGCGGAATGCGCGTATGAAACTTCTTTACATTCTAACCATATAGAACGTAATTGATTTGAAAATTGTTCATATTGGTGTCAATAAAATTTAAAAATAAATACTGATATTAAATTAAAAGGGAATCGTGTAATTTTTACTGATTTTTTAAAACTAACAAAAAACTCAAAACCGCGATTATTACTAGACGTGCATACACCTTGATTGATTTTTATTTTCGATTTGACACGTCGATTACTACAAATTGCTATAAGTTGCTTAGTAATTGCTATAACAACGTGAAATTTTGACTACATATTCTATAATAGTTATTTTCAATTGGTACCAAATTTGAAGAAGATATCTTGAAGATAAACATACGTTTTTGCTGTTTGAATACTAAAATTCGCATGATTTCCTACTAAAATTGCTCTAAATTGCTTTCAAATTGCTTGAATAATATGAAATTTTAACAGAATTTTCTATAATAGTTATTTTCAAACAGTACCAAATTTGAAGTAGATATCTTGAAGTTAAACATACGTTTTTGCTGCTTGAATACTAAAATTCGCATGATTTCTTACTAAAATTGCTCTAAATTGCCTTACAATTGTTAGAATAATATGAAATTTGGACAGAATTTTCTATAATAGTTATTTTCAAACAGCACCAAATTTGAAATAGATATCTTGAAGATAAACATACGTTTTTGCTGTTTGAATACTAAAATTCGCATGATTTCCTACTAAAATTGCTCTAAATTGCTTTACAATTGCTAGAATAATATGAAATTTTGACAGAATTTTCTAAAATAGTTATTTTCAAACAGTACCAAATTTGAAGAAGATATCTTGAAGATAAACATACGTTTTCGCTGTTTGAATACTAAAATTCGCATGATTTCTTACTAAAATTGCTCTAAATTGCCTTACAATTGTTAGAATAATATGAAATTTTGACAGAATGTTCTATAATAGTTATTTTCAAACAGCACAAAATTTGAAGAAGATATCTTCAAGATAAACATACGTTTTTGCTGTTTGAATACTAAAATTCGCATGATTTCTTACTAAAATTGCTCTAAATTGCTTTAAAATTGCTAGAATAATATGAAATTTTGACAGAATTTTCTATAATAGTTATTTTCAAACAGCACCAAATTTGAAGTAGATATCTTGAAGATAAACATACGTTTTTTCTGTTTGAATACTAAAATTCGCAATGATTTCTTACTAAAATTGCTCTAAATTGCCTTACAATTGTTAGAATAATATGAAATTTTGACAGAATGTTCTATAATATTTATTTTTAAATAGTACCAAATTTGAAATAGATATCTTGAAGATAAACATACGTTTTTGCTGTTTGAATACTAAAATTCGCATGATTTCTTACTAAAATTGCTCTAAATTGCCTTACAATTGTTAGAATAATATGAGATTTTGACAGAATTTTCTATAATAGTTATTTTCAATTGGTACCAAATATGAAGTAGATATCTTGAAGTTAAACATACGTTTTTGCTGCTTGAATACTAAAATTCGCATGATTTCTTACTAAAATTGCTCTAAATTGCCTTACAATTGTTAGAATAATATGAAATTTTGACAGAATTTTCTATAATATTTATTTTCAAACAGTACCAAATTTGAAGTAGATATCTTGAAGATAAACATACTTTTTAGAAGATTGAATACCAACAATCACATGTTTATTTACAAAAATTGCTATACATTGCTTACTAATTGCTATAACAATGTAAAATTTAGACTACATATTCTAAAATAGTTATTTTCAACTGGTACTGAATTTGAAGAAGATATCTTGAAGATAATCCTACTTTTGAGGAGATCGAATACCAACAATTGCATGTTACTTTACAAAAATTGCTATAAACAGTTTATTAGTTGCTATAGCAACGTAAAATTTCGACCACGTATTTCAAAATAGTTATTTTCAACTAGTACAGAATTTGAAGAAGATATCTTGAAGATAAACTTACTTTCTAGGACATTAAATAGCAATCATTGCATGTTGCTTTACAAAAATGCTATAAATTGCGTATTAGTTGCTATAGCAACGCAAAATTTTGACTACGTATTCTAAAATAGTTGTTTTCAATTGGTGCCGAATTTGAAGAAGATATCTTCAAGATAAACATACTTTTTTACAGGATTGAATACCAACAATCGCATGTTAATTTACAAAAATTGCTATACATTGCTTAGTAGTTGCTATAACAATGTGAAATTTTGACTACAAATTCAAAAATAGTTATTTTCAACTGGTACCGAATTTGAAGAAGATATTTTGAAGATAAACATACTTTTAAGAGGTTGAATATCAACTATCGCATGATAATTTACAAAAAATGCTATAAATTGATTAGTAGTTGCTATAGTAACGTGAAATTTTAACTGCATATTCTAAAATAGTTGTTTTCAATTGGTACCGAATTAGAAGAAGATATCTTGAAGATAAACATACCTTTTAGAGGATTGAATAGCAACAATTGCATGTTAATTTACAAAAATTGCTATACATTTGTTTAGTAGTTGCTATAGCAATATGAAATTTTAACTACGTATTCTAAAATAATTATTTTGAACTAGTACAAAATTTGAAGAAGATATCTTGAAGATAAACCTACTTTTTAGGGCATTAAATACCAATAATTGCATTTTGCTTTTCAAAAATTGCTATACATTGCTTAGTAGTTGCTACAGCAACGTAAAATTTTGACTACATATTCTAAAATAGTTATTTTCAACTGGTACCAAATTTGAAGAAGATACCTTAAAGATAAACATACTTTCTAGGGCATTAAATACCAATAAATGCATGTTGCTTTACAAAAATTGCTATCCATTCTTAAGTAGTTGCTATAACAATGTGAATTCTTTACGACATTTTCTAAAATTAAAGTCAGAGTGATATAAATGCTACTTTATGCATTTCAGCTATTTTATCTTTAAATATACTTGTGTATCTTTTAGGAAACTGTAGATATTTAAAGACAGATTCTATATTAGAATTGAATGAAAAAGCTAAATTATCCATTTAAAGTTCAATATCTCTAGTATTTTCTAAGATAGAGCAACATAAACACTACTTTATGATAACTATTTTCTCGATGAAAATGTTTGTGTATATTTTGGGAACATGAAAATATTTGAAGATATATTAATTTTTCTACTGTAAAATATTATATAGGAACCAAATTTACGATTGACGAATTGAATATCTCTTGTATTTTATAAGTTAGAGCAACACAAATACAATATTTATTGCAAAATATGTTCTAAAATAGTCATGTTCAATTAATACTAAATTTGAAGAAGATATCTCAAAGATAAACCTACTTTTTGATGGCTTGAATACCCAAAATGGCATTTGTTTTAATAAAAACTGCCGTAGCTCCCTTGATAGTTGCTAGAATCATATGAAATTTTCAGAATATTTTCCTAGATAGTCATATTCTACTCATACTAAATCTGATGAAAATATCTCAAAGGAAAATCCACTTTTTAATGGCTTGAATACCCAAAATGGCATTTGTTTTAATAAAAACAGCCATAGATTGCTTGATAGTTGCTAGAACCATGTAAACTTGTAGTCTAATTAAATGTATGTTATATTAATTTCTGTAAATATCGTATAATTATTAATTATATTTTATAATAGCATAGTTTTTTCCTTCGAATAATCATTTGTGACTGTACCGTTCTGACCTTCCTGCCTTCTCTTTCTCGACCTTTTGTGCGCGCGACCTCGAGCCTCTCTCGGATTTTCGGCTTGGCAAAGGTCGCGGATGCGATCGACCCGATTATCTCGATACACCTGTGCAATCAGCAACTCACTTAGTTGGTCACAGGAAATTGCAAACGTGCCAAACCAACGTCAAAACACACACACACACACATATATCTTGCTAATATAAACGCGTGCCATCGTAAATCAAACAAGTGTGACTGGCTATCTCTCTAATCACCATTATTTAGAGCTGATTTATGTCTGCTGAGGTGTCGTGCTAATTACTATCGTTTTTTTGTTTTTATGAGTTTTTGATTTATGACTAGGCGTGTGTTATTTAAAATAATTCGAATGTTGTTTTGTCTACACACTGGGCGAGAGTGCGAGGTTACAACATTTTTTTTTGGGTCTTAATTGGGTGGTGGAGGTACTATTTACTATGTTGTTTATTTTTGGTATCGATCCAATCGCACAAAATGAGCAAGAAGAAAGTCAAAGCAGGCGTCAAAAACAAACGCGCGCGCGCGTTCTCCGGGATTCCGATTTAAATTAATGATGGCAATTTGTGTCCGGGTCGCCGCACGCATAACTCCCGATCTTCGAATAGTTTTCCGCCTGCCGGCAGATGGTGAACGAGGTGTAAAATTGATTGGATTGGATGTTGTGGTCTTGTAGGTAGTAGCCGGTTTTAAATTGCTCAATACCAAACTACACAGAACACACACACACACACAAACATATTTCCTCATCTCGTGTTTTATAGAATTATTCTGTTTACTTATACAAAACATTTCTGTGACTATTTCGCCGACCGACCTGTCAGTTATTACTTTTGTGCTGAAATTAGGGCTGGAACTATCGAATCCCATCGAGGGTAATCTTTTTTATGTATTTTGTATTCAATATCTAATTGGAGTGTTAAGTATTTTGAATTTATAGAGACTGATACATATACCAGTCTCTATAAATTCAAAATTCATAAATTATACTAACTTTTTTCATAATTGTTTGTAATAACCCCCAACTTTCATTCATTTCAAGTTAAGTATATATTTGTCATTTTCTATACCAGGATTCATATATAAACATAATCATATAAATAACTGCTGATTTAGGAATTCCTTCAAAATAAATATTTATCATAAATAAATAAAACGATTTTTTTTTTTGATTTTTTTTATCCAAAATTTGTTTAATTTATTTATTATAATGAATTATCAAAAAGTAGATGCCGATTCAATCCATTTTTTCAAATATTTATTAGTAATAATAGATGGCATTGAAAAAGAAAACAAATGCCACTCGGTTAATATATAGTGTGATCATTTTCAGTCATCAAAGGAGCTGAGACAACAGGAATGAGTTACACTTTTCACACGTAAAATAATAACAATAATGTGTAATAACAAAATAAACTAAAAATCGCTTTATTTAGGATTTAAAATAAATTATTATAAAATCTACTAATGGAAAACTCTTGTGTCAGTATGTAATTCGTACTTCGTGTTCGTGTTTTTCTTGTTACAAGGCCAACTATTTTTTTAACTAACCAAAGTCTAACAACTATTTACATAGTAATTACACAGGATGGAGCTATGAATAACAAATGCTACCGCATTGTTTATTTAATATTTGTTTGTAAGTTTGTTTAATAGTGCTGTCCATATTTATGATACAATTTCATATAATTATAGAAACTCTAAACTAATTTATAGTAATTTATGTGAGAAGGCATGTAATGCAGGTATTAAATCACTTAAAGAATATGTTTATATTTGAGATATCTTCTTCAAATTTAGTATAAGTTAAAAATGACTAATTTAGAATATATTTTGAAAATTTCATACGTTTCTAGCAACTATAAAGCAATCTACAGCTATTTTTTAAAACAAATGCCATTACGCCTATTCAAGCCATAAAAAAGTAGGTTTATCTTTGAGATATCTTCTTCAAATATAGTATAAGTTGAATATGATTATTTACGAATATATTCTGAAAATTTCATATGATTCCAGCAACTACCAAGCGATCTACGGCTGTTTTTATTCAAACAAATGCCATTTTGAGTATGCAAACCACTAAAAATTGGATTTACTTTTAAGATATCTTTTTCAAATTTAGTATGAGTACAATATGACTATTTAAGAATATATTCTGAAAATTTCATATAATTCTAGCAACTATGAAGCGATCTACAACTGTTTTTATTAAAACAAATGCCATTTTGGATATTCAAGCCATTAAAAAGTGGATTTACCTTTGAAATATCTTCTTCAGATTTAGTATGAGTAGAATATGACTATTTAAGAATATATTTTGAAAATTTCATAGGATTCTAACAACTATCAAGCAATCTACGGCTGTTTTTATTAAAACAAATGCCATTTTGGGTATTCAAGCCATTAAAAAGTGGATTTACTTTTGAGATATCTTCTTCAAATTTAGTATAAGTTGAATATGACTATTTAAGAATATATTCTGAAAATTTCATATAATTCTAGCAACTATCAAGCAATCTACGGCTGTTTCTATTAAAACAAATGCCATTTTGGGTATTCAAGCCATTAAAAAGTGGATTTACCTTTGAAATATCTTCTTCAGATTTAGTATGAGTTGAATATGAGTATTTAAGAATATATTCTGAAAATTTTATATGATTCTAGCAACTATCAAGTCATCTACGACTGTTTTTATTAAAACAAATGCCATTTTGGGTATTCAAGCCATTAAAAAGTGGATTTACCTTTGAGATATCTTCTTCAAATTTAATATGATTTGAATATGACTATTTAGGAATATATTCTGAAAAATTCATATGATTCTAACAACTATCAAGCAATCTACGACTGTTTTTATTAAAACAAATGCCATTTTGGGTATTCAAGCCTTTAAAAAGTGGATTTACCTTTGAAATATCTTCTTCAGATTTAGTATGAGTTGAATATGAGTATTTAAGAATATATTCTGAAAATTTTATATGATTCTAGCAACTATCAAGTCATCTACGACTGTTTTTATTAAAACAAATGCCATTTTGGGTATTCAAGCCTTTAAAAAGTGGATTTAGCTTTGAGATATCTTCTTCAGATTTAGTATGAGTTGAATATGAGTATTTAAGAATATATTCTGAAAATTTCATATGATTCTAGCAAATATCAAGCAATCTAACGCTGTTTTTATTAAAACACAAGCCATTTTGGATATTCAAGCCATTAAAAAGTGGATTTACCTTTGAAATATCTTCTTCAAATTTAGTATGAGTAGAAAATGACTATTTAAGAATATATTCTGAAAATTTCATATAATTCTAGCAACTATCAAGCAATCTACGGCTGTTTTTATTAAAACAAATGCCATTTTGGGTATTCAAGCCATTAAAAAGTGGATTTACCTTTGAGATATCTTCTTCATATTTAATATGAGTTGAATATGACTATTTAGGAATATATTCTGAAAATTTTATATGATACTAACAACTATCAAGCGATCTAAGGCTGTTTTCATTAAAACAAAAGCCATTTTGGATATTCAAGCCATTAAAAAGTGGATTTACCTTTAAGATATCTTCTTCAAATTTAGTATGAGTAGAATATGACTATTTAAGAATATATTATGAAAATTTCATATAATTCTAGCAACTATCAAGCAATCTACGGCTGTTTTTATTAAAACAAATGCCATTTTGGATATTCAAGCCATTAAAAAGTGGATTTACCTTTGAAATATCTTCTTCAGATTTAGTATGAGTAGAATATGACTATTTAAGAATATATTTTGAAAATTTCATAGGATTCTAACAACTATCAAGCAATCTACGGCTGTTTTTACTAAAACAAATGCCATTTTGGGTATTCAAGCCATTAAAAAGTGGATTTACCTTTGAGATATCTTCTTCAGATTTAGTATGAGTAGCATATGGCTATTTAAGAATATATTCTGAAAATTTCATATGATTCTAGCAACTATCAAGCGATCTACGGCTGTTTTTATTAAAACAAATGCCATTTTGGGTATTCAAACCATTGAAAAGTGGATTTACCTTTGAAATATCTTCTTCAGATTTAGTATAAGTTGAATATGACTATTTAGGAATATATTCTGAAAATTTCATATAATTCTAATAACTATCAAGCGATCTACGACTGTTTTTATTAAAAACAAATGTCATTTTGGGTATTTAAGCCATTAAAAAGTGGATTTACCTTTGAAATATCTTCTTCAAATTTAGTATGATTTGAATATGACTATTTAGGAATATATTCTGAAAATTTCATATGATTCTAGCAACTATCAAACGATCTACGGCAGTTTTTATTAAAACAAATGCCATTTTGGATATTCAAGCCATTAAAAAGTGGATTTACCTTTGAGATATCCACATCAAATTTAGTATGAGTAGAATATGACTATTTAGGAATATATTCTGAAATTTTCAAATGATTCTAGCAACTATCAAGCGATCTACGGCTGTTTTTATTAAAACAAATGCCATTTTGGGTATTGAAGCCATTAAAAAGTGGATTTACCTTTAAGATATCTTCTTCAAATTTAGTATGGGTTGAATATGACTATTTAGGAATATATTCTGAAAATTTCATATGATTCTAACAACTATCAAGCAATCTACGACAGTTTTTATTAAAACAAATGCCATTTGGGGTATTCAAGCCATTAAAAAGTGGATTTACCTTTGAAATATCTTCTTCAGATTTAGTATGAGTAGAATATGACTATTTAAGAATATATTTTGAAAATTTCATATGATTCTAACAACTATCAAGCAATCTACGACTGTTTTTATTAAAACAAATGCCATTTTGGGTATTCAAACAATTAAAAAGTGGATTTACCTTTGAAATATCTTCTTCAAATTTAGTATGAGTAGAATATGACTATGTAAGAATATATTCTGAAAATTTTATATGATTCTAGCAACTATCAAGCGATCTACGGCTGTTTTTATTAAAACAAATGCCATTTTGGGTATTCAAGTCATTAAAAAGTGGATTTACCTTTGAGATATCTTCTTCAGATTTAGTATGAGTAGAATATGAGTATTTTAGAATATATTTTGAAAATTTCATATAATTCTAGCAACTATCAAGCAATCTATGGCTATTTTTATTAACATTAGCAATTTCATGCATACTTTGATTTTTAAAGTTTGACATCTGTCATTCATTGTTTTAGAATAATAATAATCAAGACAGTTATTTTATGTGAAATAAGTTATTTTCTTTTGTTAATCCTATGTAAATTATACGCGATGGTGGTGGTGGCGGCGGCGGCGGCGGCAAGTGACCCTCGACATCCGCAAACAAAGTATTAGCATAAGTTGCCACAACAATAACATAACAAAACACTGTGTTTATATTACATAAATTTGATTAAATTACATAACATGACATGATACACACGCCAAAATCATTAATATATATATATATATATATATATATATATATATATATATATATATATATAAATAAATATAATGAATATTAATTAAGACACTTAGCCCTCGCATGAACTAGCACCGAAAATCAAATCAGATTTATCCGCGTCGCTTTTGTTTTTGCTTCGATCGCAGTGGGCTAAAACAATTCGGTTTTCCGGTTCCGCTCGACTCAGCTGCCATTCAATCCCGCCTTAATTGGGTTTCAAGGGGGGTGGCGGCGGCGGCGGCGAATGGGGTTTTGTGCGAGAAAATTGATTCGAATCCATCGGCCGGTCTTTGTTTATTCAAATCGCCCCGCTCGGCTTTAATTATCCAAGTTTTTTTTTTCTACCAACCTTTAGAAAATGAGGAACTCAACTTGAAAACATCGCCCTATTCAACTCAATTGAACAATGAGAGACAAACAGGAAGAAAATTAAATGAATATTTTGAAAATATAATGAGGTATGAAATTAAAACAGCTATAACTCGCGAATCAGAAAAATAACACGAGTGTTAATTTTTGTTCATATTGCCTACTTTATTAAGTATATTTATAGCAAATTTCAGAATTGTAGCTACAAAAATACGCGTGTTATGATTTTATTTGTCTACAGTTGCGACTGTCATACAAATCATGTTATAAAAATATTTTGTTTTAAACAGCTATAACTCGCGATTAAATAATATAACACAGGTGTCAATTTTTTTCCTTATAACCTACTTAATTAAGTACATTCATAGCAAATTTCAAAATTGCAGCTATAAAAGTAAGCACTTTATGATTTTATTTGTCTGTAATTGTCACTAACATACAAATCATGTGATAAAAAATATTTTGTTTCAAAGGGCTATAACTCGCGATTAAATAATATAACACGAGTGTCAATTTTATTTCCATATTACCAACTATATTAAGTATATTTATAGACAATTTTAAAATTGTAGCTACAAAATTACGCTCGTTATGATTTTATATGTCTACTGTTGTCACTGTCATACAAATCATGTAATAAAAAATATTTTGTTTCAAACAGCTATAACTCGCGATTAAATAATATAACACGAATGTCTTTTTTTGTTTCTTATTACTAACTTTATTAAGTATATTCATAGCAAATTTCAGAATTGTAGCTATAAAAATACACACTGTATGATTTTATTTGTCTACTGTTGTTACTGTCATAGAAATCATGTGATAAAAATAGTTTGTTACAAACAGCTATAACTCGCGATTAAATAATACAATACGAGTGTAATTTTTTTCCCTTATTACCTACTTGAGTAAGTACATCTATAGCACATTTCAAAATTGTAGCTACACAAGTACGCACGTTATGATTTTATTTGTCTGCAGTTGTCACTGTCATACAAATCATGTGAGACAAAATATTTTGTTTCAAACAGCTATAACTCGCGATTAAAAAATATAATAGGAGTGTCAATTTGTTTCCTTATAACCTACTTTATTCTGTACATTTGTAGCCAATTTCAGAATTGTAGCTAAAAATATACGCAGTTTCCGATTTTATTTGTCTACTGTTGTCATTGTTATACAAATCATGTGATAAAAAATATTTTGATTCAAATCGCTATAACTTGCGATTAAATAATATAACACGAGTGTCAATTTTTTTTTCTTATTGCCAACTTTATTAAGTATATTTATAGCAAATTTCAGGATTGTAGCTACAAAAATACGTTCGTTATGATTTAATTTGTTTACTGATGTCTATGTTATACAAATCAGGTGATAAAAAATATTTTGTTTCAAGCAGCTATAACTCGTGATTAAATAATATAACACGAGCGTCATTTTTTTTTCTTATTACCAACTTTATTACGTAAATTCATAACAAATTTTAGAATTGTAGCTACAAAAATACGCACTGAATGATTTTATTTGTCTACTGTTGTTACTGTAATACAAATCATGTGATAAAAATATTTTGATTCAAACAGCTATAACTCACGATTAAATAATATAACACGAGTGTCAATTTATTTTCTTATTAACAACTTTATTAAGTATATTCGTTACAAATTTCAGAATTGTAGCTAAAAAAATATGCACTTTATGATTTTATTTGTCTACTGTTGTCACTGTCATACAAATCAAGTGATAAAAAATGTTTTGTTTCAAACAGCTATAACTCGGGATTAAAAAATATAACACGAGTGTCATTTTTAATTCTCATTACCTATTTTATTAAGTACATTTATAACAAATATAAGCATTGTAGCAGCTATAGATTAACCAAAAAATTCAATTTTTTTTTGGGGAAACTTACAATTGGAAACCCTGTAGCTCAAATTTATAAATCTCGCCTCCGTTTCGCTAAACAACGCTTTAATCCGTAAATTTTCAAAATTCACAAACAATTCGGTGTTCGCGGCATCGCGTTTTCGAAACAGCAGACAGCGGTTTTTGATTGTCCGACTGCACGGGGCCTCGGAGCAAACACAACTGGCGCGCTCTTCCGACGGCGGCGGCCAAGGAGGCGGTGCGCGCTCAATAACCGCGCACCTTCATCGGGAGCGCGCTCCCACCACATCCAAGAACAAGCCATCCAAGAGAAATATAACTAACAACTTGAAAATTGTTTTATAAAAAATAATTAGTAGCTTATACAAACACCTGTAAGTAGTTTACTGATTTTCAATTTTTTTTCAAATTTTCAAAATGTATAGCTGAATAGTTATATTTAATGTCCCATAACTTATATTTTTTATAACTATTGTGTAACTATTTTTTTAGCAGCTTTGCAATCAAAATGAGGTAAATGAGTTATCATTCGACTTATAAAAAGTGCCATAACTAGTTTGCTAATTGCTAAAAACTATTCAAATTGACTAAATTTGTAGCTGAATAGTTATGTTTAATGCTGCACTATTTATAATTTTTGTAACTACTATGTAACTATTTTTTAGTGGCTATGAAATCAAAATGAGGTAAATCAGTTATCATTTGACTTACAAAAAGTGCCATAACTAGTTTGCTAATTGCTAAAAAATATTCAAATTGACTACATTTGTAGCTGAATAGTTATGTTTAATGCTGCACTATTTATAATTTTTGTAACTACTATGTAACTATTTTTTAGTGGCTTTGCAATAAAAATGGGGTAAATCAGTTATCATTCGACTTACAAAAAGTGCCATAACTAGTTAGCTAATTGCTAAAAAATATTCAAATTGACTAGATTTGTAGCTAAATAGTTATGTTTGATGCTCCACTATTTATAATTTTTGTAGCTACTATGTAACTATTTTTTAGTGGCTTTGCAATCAAAATGAGGTAAATCAGTTATCATTCGACTTACAAAAAGTGCCATAACTAGTTAGCTAATTGCTAAAAAATATTCAAATTGACTAGATTTGTAGCTGAATAGTTATGTTTGATGCTCCACTATTTATAATTTTTGTAGCTACTATGTAACTATTTTTTAGTGGCTTTGTAATCAAAATGAAGTAAATCAGTTATCATTCGACTTATAAAAAGTGCCATAACTAGTTTGCTAATTCCTAAAAAATATTCAAATTGACTAAATTTGTAGCTGAATAGTTATGTTTCATGCTCCACTATTTATAATTTTTGTAACTACTATGTAACTATTTTTTAGTGGCTTTGCAATCAAAATGAGGTAAATCAGTTATCATTCGACTTACAAAAAGTGCCATAACTAGTTAGCTAATTGCTAAAAAATATTCAAATTGACTAGATTTGTAGCTGAATAGTTATGTTTGATGCTCCACTATTTATAATTTTTGTAGCTACTATGTAACTATTTTTTAGTGGCTTTGCAATCAAAATGAGGTAAATCAGTTATCATTCGACTTACAAAAAGTGCCATAACTAGTTAGCTAATTGCTAAAAAATATTCAAATTGACTAGATTTGTAGCTGAATAGTTATGTTTGATGCTCCACTATTTATAATTTTTGTAGCTACTATGTAACTATTTTTTAGTGGCTTTGTAATCAAAATGAAGTAAATCAGTTATCATTCGACTTATAAAAAGTGCCATAACTAGTTTGCTAATTCCTAAAAAATATTCAAATTGACTAAATTTGTAGCTGAATAGTTATGTTTCATGCTCCACTATTTATAATTTTTGTAACTACTCTGTAACTATTTTTTAGTGGCTTTGCAATCAAAATGAGGTAAATCAGTTATCATTCGACTTACAAAAAGTGCCATAACTAGTTTGCTAATTGCTAAAAAATATTCAAATTGACTACATTTGTAGCTGAATAGTTATGTTTAATGCTTCACTATTTATAATTTTTGTAACTACTGTGTAACTAGTTTTTTAGCAGCTTTGAAATCAAAATTAGCTAAATCAGTTATTATTCGACTTATAATAAGTGCCATAACTAGTTTGCTAATTGCTAAAAAATATTTAAATTGACTACATATGTAGCTGAATAGTTATGTTTAATGCTCCACAACTTTTAACTTTTGTAAATACTCTGTAGCTATTTTTTAGTGGCTTTGCAATCAAAATGAGGTAAATCAGTTATCATTCGACATACAAAAAATACCATAACTAGTTTTCTAATTGCTAATAAATATTCAAATTGACTAAATTTGTAGCTGAATAGTTATATTTAACGCTCCACTATTTATAATTTTTGTAACTACTATGTAACTATTTTTTAGTGGCTTTGCAATCAAAATGAGGTAAATCACTTATCATTCGACTTACAAAAAGTGCCATAACTAGTTTGCTAATTGCTAAAAAATATTCAAATTGACTACATTTGTAGCTGAATAGTTGTGTTTAATGCTCCACTATTTATAATTTTTGTAACTACTATGTAACTATTTTTTAGTGGCTTTGCAATCAAAATGAGGTAAATCAGTTATCATTCGACTTACAAAAAATGCCATAACTAGTTTTCTAATTGCTAAAAAATATTCAAATTGACTAAATTTGTAGCTGAATAGTTATGTTTAATGCTGCACTATTTATAATTTTTGTAACTACTATGTAACTATTTTTTAGTGGCTTTGCAATCAAAATGAGGTAAATCACTTATCATTCGACTCACAAAAAGTGCCATAACTAGTTAGCTAATTGCTAAAAAATATTCAAATTGACTACATTTGTAGCTGAATAGTTATGTTTAATGCTCCACTATTTATAATTTTTGTAACTACTATGTAATTATTTTTTAGTGGCTTTGCAATCAAAATGAGGTAAATCACTTATCATTCGACTTATAAAAAGTGCCATAACTAGTTAGCTAATTGCTAAAAAATATTCAAATTGACTAAATTTGTAGCTGAATAGTTATGTTTGATGCTCCACTATTTATAATTTTTGTAACTACTATGTAACTATTTTTTAGTGGCTTTGCAATCAAAATGAGGTAAATCAGTTATCATTCGACTTACAAAAAATGCCATAACTAGTTTTCTAATTGCTAAAAAATATTCAAATTGACTAAATTTGTAGCTGAATAGTTATGTTTAATGCTGCACTATTTATAATTTTTGTAACTACTATGTAATTATTTTTTAGTGGCTTTGCAATCAAAATGAGGTAAATCACTTATCATTCGACTTACAAAAAGTGCCATAACTAGTTAGCTAATTGCTAAAGAATATTCAAATTAACTAAATTTATAGCTGAATAGCTATGTTTAATGCTGCACTATTTAAATTTTTTGTAACTACTATGTAACTATTTTTTAGTGGCTTTGCAATCAAAATGAGATAAATTAGTTATCATTCGACTTATAAAAAGTGCCATAACTAGTTAGCTAATTGCTAAAGAATATTCAAATTAACTAAATTTATAGCTGAATAGCTATGTTTAATGCTGCACTATTTAAATTTTTTGTAACTACTATGTAACTATTTTTTAGTGGCTTTGCAATCAAAATGAGGTAAATCACTTATCATTCGACTTATAAAAAGTGCCATAACTAGTTTACTAATTGCTAAAAAATATTCAAATTGATTAAATTTATAGCTGAATAGTTATGTTTAATGCTGCACTATTTATAATTTTTGTAACTACTATGTAACTATTTTTTAGTGGCCTTGCAATCAAAATTAGGTAAATCAGTTATCATTCGACTTATAAAAAGTGCCATAACTAGTTTGCTAATTGCTAAAAAATATTCAAATTGACTACATATGTAGCTGAATAGTTATATTTAATGCTCCACAACTTTTAATTTTTGTAAATACTCTGTGGCTATTTTTTAGTGGCTTTGCAATAAAAATGAGATAAATCAGTTATCATTCGACTTATAAAAAGTGCCATAACCAGTTTGCTAATTGCTAAAAAACATTCAAATTGACTACATTTGTAGCTGAATAGTTGTGTTTAATGCTCCACTATTTATAATTTTTGTAACTACTATGTAACTATTTTTTAGTGTCTATGAAATCAAAATGAGGTAAATCAGTTATCATTCGACTTACAAAAAGTGCCATAACTAGTTTGCTAATTGCTAAAAAATATTCAAATTGACTAAATTTGTAGCTGAATAGTTATGTTTAATGCTCCACTATTTATAATTTTTATAGCTACTCTGTAACTATTTTTTAGTGGCATTGCAATCAAAATGAGGTAAATCAGTTATCATTCGACTTACAAAATGTGCCATAACTAGTTTGCTAATTGCTAAAAAATATTCAAATTAAATAAATTTGTAGCTGAATAGTTATGTTTAATATTCCACTTTTTATAACTTATGTAACTATTTTTGTAGGAGCTTTGAAATCAAAAGTAAGAAAATCAGTTACCATTGGACTTATAAAAAGTGTCATAACTAGTTTACTAATAGCTAAACATTTTTCAAATTTTCACCATATGTAGCTGAATAGATATATTTGATGTCCCATAGCTTTTAATGATTGTAGCTACTATATAACTATATTTTGTAGGTTATAAAATCAAATTCACCAATTAAAACGATTATAACTAGTTAAATATATTATTAGTTACTGAATAAAAATGAAACCAAATATAATAATCATATAAATCTATTTATTATTAATGCAATATACTAGTAGCATTGCCAACAACATCTTTAACCCGTCCAGCATTCATTAGATACGGAAAGAAATAGCCTAAAGCCAAATCCGCTTTATTCTTAGGTTCCTGCAGTTTCTCACGTATAGCCTCCCTGTAGTCATCCAATTTATCCTTTAGATAACTCCTGGTGTTACGTCCAACAGCTTGTCTATACGGAAAAGGGTAGTCATGCCCCCCAATCTGCCCCAGCCCAAAAATAGCGTTATCAGGCCCTCCGCCCCACTGCTGGAATTTATTCCACAGCGGCTTATTGAGAAAGGCGCTGATTTTATCGGCGAGCGGTTCGAAAAAGTTTGCAGGATTCAAAACCGGCAGGAAACCGAAATGTTTGGTTCCAAATTTATCAACAGTCGGCGGGAAATTATCGTCATCATCATCGTCTTCATTGGAATCCAGCAATTCGTCTGCTATGGCTTCAGCAGCGGCTACAGCTGTAAAGACACCCAAACCGAACTTTCCGGTTGCTTCAGCAGAGTCTGCAAATGTTCTGTAAGTTGTTTCATCACTTGATGATGATGATGATGATGAGGCGTCTGATTCTTGGGATGATTCATTGGTGGTCACTAATGTTACCTTGAATTATATGTGTGTTATTTTAGTGAAATATGTTACATTGTAAAATAATTTAAGTATATTTAAATGTAATTTTCTCTCTAGAGAGAAAGTTTAGTGCCATCTAGCGGAACCAAGTCAATTATTAATGCATACCATATGGTAATATTCGTCAAAATACTTGGTGATCGTGATGGCATTAGTATGTTGACGGATATCAAGGACTGTATACAAAAGGACCTCATATGTTAGGTAGACCAATCTAGTTGTCTTTCGATTCGATTTTCTATCCAAAAAAAAAGTATGCCTCCGACTGCGCCAATAATTTTCAAAATTTAAATGGTTTTCAATATTAATAATAATAATTTTCAAAATTTAAATGGTTTTCAATACTAATAGTAATAATTTTTAAAAATAAAACAAATTATTATAGTGACTGCGCCAATAATTTTCAAAATTTAAGTGGTTTTCAATACTAATATTAATAATTTTCAAAATTTAAATGATTTTCAATACTAATAATAATAAGTTTTAAAAACAAAATAAATTATTATACCGGCTGCGTCAATAATTTTCAAAATTTAAATGGTTTTCAATATTAATAATAATAATTTTAAAAATTTAAATGGTTTTCAATACTAATAGTAATAATTTTTAAAAATAAAAAAAATTATTATAGTGACTGCGTCAATAATTTTCAAAATTTAAGTAGTTTTCAATACTAATATTAATAATTTTCGAAATTTAAATGGTTTTTAATACTAATAATAATAAGTTTTAAAAACAAAATAAATTATTATACCGGCTGCGCCAATAATTTTCAAAATTTAAATGGTTTTCAATATTAATAATAATAATTTTCAAAATTTAAATGGTTTTCAATACTAATAGTAATAATTTTTAAAAATAAAACAAATTATTATAGTGACTGCGCCAATAATTTTCAAAATTTAAGTGGTTTTCAATACTAATATTAATAATTTTCAAAATTTAAATGATTTTCAATACTAATAATAATAAGTTTTAAAAACAAAATAAATTATTATACCGGCTGCGCCAATAATTTTCAAAATTTAAATGGTTTTCAATATTAATAATAATAATTTTCAAAATTTAAATGGTTTTCAATACTAATAGTAATAATTTTTAAAAATAAAACAAATTATTATAGTGACTGCGCCAATAATTTTCAAAATTTAAGTGGTTTTCAATACTAATATTAATAATTTTCAAAATTTAAATGATTTTCAATACTAATAATAATAAGTTTTAAAAACAAAATAAATTATTATACCGGCTGCGTCAATAATTTTCAAAATTTAAATGGTTTTCAATATTAATAATAATAATTTTCAAAATTTAAATGGTTTTCAATACTAATAGTAATAATTTTTAAAAATAAAACAAATTATTATAGTGACTGCGCCAATAATTTTCAAAATTTAAGTGGTTTTCAATACTAATATTAATAATTTTCAAAATTTAAATGATTTTCAATACTAATAATAATAAGTTTTAAAAACAAAATAAATTATTATACCGGCTGCGTCAATAATTTTCAAAATTTAAATGGTTTTCAATATTAATAATAATAATTTTCAAAATTTAAATGGTTTTCAATACTAATAGTAATAATTTTTAAAAATAAAACAAATTATTATAGTGACTGCGCCAATAATTTTCAAAATTTAAGTGGTTTTCAATACTAATAATAATAATTTTTAAAAACAAAACAAATTATTATACAAGAAACCAACATTATTCGAGTTTGAATTGAAACAAAACTCGTTTAATTTTTTTGTGAATTCAATTGGATATAAAAACAAAATTTAGTTAATTAGTAATAAATTAAATGTATACGTACCAGCAGTAAAATAGTTACAATTCCAACTAATCCACTCATGTTGATTGTGTTCCGTGCACTGTGCGACAACCGGGCGACACGGGCCCTTTTTAATGCGCTTTCGCGTATATGAAATTATGCAAATGCGGTACCATCATGACGGATTAATAACGAAATTACGAATTAATTCAGCCCGGCCAATTGATCAATTTCACGCGAAAATTGTGCAACTGCACGCGATTCCCGCACACCGTTGCGCAACCGCAATCATTTTACTTGTTTTTCCCCATTTTAATGGGTTTATGTAAAACACTAGAGAACACATGTTTTAGTACTTAATAAAATAAGTAATCAGGAAAAAAAAATAACACTCGTGCTATATTATTTAATCACGAGTTATAGCTGTTTGAAACTAAATATTTTGTATCACATAATTTTTATGACAGTGACAACAGTAGACAAATAACATCATAAAGTACGTACTTTTGTAGCTACACTTCTGAAATTTGCTATGAATGTAGTAAATAAAATAGGCAACAATGAAAAGAATTGACACTCGTGTCATATTTTTAGATCACGAGTTATAGTTGTTTCAAAAAAACAAAAATTAGCACAGGATTTGTATGACAGTGACAATAGTAGACAAATAAAATCATAACGAGCGTACTTTTGCAGCTACAATTTTGAAATTTGCTATGAGTATACCTAATATAGTATGTAATAAGAAAAAAAATTAACATTCGTGTTATTTTATTTAATCGCGAGTTATAGGCGTTTGAAACAAAATATGTTTTATCGCATGATAAAAAAAACTATGCCCGTCCACTATTTTTCACATATATTTTTTTAATTAGTCTTCAATTAATAAATGACATTAATTTAATCATCGAAAATTATGGATAAATAGTGTAGTGCATAGTTCAAGCCATTTGAAATAGTGGACGGGCATAGTTTGGTTGGTAGGGGCCGCCCGCTCACCCCACCTTTGTTCACATAGTTTTTCCATAGGATAACACTCTTCTTGGAATAGTTTAAACAATATAAAACATCTATATCCATTAAAAAAACTATGCAAGCGAAGGTGGGGTGGGTGGGCGGCCCCTACCAACCTGACTATACCCGTCCACTATTTCAAACGACTTGAACTATGTCCGTCCACTATTTCAAATGACTTGAATTATGCACTACATTATTTCTCACTTTTTTTATTAATTAGGCGTAAATTAACAAATGGAATTAATTGAATAGAATATAAATAAATTGATAATAGTATAGTGCAGAGTTCAAGCCATTTGAAATAGTGGACGGGCATAGTTTGGTTCGTAGGGACCGCCCGCCCACCCCACCTTTGCTCGCATAGTTTTTTCAATAGATACAGATGTTTTATATTGTTTAAACTATTCTAAGAAGAGTGTTATTTTATGGAAGAACTATGCGAACAAAGGTGGGGTGGGCGGGCGGCCCCCACCAACCAAACTATGCCCGTCCACTATTTCAAATGGCTTGAACTATGCACTACACTATTTATCCATAATTTTCGATGATTAAATTAATGTCATTTATTAATTGAAGACTAATTAAAAAAATATATGTGAAAAATAATGTAATGCATAGTTCAAGTCGTTTGAGATAGTGGACGGGCATAGTTTGATTGGTGGGAGACGCCCGCCCACCCCACCTTTGTTCGCATAGTTCTTCCAAAGGATAACACTCTTCCTGGAATAGTTTAGACAATATAAAACATCTATATCCAATGAAAAAACTATGCAAGGTGGGGTGGGCGGGTAGTCCCTACCAACCAAACTATGCCCGTCCACTATCTCAAACGACTTGAACTATGCATTACATTATTTTTCACATATATTTTTTTAATTAGTCTTCAATTAATAAATGACATTAATTTAATCATAAAAAATAAAGGATAATAGTGGAGTGCATAGTTCAAGTCGTTTGAAATGGTGGACGGGTATAGTCAGGTTGGTAGGGGCCACCCGCCCACCCCACCTTCGCTCGCATAGTTTTTCCATAGGATAACTCTGTTCTTGGAATAGTTTAAACAATATAAAACATCTATATCCAATGAAAAAACTATGCGAACGAAGGTGGGGTGGGCGGGGGGTCCTTACCAACCAGACTATACCCGTCCACCATTTCAAACGACTTGAACTATACACTCCATTATTATCCTTTATTTTTTAAAGCAACGGTGAGAATAGTTGGAAAAACGTGGGAAAATGTGAGAAAAATCGAGAATATTTTTGAAAATGTTGGGACGATGTGTGAAAATGTGGAAAAATATGGGAAAATGTGGGGAAATGTGGGGAAATGTGGGGAAATGTGGGGAAATGTAAGTAAAATCGACAAAACTTGAAAAAATGGAGGAAACGTGACAAAAAGTGAAAAAACGTGAATCGAACCGAAATATCTTTATTTTAAAATATTTTTGATTTAATATTAATGAAGACATTCGGTCGCCACACCAGATATTATTATTAATAATAATAATAATAATAATAGATTTATTGCCTAAAAGAAAAAATATTTGATCAATATTTCATGATTACTTCTTATGTTAAATCCATTTACCAAACTAAATTAGTCTTTACATATTTTTGATATTAATTACGATACACACTGTATAGTAGTTTTTTAATATGAATGTCTTGTGTTTTTTTTTTGGGATTAAATTTGGGACCTAATAAAATTATGAATAATAATAACGACGAGGCGGATCCTTGAGCGAAGTTATTGAACCCAAATCTCAACTATTTGGACACACATACCAAAAAAAACAATTCAATACTGAAAACGCTAATAGCCCGCTCACTCGAAAAGCCCCGATCCATCAAAACCGGACGATAAACACGAGTGGTCGGGTAGATTCTTGCAAATTGCTTTCGACCGATAAAACAACACACACACACACATACACATACAGAGATACAGACATAATACATATAGATATAGACACAAATACACATGTATGTAGAAGAGACCGGGTATACGAAAACCAGTTTGTCTGCGCCCAGGAGGTAGCAACATTTGGAGCCGAAGCGCACACACTCGGTCCATTGTTGAGCCGCGCAGGTCGTTTGTTCTCACTTTTTTTCCATTTCGGCGTTCAAATTGGTGTGCGGTGCGTGTAAATAGAACGCGATTAGAAAATTGTTAGTCATCATGTTTTCACCGGGTGCTCTACTAGTGCTCGGCGCAATTTTACAAGTACAAGTAAGTGAAGTTATAAACACATACAAATAAACTACCAACACAAATTAAGGGTTGATTTTTTGTTTGAATTATATATATATATATATATATATATATATATATATATATATATATATATATATATATATGCCTTTTAAAATAAGTGGAATAACCAGAAAAAGTGTCAGAAAACTACAACTCAAATTATTACATTTTTAAATATTATTCGTACCACACAACTGTAAATAACTACAATTTATGTTTAAAGTTGAAAAATGTAATACCCAATAAAGATTTTGTGGTGGTAATTACAATTGCAACAAGTTAACTTCATTTACAAATTAATTTTCATTAATTTAAACAATTACAACTCAAGTTATAAGGGATATTCGCTACCTACTATTGTAATTATTTTAAAATGATGTTTAAAATCAAATATCTGGTGTGGTTACCATACGACTTTCCGAATTACATTGACATTTTTGGCATTTTTGACATATTTGACATTTTTGACATTTTTGACATTTTTGACATTTTTGACATTTTTGACATTTTTGACATTTTTGACATTATTGACATTATTGACATTATTGACATTATTGACATTTTTGACATTTTTGACATTTTTGACATTCTTGACTATCTTGACATTCTTGACATTATTGACATTATTGACATTATTGACATTATTGACATTATTGACATTATTGACATTATTGACATTATTGACATTATTGACATTATTGACATTATTGACATTATTGACATTATTGACATTATTGACATTATTGACATTATTGACATTATTGACATTATTGACATTATTGACATTATTGACATTATTGACATTATTGACATTTTTGACATATTTGACATTTTTGACATTCTTGACTATCTTGACATTCTTGACATTATTGACATTATTGACATTATTGACACTATTGACATTATTGACATTATTGATATTATTGACATTTTTATAATTTTTGAAATTGTACTTTTGACGTTTTTGATAATATTTGATATTTTTGACATTATTTGACAATATATGGCAATATTTGACAATATTTGACAATATTTGATAATATTTGACAATATTTGGCAATATTTGGCAATATTTGACAATATTTGACAATATTTGATAATATTTAACAATATTTGACAATATTATTTGACAACATTTGACAATATTTGACAATATTTGACAATATTTGACTATATTTGACTATATTTGACTTTATTTGACTTTATTTGAATATATTTGAATATATTTGACTATATTTGACTATATTTGACTATATTTGACTATATTCAAGAATATTTGACAATATTTGACAATATTTGACTATATTTAAGAATATTTGACAATATCATTTAACAATATTTGACTATATTTGACTATATTTAACAATGTTTGACAATATTATTTGACAATATTTCACAATATTTGACTATATAATTATTTAAAATTGATGTTTAACATAAAATATCTGGTGTGGTTACCACACGACTTTCCGAATGAAAAAAATGTCAAAAATGTCAATGTAATTTTTGACATTTTAGACATTTTAGACATTTTAGACATTTTTGACATTTTTGACATTTTTGACATTTTTGACATTTTTGACATTTTTGACATTTTTGACATTTTTGACATTTTTGACATTTTTGACATTTTTGACATTTTTGACATTTTTGACATTTTTGGCATTTTTGACATTCTTGACATTCTTGACTATCTTGACTATCTTGACTATCTTGACTATCTTGACATTTTTGACATTTTTGACATTTTTGGCATTATTGACATTTTTGACATTTTTGACATTTTTGACATTTTTGACATTATTGACATTATTGACATTATTGACATTATTGACATTATTGACATTATTGACATTATTGACATTATTGACATTATTGACATTATTGACATTATTGACATTATTGACATTATTGACATTATTGACATTATTGACATTATTGACATTATTGACATTATTGACATTATTGACATTATTGACATTATTGACATTATTGACATTATTGACATTATTGACATTATTGACATTATTGACATTATTGACATTATTGACATTATTGACATTATTGACATTATTTGATAATATTTGACAATATTTGGCAATATTTGGCAATATTTGGCAATATTTGACAATATTTGACAATATTTGACAATATTTTACAAAATTTGACAATATTATTTGACAATATTTAACAATATTTGACAATATTATTTGACAACATTTGACAATATTTGACAATATTTGACTATATTTGACTTTATTTGACTTTATTTGAATATATTTGACTATATTTGACTATATTCAAGAATATTTGACAATATTTGACAATATTTGACTATATTTAAGAATATTTGACAATATCATTTAACAATATTTGACTATATTTGACTATATTTGACTATATTTGACTATATTTAAGAATATTTGACCATATTATTAACAATATTTTACTATATTTGACTATATTTGACGATATTTGACTATATTTGACTATATTTGACTATATTTAACAATGTTTGACGATATTATTTGACAATATTTCACAATATTTGACTATATAATTATTTAAAATTGATGTTTAACATAAAATATCTGGTGTGGCTACCATACGACTTTCCGAATGAAAAAAATGTCAAAAATGTCAATGTAATTTTTGACATTTCTGACATTTTTGACATTTTTGGCATTTTTGACATTTTTGACATTCTTGACTATCTTGACTATCTTGACATTCTTGACTATATTGACTATCTTGACCTTCTTGACATTTTTGACATTATTGACATTATTGACATTATTGACATTATTGACATTATTGACATTATTGACATTCTTGACATTATTGATATTATTGACATTATTGACATTATTGACAGTATTGATATTATTGACAATTTTATAATTTTTGAAATTGTACTTTTGACGTTTTTGATAATATTTGATATTTTTGACATTATTTGACAATATATGACAATATTTGACAATATTTGACAATATTTGACAATATTTGGCAATATTTGACAATATTTGACAATATTTGACAATATTTAACAATATTTGACAATATTATTTGACAATATTATTTGACAATATTATTTGACAATATTATTTGACAATATTTGACAATATTTGACAATATTTGACTATATTTGACTATATTTGACTATATTTGACTGTATTTGAATATACTTGACTATATTTGTCTATATTTGTCTATATTTGACTATATTTGACTATATTTGACTATATTTGACTATATTTGACTATATTTGACTCTATTTGACTATATTTGACTATATTTGACTATATTTGACTATCTTTGACTATATTTGACTATATTTGACTATATTTGACTATATTTGACTATATTTGACTATATTTGACTATATTTGACTATATTTGACTATATTTGACTATATTTGACTATATTTGACTATATTTGACTATATTTGACTATATTTGACTATATTTGACTATATTTGACTATATTCAAGAATATTTGACAATGTTATTTAACGATATTTGACTATATTTGACAATATTTAACAACATTATTTGAGAATATTTTACAATTTTTGACAATATTTGACAATTTTTGACAATTTTTGACAATATTTGGCAATATTTAACAATATTTGACAATATTTAACAATATTTGACAATATTTGACAATATTTGACAATATTTGACAATATTTGACAATATTTGACAATATTTGATCATATTTGATCATATTTGACCATTTTTGACGACTGTTAACAATATTTGAACATTCAAATATTGTTAAATGTCGTCAAACATCGTCAAAAATGGTCAAATATGGTCAAATATGATCAAATATTGTAAAATATTGTAAAATATTGTAAAATATTGTAAAATATTGTAAAATATTGTAAAATATTGTAAAATATGATCAAATATTGTAAAATATTGTAAAATATTGTCAAATATTGTCTAATAAAGATGTGTTTTTTTGTTTCATTTTCATTTTGGTTCGTTTGTGCGTAATTACATTTAAAACTATATATAAAATAAAACTATTAGGCAACCCAACTTACAGTGTGTGTTGGCGTTAGTGGGAATCCAAATGGCGGGAAAGTGATTTTTGCTAGGAAACGGTTTTAACAAGATTGTTTCTCTGTTTATGGACTGATTTTGCTCAAATTTTCATGGGATCGCCCCAATTCGGATTCCCAGGCAATTTGAAAATATGGTCGCGATCTATTCAGCCGTTTTCCCGGTATTGTCTTCAGAGACAAATTCATATTTACATACATATAGAGACATTTTTGAAAAATAGTTTATATCAACTAGAAAAGTCCACCGCTAAGCGGGAAATTTTCCACAAAGAATTAACCCGGCTAGCATATCATGGATGTTGTATGAGGCACAATAGGTACGTGAAGGGCCGCAGTGCATACAGCCCAGGGGCGGGGGCTGTACTCACCGTATTTTTTTTTTTTTTAACTAGAAAAGTCACAAAACGTGTTGACCATTAGTAATTCTATTTTTTGTTTGCGAAAACAATACCTTCCATATACAGCAGTTCTGTATTCGGGAAGTAATCTCTAAATATTTTTGTGGTGGTAATTTATGTTACAACACTCGCCCTCGCTCTAGGTATCACTATGTCATCCAACACCCCTACGAGGTCCACCCCAATTCGAACTAAACCCCCAATACTCGGAATCCTACATACCAGCCAGCATGCAAATTATCGCATATCTAACTGAACTAATGAAGTACGAGCTGCGCCCCACAACAGGCACCTCCACAACAACAACACCAAGACCTACATCATCGCATCGGCCGGGGTTGTACGCCCCCAGCGCACCCCCAGGACCTGAATCGTATTTCGCACAGAGAAACAGTTTTCAGGAGTATGTGCACGGTTTAGGGCTGTTTACGGATGAATTCAGAAGTAATAAGGGGTGAGTCCTAATCAATTTGATCCCACATTTGTATACATAAGCCACTTTAGAAGCTCTTCTCGTGTTAAAACAGCCCAGAACAACTCCCTAATGATAAACGAAAGCGACTATAGTTTTTGTATGGATACAGAAGTTGCTTAGCATGGTTTTAATACCACAAAAGAATGTCCAAATGAGGAGTTAACACCTCTTTTGGTGTGTGGGCCTGTATTACATCCATTTCGTTATCTTTTCTTGCTTGCTTTTGAGTGTCTTGTCTTTTCGTGCTTTATATTTTCTTCATTGTTAGTATATAGTGATTACTTCTTCTTCTTCCTTTTTTTTATTAATCATATATATATATATATATATATATATATATATACATAAATAATACATAAATACAATTCATTAAAAAAAAATAAACTGAAACTTTTCTTTTTCTTCTTCTTCTTCTTTTTCTTTTTTTCTTCTTCTTCTTCTTCTTCTTCTTCTTTTTCTTCTTCTTCTTCTTCTTCTTCTTTTTCTTCTTCTTCTTCTTTTTCTTCTTCTTCTTCTTCTTCTTCATCTTCTTTTTCTTCTTCATCTTCTTCTTCTTCTTCTTCTTCTTCTTTTTTTCTTCTTCTTCTTTTTCTTCTTCTTCTTCTTCTTCTTTTTCTTCTTCTTCTTCTTCTTCTTTTTCTTCTACTTCTTCTTCTTCTTTTTCTTCTACTTCTTCTTCTACTTCTTCTTCTTCTTCTTCTTTTTCTTCTTCTACTTCTTCTTCTTGAAATAGGCTTACAGTCTGTTTTTCCAGCTTTAAGGAGTTGCTTGTGATTACAACCGATCAAAATTTATTTAACAGGAATCCTCTAGCAGAGTCAGCTTGGACCGAGACCGCTATAAGCAAAATTCTGAAACAACTAGATCCCGGTCTGCGCAACACCGCTATCAAAGACCTGGAACTGTTCGGACAAGGACCCGCGGACCTGCATCGTCTAGTAAACGGGCTTGATCACGAGGGCGAAAAGGACGAGGATGTGCGCCTACAGAAGTTCAGTAACAGCTACGACGATTCAAACGTGTACCATGTGGCTAGATTCAAGAAAACGCCGCCAACACGAGCGTATGTTACGTTGCTGTCACTATATGATTTACTCAACAAGGAATCCAAAAAAATTGGATTGAATAAGTTTAATGTAAGTACAAATAGAATTATAATTAAACCACTAACAGGCAAGGTTTCATATATATATATATATATATATATATATATATATATATATATATATATATATATATATATATATATATATATATATATATATAAATATATTGTTGCATAAAGAAAAACAGTGCATTAAAAGCCTGTAAGAATTAATAAATAAAGTTGAACATCCAAAAAAGATCTACTAAAAATCCAGGACAATTTTCACTTTCTAAAAAAGTTAAACATAGTTAAATAGATTATCGACGGTTTTATGAATAACTAGTAGGGCCATTAATGTTCAAAAAAGATCTAGAAAAAATCCAAGACAATTTTCACTTCAAATATATCTCCCCAAAAAGTTGAACACTGTCTAATAGATTATCAACAGATTTTATGGAGAACTAGTAGGACCATTCATATTCCAAAAAGATATAAAAAAATCCAAGATAATTTTTCACTTCAAATATATGTCCACAAAAAGTTGAACATAGTCAAATAGATTATTGACATGTTGTACAAATAACTAGTAGGACCATTCATGTTCCAAAAAGATCTAGAAAAAATCCATGACCATTTTTCATTTCAAATATATCTCTCCACCAACTTGATCACAGTCAAGTAGATTAGCGGTATGTTTTGTGAATAACTAGTATAGCCATTCATGTTTTAAAACTATCTAGAAAAATACAAAACAATTTTTCACTTCAAATATATCCTCCCAAAAAGTTGAACACTGTCAAAAAGATTACCGATAGGTTTTATGAATAACTGGTGGGACCATTCATGTTCCACTTACATAGTAGTGTTATTCATGTCATTTATTGAAAATGAATTATCACGTAGTAGACATTAAAACCATTCAATTTCCAAAATTGATAGCTTTTTATTTATCTAAATTTCCTATAATGGTAAAAATGTAAAAATCCCCAATCGAGAAAATTCAATAAAAAGCTATCAATAGTAACATAGTTGGCGACGTTGGATGTAATTGAAACAATTAAAGGACTTTCAATTGTTTTAATAAACTGAACCAATCCTCTACAATTGTTATCGTTATTATATTATGAAAATATTTCATAGTTTATAAAGGATGCGGATATATTAATAATAAAAAAAAACAATTTTTATTTGGTACATCCATCACAAAAATCAATATAAACTTCTATGATGGGTGGGCCATAAATAATAAAAGTTGTTATTTTAATTAAATTTTTATAAAGGATTAAATAAGGAAATAAATTTAGAAAAGGCGAATCAAATAATGATATATAATTTACTTGCATTTTATAGCAGCAAATCGCGATTTTAAAACCGAACAGAATTAGTTTTGGTCAACACATGTACATTCATAATTCGTAAAAAATGTATAAATCATAGTAGTAATAATAATAATAATGCATAATTGTGTATTACTTATCTGCAGGGTAACCCTAACCACAGGACTAAATGGTGCAATTTTTATTGTTTTTGTATGACTATGAATTGAAACAAAACAAAGTTTCATTTTAAACAATGAATGGGCATAGTTCAAGTCATGTGTGGTCATTGTACTAAGCTAGTATTATGAATAATTGAAACACTGAATGGGCATAGTTTGGTTGGCTTGTGAACACCCACCCACCCCTCTTTGTGTGCATAGTCTTTTTCATAAACTTTTGACAAAGTTATAAGAGAATTTAATATATTATTATCCCATGGAAAAAACTATACGAAAGAGAGGGGAGGGTGGGTGGGCACAGACCAACCAAACTATGCCCATTTAGTGTTTCTAAAAATCTGAACTATACCCTTCAACTGTTTTAACCAATGAAACTATGCACATTCATGATATCAAATAACTTGAACAATACCCATACATTATTTCAAACGACTTGAACTATGTCCTTTAAAAATATTAATCTAAATATTTCCTTTTATTATTGTTTTATTCTTTTGTTTCTTTATTTTTCTATTACATCTATGAATGAAAACAAATGGTAGTTTACTGTCATTTTAAACAGTGAATTGATATAGTTCAAGTCATTTGATATCATGAATGTGCATAGTTTTATTGGTTAAAACAGTTGAAGGGTATAGTTCAGATTTTTAGAAACACTAAATGGGCATAGTTTGGTTGGTCTGTGTACACCCACCCACCCCTCTCTTTTGCTAGTTTTTTTCATGGGATAATAATATATTAAATTCTTTTATAATATTGTCAAAAGTGTATTTTATGAAAAAGACTATGCACACAAAGAGGATTGGGTTGGTGGTCACAGGCCAACCAAACTATACTCATTAAATGTTACAATTATTCATAGTACTAGCTTAGTACAATGACAAAACATGTATTTGATTAAAACATGCACAGTACTGGTCATAGTACAACCTGAATATAAACAAATTAGTAACTTGTTCAAGTTACTCAACGATACCATGTAAATCATATTTTAAAATCTAAATACCTATGCTCGGTAGATTTAATCTCCTTATCCCCCGTATTCACCTATATTCCATAAATATATCAATAGTTATTGAACCTATAAGTATTCAATGTTATAGCAACAATAAATACATTATCTAAGGAATGTAGTTACTATAGATTTGCTCTATTGGAAATACTGAATAATTATACAAAAGGTGTCATCAAAGCTCCAATCGCAAGTGCTATTCAAGGTGTTTGACATTTGTTTTGGCATATTCTGTCACAATGACGTTGTCAATTCATCCATTCAATAGCTTATGGGACCTATAAAGTTAATGGGATGTCGGTGAATACGGGCATGTAATTGATAAAAAAAGAACTTTATTGACATTTTCCTCACAAAAAACTAATCTTTAACATCACCAACCACAACAAAAATATATAAATTAGGTAATTGATAAACATTTCTAACTTGTAGCGAATTTTAGTAATGCAACTTATAACATAATATTAAAGCCTACATTCCTGACAGTAATAGTACACTACTGTTCACTATTACTACTATGAATCTAGGCTTTAAAATTATGTTATAAATAGCATTACTAAAATTCGTTTACTCAACAAATGATATATTCAACTACCAATCAGTCTTTTGTTTTAAGAATCAATTTCAAAAATGATTTAGGAGCGAGACCATATAGGTAATATGAGTCAGCCATGTTTAAATATATTTTACAACACGAATTCCATCTATGATAATATTTTTAATAGTTCATGACTGTCTAAACTTATTTAATTAGCCAATAAATGACGAAATTTTGATATCTTCATAATGAAATAAATTATATAACAGATGAACTTCATAAAGCCCCTGTTAGATAATAGTACAGTGGAAAATTGATTGAAATAGTGAATGCATTGTATAAAGCAGATAACTCACGAGTTAATTTCTAATCAGTCACTTTTAATAACTATGACTTTTTTAACATACTGAAAGATTTTACCGTAAATAAGGATGCATTAATAATTCTGTGATTCATACTATATAGCGTTTATTTTTTTAACTCGAGAAATGAATATACTAACTTTTATAAACTAACTATAAATATAAATGTATATATTATTAAAGTCGTACGAAATTATGAATGCATATGTGTTTAAGCCTGCTCACCAACGTCAAGGTACTAATTCATCGAGCAGGAGGGATGGGTTAGAAAGGTTCGAGTGTGTTTAAGAAAACCTGCAAAAAAAGCTGGAGAGTGTGGAATGAAAGGATTGTTTTTTATTGCTCGTTAAAGCTTTACGTAAAGCATTTAACTATAAACAAGAGTTATGAATTGAATTTTCATTTAACATAGAGAGTGTATAAAAGAATTCTATAGTCGTTAAAGCTTCTCAAAAAAGCATTTAACTAAAATCATGAGTTATTTTATTGGATCTCCAAATACAAATAGGAGTGTTCATAAATAATATTCTATACCTGTTAATTCTTCAAATGAAGCATTAACTTATAATCGTAAGTAATTTATTGCGCCCGCATATAAAAATAGGAGTGTACACATATAATTTAGTTATAGCTTCAACTGAAGCATTAACTACAAATACCGCAAGTGTTTGGTTTGGTTGAATAAGAATGTACATAAAAGAACCTTTTACACCGACATCAAACATACTCAAGCCATCCCCAACATAATCAACCACACTGGCCTTGAACGCCTTAGGTTTAAGCTACACGCCATGCAATTTATACGCACAGGACTCAACTTAATCGTAGGATATCCGAAGACCTAAGCAACCCTCAAAGGAGCTGGGCTCACAAAAACCTTAGGTCTTAAACCTAGATCAAGTCGAGCTTCAAACTGCATGACCGAACTTCACCTTCGGTTTTCAAGTTAGAATCGAAAATATGGCAATGTTTGAGTATGTCTCAAGCCGTGTAATATGTAAATACATAATAAAACACATACAGTATGATTAACAATAATTGTAATCATATTTGATTACAAACACATATATGGGATGTACAATATTGGCAGGCAGCTGATTGTATGAAAATTAGTTTAAATTCAAATTAGTTTAAATTATGTGAAGCCTATAAAAATAATTAAGGTTGAAAATGTAAAATTAATTTAATTTAAAATTATTTTATGAAAATTAATTTATTTTAAAACAACTACGTGGTTAAAATTAAATTTAAATTGCATTTAAAAATAAAACCTATTGAAATTTAAATATATTTTAAATTGAAATAAATTGTAATATTATTTAAATTTAATGTAAAACAAGTAGTTGGACTAATTTTATTTAAATTGGTTTGAAATTAATGTTATAAAAATTAATTTAAAGTTACAATTGAAATTTGTTTAAATTAATCTTCACATTATTTTATTTGAACTGGTAGCTTTAGATTTAAAATTGTTTATTGAATATAAAAAATATATTAGATTGAAATAAAATTGTGATTTTGATTAGTTTTATTTAAAACAAATGTTTAAACTATAAAGTTATAAAAAAAATATTTTAAAACTATTCAACATGTTGATTTAATTTCAAACAAATGTTCAAAGTAAAATTATGATAATTATGTTGTAATTTAAATTACATTGAGAATTGTATTGTGTAGAATGGGCATAGTTTGGTTGGACTATGATCACTCACCCGTTCCTCGCTTTTCGAGTAACTTTTTTCATAAGGTACATTATTTTGTTTTAAGTTTTATATAATTATTAAAAGTGTATCACATGAAAAAAACTATACAAAAAGGAGGGATAAGTGTCGTTTGAAATAGTGAATGTGCATTGTTCAAATCATTTGATATCATGAATGGGCATAGTTTTATTGATTAAAACAATTGAAGGGTATAGTTCGGACTTTTTGAAACACTGAATGGGCATAGTTTGGTTGGTATGTGCCCACCCACCCACCCCTCTTGTTGCGCATAGTTTGTTTCATAAAATACACTATTGGTAATGTTATGAAATAATTTAATATATAATTATCCCATGAAAAAAACTATGCGGTGGGGAGTGGTGGGTGGGTGGGCACAGACCAACCAAACTATGCCCATTCAGTGTTTCAAAAAGTCCGAACTATACCCTTCAACTGTTTTAATCAATAAAACTATGCCCATTCAGGATATCAAATGACTTGAACTATGCCCTTTCACTGTTTAAAATGAATAGAAACTGTCATATTTTAATTCATAAAAGCCATACCAAAAACAACAAAACAAAAGAGAAAAACAATAACAAAAACAAATTTAATTTTGTATTTTGTATGTAGTTTTCAAAAACATAGTTTAAGTTATTTGATACAGTAAATGAGAATGATTCATAATAATTAATTATATCTATAGCTACTGTTTAAAACTTAAATTATGTGAAAATTAATTTTAAATTTCAATTGTTGAAGTTAGTTTGAATAAAGCTATTAAATATAAGAAAAATTATGTTCAAAAAAATTGTTTGAAAAAGTTTAAAAACTATTTAATTTTCAGCTGCTATTTGTTGCCATGGTTTGTACAATAAAAACAATTTCAAATACATAAAATAATAACGACGACACCTTTAGATAATCCGCCAAAAAAACACCGCATTATTATTAAATCCGCCAAAACTAATATCTAAAGGTGTAACGCACGCAACGATTCGGTCCTAAATTTAATTTTTGTTAGGGTGCGCATGAGTTAACAACTCTTCCAAAACAAAATCTAAAAACTAACAGCGGCGTAATTAAACCGATTGGACCGAAAAAGAAGTTAGATTTCCCCAATCAAACTTCTTCTTTCAGCCGGACGCAATGCGACTACCGAAACGCGATCGCGAACCGTAAACCAACCAAAAACTACTCACATAGAGTTGCGGGTGTCATTCACGTTAGGAACTACCCCCCGTTGATGTCTTCGTTTTACTTGCGCGGTGCTCCACCATTCCATCTCCAGCCCATGTAAAGCACTGAGTTTAGTTTGTACTACAAAAGAACACTTCCTATCAACTGATATGACTAAATAAGCAAAAATTCTAACGTGGTTAAAGAACGCGGACTAATCACTTTTGGTTTAGTTTGATAATAAAAAGCTACACAGACACCTGCAACAAAAGAAAATATATAAAAATATAGCCATGTGTTTGTTTATAAAATTATAACTTACATTGCACCTGAAGCGAGTCCTGTGGGGTGGAACTGCATTCGCTACAGGTTGCACACAAACACACACGATCGAGTTTTTTTAAATCACGACGACACGAAGTTCTGTAATAGAAAAAACAAGGGTTTTAGTAAAAAATAAACTGATTACACTTGAAATTAATTTAGGCTAGATTGTATAAACAGTAGGCCGTGATTATATTGATAGATGTTGCATAAATTGTTATTTCATGTTTTATACATCAAAATAATCATAAATTGGAGTCATAAAAATAATCTGTTTATATACAACCCAGCCTTAATTAATTCAGTACTCACCATTTGAATAACAGTGCGGCTCTCCGGATAGACAGGCTTGACTTTATCTTGAAAACATATGGATTATTAATTTACATGCAATATTTGTAAAAATAAATGAAACAAAAATTGAGAATGCACCACCGTTATTCAAACTCCATTCGTGATTGAAACGCGTGGTGTATCCGTAACAACCAATAACCGCACGACGGTGAAATTTTGAAGAAAAACAGAAACAGAAACTAATAAAAAGCAGTTTGCAATATGCTTTAATTTGAATGAATTTGAATTTTAAATATTTATTTAAATTTAAAACTATAAATCATTATAGTCTATTCCAATCGATCATCTAATGTAAATTATATTTAAAAAAAAAATGTGATTGTAATATAACGTAAACTAAAATTCGATCGATTGGAACGGAATTAGTTTTGGTCTCACATGTACATTCAGAAACTGTTTGCATCCTAAATGAAAATCAAATTGTTAAAAAGAAAGTTTATATGGCAATATTTTTGATGTGATATAATTATTTGAAGCTAATAATTAATTAAATAAATCAATTATTATTATATTATATGAAATAAATGGGAAAATGAACAAATAATTTAGTAGACGTAATAGAATGATCTGGAAAAACATACAGAAACAAAAATGGTAATTAATTAATAAACATTTGGCTTATAGAAAATAAAATGCTAATCACACATGTATTGTATGAGCATAAAGATATACATGAGTATACAAGAGAAGATATAATCAGAAATTAAAAATCAATAATAAATTACATACTGATCAATATAGACAGTATGGAAAGACGTTAGGGTTATAAAGGTAATAGAAATCTATAGTGATCACTACTTTCTTCTAGGAAAATTAAATCTTAAAACACAACCACCAAATTTAGCTCTTTGGTGGTTGTGTATTAAGATTTAATTTCCCTAGAAGAAAGTAGTGATCTCTATATATTTCTCTTCTCTTCTAAACTAGCAATATTTAATCATCCAAATAAAATATTTAATTGAAATTGTTAGTGAGATTTTGTTTGAATAAATATTATTTTTAAACATTTATTGATACTAAATATTTATTATTCAAAATGTTATTATGTTATTATGATATCTGATTATACCAATAACTGTATATATTAAGCTAAATAACTACATTACATTTTAAAATATTTGTAATAAAAACAAAAGCAATTGAATCAAATAAAAGGGCAACGTTTTTCAATGCACATGTGATTAAGCCCACTCACCAACGACAAGGTACTAATTCATCGAGTGGGATTTTGGAAATAATATGAATTCATAGAGATGGATGCTTGCTGCACTATGATGATTATAAAACTATTCAACTGTTTTGATCTTCTTATGTTTTTGTTTGTTTTTGTTTTGTTTTTCTTTGTTTTTGTTTGTTTTTGTTTGACTATTGATCCTGAATAAAAACAAATGACAGTTTGCAGTCATTTGAAATAGTTTTCACATGCCAACCAAACTATTTGCGCATTCATGATATCAAATGACTTGAACTATGCTTATGCAACATTTCAAATGACTTGAACTATATCATTTCACTGTTTAAAATGGCAGTAAACTGCCATTTATTTTTACTCATAGCACTTATAGAGAAACAAAAATCAAAAGAATAAAACAATAACAAAATGAAATTATTATTAGGTTAATATTTTTGAACAACATAGTTCAAGTCGTTTGAAATACTGAATGGGTATAGTTCAAATTATTTGATATCATGAATGGGCATAGCTTTATTGGTTAAAATATTTGAAGAGTATAGTTCAGCCTTTTTGAAACACTAAATGGGCATAGTTTAAGTCATTTGATATCTTGAATGGGCATAGTCTGATTGGTTAAAACAATTGAAGGGTATAGTTTAGACTCTTTGAAACACTAAATGGGCATAGTTTGGTTGGTGTGTGACCACCCTCCCACCCCTCTCTTTCGTATAGTCTTTTTCATGAAATACACTTTTGATAATTATATAAAAGAATTTAGCATATAATTATCCCATGAAAAAAACTATGCGAAAGAGAGGGGTGGGTGGGTGGGCACACACCAACCAAACTATGCCCATTTAGTGTTTCAAAGAGTCTAAACTATACCCTTCAAGTGTTTTAACCAATGAGACTATGCCCATTCACTGTTTCAAACGACTTGAACTCTACACTACACTATTTCCTACAAATGTTTGTAATTCAATCAATTTTAATAGTGAATTCAGACTTGATTCATAAAGAATAGTAAAAAATAGTATAGTACATAGTTCAAGCCGCTTAAAATAGTGATTGGGCATAGTTTGGTTGGTTAAAACATTTGTAAAGGATAGTTCAGATTTTTAGAAACACTGGATGGGCATAGTTTGGTTGGCCTGTTACTACCCACCCACTCCTCTCTTTCACATAGTTTTTTTCATGGGATAATTATATGCTAAATGTATATAGACAGACAGTTAGATAGTTACGATGATCCCACCAAACCACCATCCTTCCTTCATAGTTTTTCATATAATTATACACTATTTCGTGTTGATTAAACAATGTAAAAATCTCCATTATCCATTTAAAAAAAAAACTATGCGAGGAAAGGTCCTACCAACGAAACTATTCCCATACACTATGTCAATCGACTTGAACTCTGCACTACACTATTTTCTACAAAATCTTACGTATTACCTGAATTCATTAATAAAGTTGATTGAATTACAAACATTTGTAGGAAATAGTGTAGTGTAGAGTTCAAGTCGTTTGAAATAGTGAACGGGCATAGTTTGGTTAGTAGGGGCCACCCGCCCACCCCACCTTTGCTCGCATAGTTTTTTTCATAGGATAACACTCTTTCTGAAATGATTTAAACAATATAAAACGTCTGTATCTATTGAAAAAAGTATGCGAGCGAAGGTGGGGTGGGCGGGTGTTCCCTACCAATCAAACTATGCCCGTTCACTATTTCAAACGACTTGAACTATGCATTACAATATTTTTCTCATTTATTTTTTTAATTAGTCTTAAATTAATAAATGACATTAATTTAATCATAGAAAATAACGAATAATAGTGTAGTGCATAGTTCAAGTCGTTTGAAATAATGGACGGGTATAGTCAGGTTGGTAGGGGCCGCCCGCCCACCCCACCTATTGTCGCATAGTTTTTCCATAAGATAACACTCTTCTTGGAATACTTTAAACAATATAAAACGTCTGTATCCATTGAAAAAACTATGCGAGCGAAGGTGGGGTGGTCGGGTGGCCCCTACCAACCAAACAATGCCCGTCCACTATTTCAAACGACTTGAACTATCCACTACACTATTATCCGTTGTTTTCTTTGATTAAATTAATGTCATTTATTAATTTAAGACTAATTAAAAAAATAAATGAGAAAAATATTGTAATGCATAGTTCAAGTCGTTAGAAATAGTGAACGGGCATAGTTTGGTTGGTGGGGGCCACCCGCCTTTACACTACACTATTGCCACTATTCTACATTCAGATATCCATATACGGCAAGAATTGTCTAATTAGGCTCTATTCTCATTCATGATATGCAGCAATAAAGAATTGATATATCTAGGCATTCTTCATTCAGAGAGACAAGAATATATGTTATAAAATATTGTCTTTTAATTTTTTTTAGGGTTACTCCTCAGCACTTCTCAAAGACCTAGGCGAGATTTCAACAGGGACATCTTCGTATCAACTCAAATACGTCCTCGAGAAGATTGAGCAGCATAAAAACACCAACGACCAAACTCTTTTGACGAAAATTAACACGCTGATTGAAGATTTGGGCAAGGAGGAGAGTTATATCAACGTTGCACTGAGGTATATTCCTCCACTACCCTTTGAAATCTGACTAGGATGAATATTTTATATACCTAATTTAAATAGCCTAAGATTTTGATATGTAATGTAATTAATTTGAATTAAACTAATAAATAATCTCAATAATATAAACACGAAGACAATGTTTTGAAGCCAACTATGACTTTATCTTTCGACTTTTGAATTTAACTCCCAAAACTCCTACTCAGATGCGGCCTTGACGGACAGCACTATCCCTACCAAGCAAACTATTCCCCTAAACTATTTCAATCCACTTGAACTTTACACTACACTATTTTCCACTATACATTTATAAATCAAGTTTAAATTTATTAATAAAATTGATTGAATTATAAACATTTATGGGGAATAGTGTAGTGTAGAGTTCAAGTCGTTTGGAATAATGTACGGGCATAGTTTGATTGGTAGGGGCCACCCGCCCAACCCACCCTTGTTCGCATAGTTTTTTTCAATGGATGCAGACGTTTTATATTGTTTCATCAATTCAAAAAAGTGTGTTATCTTATGGAAAAAACTATGCCAGCAAAGGAGGGGTGGGCGGGTGGCCCCTACCAACCAAACTATGCCCGTCCACTATTTCAAATGGCTTGAACTCTACACTACACTATTTCCCATAAATGTTTGTAATTCAATCAATTTTATTAATAAATTCAGATTTGATTCATCAAAAAATTAATGAAAAATAGTGTAGTGCATTGTTCAAGCCGCTTGAAATAGTTATTGGGGATAGTTTGATTGGTTACAGCATTTGCAGAGGATAGAAACATTATCCGGCTACCATTATTTATATTGCTACTTCTCAATATTTTAATGCTATATCGTCTGAGTGGCCGCCATTTATTTTTTAATGGCGGCGGGTGTATGTGAGACGAACAGAGTCCACATAGTACTAATTACCACATCAATATTAACAGCCACAGTTGGAAAATGATATAAAATAATCAAATAAACTCACCGCTGGGCACAAACAGCAACAAAATTCATGATTGACTTCAAAGCATCATCACGCATCCACACACCCAGTTCCCGCCGGCCTGTAGACAGAAACAAAACCAATTATAGAGCGCTGCGGTTGTAAAACAGCGTGTGATAATAATGCCCGCGTTAATATACAGCAACCGGTAATTATACAGTGTATTAATTAGTGTAAAACAAGTCCTACCTAATTGTTTAAACAAAGGGTTGTTTGTTGCACTATCATGGACACGTCACCACAATGCTAGGGACGCTGCCGGTAACAGACGCCGACGTGTCAATATGCAACGCCACCTATCAGACAATAGTGGAACTACCAGATATGCTAATTGTTTATAAGTAGCGCGAACTATTTTAAAATTATTAGTACAATTATTATTATTATTCTTATTAAAACGTGCACTTGGTTTACAAGTTTTATGTAAGCACATATTAATTTAAATTATACTTTCAAAGTTATAACTTGTCATGAATTACTTTAAAACATTTATTTACAAACATATTTGGTCAAAACAGCTATAAATAGAGTTGTAGCTATTGAATATTGCTACAAATTGTTAGCTATGGTGAGAACATGTTGGTGAATCACCAAATGCAAGATGAAGTTGCTAAATAAAAAATTGAATTTTTGGCGAATTTTCAAAATTCCAATTACATTTATTTATAAACATATTTTATTAAAGCAGCTATAAATCAAGTTGTAGCTATTGAATATTGCTACAAATTGTCAGCTATAGTGAGAACATGTTGGTAAATCACCAAATGCAAGATGAAGTTGCTAAATAAAAAATTGAATTTTTGGCGAATTTTCAAAATTCCAATTACATTTATTTATAAACATATTTTATTAAAGCAGCTATAAATCAAGTTGTAGCTATTGAATATTGCTACAAATTGTCAGCTATAGTGAGAACATGTTGGTAAATCACCAAATGCAAGATGAAGTTGCTAAATAAAAAATTGAATTTTTGGCGAATTTTCAAAATTCCAATTACAATTATTTATAAACATATTTTATTAAAGCAGCTATAAATCAAGTTGTAGCTATTGAATATTGCTAAAAATTGTCAGCTATAATGAGAACATGTTGGTGAATCACCAAATGCAAGATGAAGTTGCTAAATAAAAAATTGAATTTTTGGCGAATTTTCAAAATTCCAATTACAATTATTTATAAACATATTTTATTAAAGCAGCTATAAATCAAGTTGTAGCTATTAAATATTGCTACAAATTGTCAGCTATAGTGAGAACATGTTGGTAAATCACCAAATGCAAGATGAAGTTGCTAAATAAAAAATTGAATTTTTGGCGAATTTTCAAAATTCCAATTACATTTGTTTATAAACATATTTTATTAAAACAGGTATAACTCGAGTTGTAGTTATTGAATATTGCTAAAAATTGTCAGCTATAGTGAGAACATATTGGTAAATCACCAAATGCAAGATGAAGTAGCTAAACAAAAAATTGAATTTTTGGCGAATTTTTAAAATCCCAATCACATTTGTTTATAAACATATTTTATTAAAACAGGTATAACTCGAGTTGTAGTCATTGAATATTGCCAAAAATTGTCAGCTATATTGAGAACATGTTGGTAAATCACCAAATGCAAGATGAAGTAGCTAAATAAAAAATTGAATTTTTGGCGAATTGTCAAAATTCCAATTACAATTATTTATAAACATATTTTATTAAAGCAGCTATAAGTCAAGTTGTAGCTATTGAATATTGCTAAAAATTGTCAGCTATAGTGAGAACATGTTGGTGAATCATCAAATGCAAGATGAAGTTATTAAATAAAAAATTGAATTTTTGGCGAATTTTTAAATTTCCAATCACATTTGTTTATAAACATATTTTATTAAAACAGGTATAACTCGAGTTGTAGTTATTGAATATTGCTAAAAATTGTCAGCTATAGTGAGAACATGTTGGTAAATCACCAAATGCAAGATGAAGTTGCTAAATAAAAAATTGAATTTTTGGCGAATTTTCAAAATTCCAATTACATTTATTTATAAACATATTTTATTAAAGCAGCTATAAATCAAGTTATAGCTATTGAATATTGCTACAAATTGTCAGCTATAGTGAGAACATGTTGGTAAATCACCAAATGCAAGATGAAGTTGCTAAATAAAAAATTGAATTTTTGGCGAATTTTCAAAATTCCAATCACATTTATTTATAAACATATTTTATTAAAGCAGCTATAAATCAAGTTGTAGCTATTGAATATTGCTACAAATTGTCAGCTATTATGATAACATGTTGGTGAATCACCAAATGTAAGATGAAGTCCTTAAATTAAAAATTGAATTTTTGGCGAATTTTCAAAATTCCAATCAGAATTATTTATAAACATATTTTTTTAAAACCGCTATAACTCGAGTTGTAGCTATTGAATATTGTTAAACATTGTCAGCTATATTGAGAACATGTTGGTGAATCACCAAATGCAAGATGAAGTTGCTAAACAAAAAATTGAATTTTTGGTGAATTTTTAAAAATTTCAGTACATATTTTATTAAAATAGCTATAACTAGATTTGTAGCTATTGAATATTGCCACAAATTCTCAGCTATACTGAAAACATCTATATGAATCACCAAATACAAGTTGAAATTGTTAAAACAAAAAACTGTATTTTTGGCGAATCTAAAGCAGGACCATTTGTGTTGCAAAAAGATTTAGAAAAAATCCATAACCATTTTTGACTTTAAACATATCCCCCCAAAAAGTTGCTCATACTCAAATGGATTATCAGTAGGTTTTATGACTAACTAGTAGAACCATTAATGTTCCAAAAATATGTAGCAACAATCTAAGATCATTTTTGATTTCAAATAGATCTTTACAAAAAGTTGAACATGTCCAAACTCATTATTGGTGGGTTTTATGAAGAACTACCAATAAAAGGTGTGTATGTATGCATATAAAATAGTTTATTAATTATATATGTATTGTAACATTAGAATAGTACATAATAATAAACCGCATGTAAAAAGAAACTCAATATTATAATATAAACCTTAAAACTTAACACCGATTTGTTTTGTTTTTTTGTATTGTATATAAAAATTAAATATTTATTGCGCAGCCGCCGCCCGTGGTGGGCGGGACTAAATAAATGTGCGTTAAAAAGAAATATTTTAAAAGTGTATTTTGGAAGACTTTTAGTGTTTGCTCCTTCTGTTTTTGTGCACCACATGGCGGCGTTCGTGCATTTTCATGTGGTCATTCCGTGTGAACTTCTTCTTACAGATGCCACACTCGAAGTTCAGCACGATGCTGTGGGTGAGCAAGTGGCGTGGCCACGCGGTCTTCGAGCTGAGTGGTTTAGCGCATATGGGGCATGTGGTGGTGGCGGACGATTTGAATTGAATGTCGAATTTCTCCAGCTCGCTCGGCATGTAGCGTTTCTTCACGTTTCTGTGCTCGTACTTGTCATGGTTCACTAGGTCCTCTAGTGTGTGGTAGACTGAGCCGCACTGTTTGCAGATGTGGATGTCGAGGTCTTCGAGGATTATAGCGCTGTCCAGTTCGGAGTCGTCGATTTGAATGTCGCCCAACTCGGATTCCCCGATTATGGACTCCTGGTTGATTGATTTCGGGAGGAGGCGGGAGGATTTGATGCTTTTAATATCATCCTCGTCGTCCGTGGGTGCGCGCTGTGGGGGTTTAGAACCCCCAAAATGAGCCTCAAGGATCTCAGCTATATCGGGTAGCCGTTCGTTTTGTAATTTGAGACCGTCCACTTTAACTGTTGTTATTTCAACACGGTTTGCATCAAGATTGCGCGATGTTATTTCTAGAGCTGGCTGCGATTCATTTGCGTTTGTTTTGACCGTAATTGTATTATAATTTTCGCTTGCAACTATGGAAATTGATGTGTTATTAAGTAGCTCGTTAATATTTTTCAGTACGTCCGCCTTCGTTTGGTCGCTAAGACTATTAATGTTTTCCGAAACGGAGCCAGTGGTGATTACATTCGTATCGCCCTCTTTTTTAACAACATCGTCCTTTTTTTTCGGCTTGCGCCCCCGTTTCTTGGGTGTATGCACCAATTCATTGTTATTTATATTAACGACAATCTCAAAAGTCCCACCTGTAACATTGTTTTCCTTGTCTGATGTTGAGGGTTTTGCAAATGGGCTTGGAGTGCTTCGACCACCAGTTGAACATATGCTGAAATGCTTTTCCAAATCAGGCTTGTTGGCAAAGGCCCTGCAACAGCTTTTGCATGGGTAGAAAGTCTGTCCATCCTCTGCATAGAGGATGTCTGCTATATTACGAGGCGAACTGTTGATTGGAGAGCCTTCACTGGATGTTGATGGTGGTGGTGTTAGCACATCAATCTTGATTGGTGATGATTTTGGGGTCGCTTTACGTTTTCTTAAACCTGATGCCATTATCTAAAACCACAATATTTTGTTTTAATATAACCAAAGTTAATAACTAAACAGTCAATATTCATAAAATCATTTGCAACTTGTTGGTTATTTAGGTGCAAGTCTTTACTTTCATATAACACTCAATTCAGCATTTGAAAACATTCAAATATTAAAAATTATTAAGATATATGTACTGCTCAATTATATTCTCTAAAAATCTTTCACTTAAGAATGGGATCACATGTATACTCTTTTTATAACATTAATTTATGAATTTGTTTTTGATGTTTTAGCCAAAACTATGTAGCAGAATGTCATACAAATGTTTGCCTTCTTGCAACACACAATCGATATGGCAATATGACATTATGTGTCAAAGTTATGAAAAGTGACAATTGGAAATTAACTCGAGAGTTATCTCCTTTATACAACCAAGCCATATTCCAGTATCTTGATCTTTATTATTATTATATATTTATTATTGCATTAAGTAACTATTTAGTTATTTTTTCATTTATTTTATTCTATTTTTACACATTGCTTATGCTTTGTAAAATTTGACATATAACGAAATGAATTGGCACATTATATAATAAAATAATATAAAGCTTTCCTCTTTAAACATATTATGTATAATAATATCTTAGTATATTATTATAAATAATATGTTTAAAGAGGAAAACTCCAAATTTTTGGATTCGATAATGTGTCAACTAATTTCGAATATGTCAAATCGTTCCTTAACTATACATTTAATATCTTGTTTATTACGATTAGTATTGTAATTTTAATCATTACCAACAATAAACATAATTAAGTTAGAAAGAATTACACTTATTTAGTACAAAATAAACTAAGATTGCCTGCAATAATTGTAAACAAAAACAATCACATGCAACAGTTGTTTGGTGTACAAGGCCAAACAAACAAACTTTCTACAGCAAAACAAAAGCTATCTAATCAAAACCCCAGTAATTTGATTAATTTGATAAAATATCTCTTATCATATCCATCAAGTCGCTGCTACACAAACAAAGCGATTTTGTTTATAATTGGAAGCAGATATAAATATAAACAAACATAACCTACAAATATAAAGTTTGTGTAAAGTTTTTGGGTACTTACGCATAATTCCACAGCTGGCCGGGGGGTTCACAATGTTGGGCACTTGGGGCTTGCACGTTTCCAAACAAAAAGTTCCGAAATAAAAAGGGGTAAAAGGAAAATAAAAAGAAATTAAAAAGGAAAACAAGCGCCCCAGTTAGACGTAGGTCATAACACTGAGACGTGGCAGTGGGGGTAGACGCTACCCGCGACGCTTGACAACTTGGTTGCATACATACAATATTGTTGTAAGCAATATTCAATATTGTTATGATGGAAATAAAATCATAACGTGCATACTTTTGTAGCTACAATTCTGAAAATTGCTACAAATATACTTAATAAAGTAAGCAATAAGTAAAAAAATTGACACTCGTGTTATATTATTTAATCACGAGTTATATCTGTTTGAAACAAAATATATTTTATCACCTGATTTATATGACAGTGACATCAATAGACAAATAAAATCACAAAGTACGTACTTTTGTAGCTATAGATCTCAAATTTGCTATGAATGTACTTAATAATGTAGGCTATAAGTAAAAAAATTGACACTCGTGTTATATTATTTAATCACGAGTTATAGCTGTTTGAAACAAAATATATTTTATCACCTGATTTATATGACAGTGACATCAATAGACAAATAAAATCACAAAGTACGTACTTTTGTAGCTATAGATCTCAAATTTGCTAAGAATGTACTTAATAATGTAGGCAATAAGTAAAAAAATTGACACTCGTGTTATATTATTTAATCACGAGTTATAGCTGTTTGAAATAAAATATATTTTATCACCTGATTTATATGACAGTGACATCAATAGACAAATAAAATCACAAAGTACGTACTTTTGTAGCTATAGATCTCAAATTTGCTATGAATGTACTTAATAATGTAGGCAATAAGTAAAAAAATTGACACTCGTGTTATATTATTTAATCACGAGTTATAGCTGTTTGAAACAAAATATATTTTATCACCTGATTTATATGACAGTGACATCAATAGACAAATAAAATCACAAAGTACGTACTTTTGTAGCTATAGATCTCAAATTTGCTAAGAATGTACTTAATAATGTAGGCAATAAGTAAAAAAATTGACACTCGTGTTATATTATTTAATCACGATTTATAGCTGTTTGAAATAAAATATATTTTATCACCTGATTTATATGACAGTGACATCAATAGACAAATAAAATCACAAAGTACGTACTTTTGTAGCTATAGATCTCAAATTTGCTATGAATGTACTTAATAATGTAGGAAATAAGTAAAAAAATTGACACTCGTGTTATATTATTTAATCACGAGTTATAGCTGTTTGAAACAAAATATATTTTATCACCTGATTTATATGACAGTGACATCAATAGACAAATAAAATCACAAAGTACGTACTTTTGTAGCTATAGATCTCAAATTTGCTATGAACGTACTTAATAATGTAGGCAATAAGTAAAAAAATTGACACTCGAGTTATATTATTTAATCACGAGTTATAGCTGTTTGAAACAAAATATATTCTATCACCTGATTTATATGACAGTGACATCAATAGACAAATAAAATCACAAAGTACGTACTTTTGTAGCTATAGATCTCAAATTTGCTATGAATGTACTTAATAATGTAGGAAATAAGTAAAAAAATTGACACTCGTGTTATATTATTTAATCACGAGTTATAGCTGTTTGAAATAAAATATATTTTATCACCTGATTTATATGACAGTGACATCAATAGACAAATAAAATCACAAAGTACGTACTTTTGTAGCTATAGATCTCAAATTTGCTATGAATGTACTTAATAATGTAGGCAATAAGTAAAAAAATTGACACTCGTGTTATATTATTTAATCACGAGTTATAGCTGTTTGAAACAAAATATATTTTATCACCTGATTTATATGACAGTGACATCAATAGACAAATAAAATCACAAAGTACGTACTTTTGTAGCTATAGATCTCAAATTTGTTATGAACGTACTTAATAATGTAGGCAATAAGTAAAAAAATTGACACTCGTGTTATATTATTTAATCACGAGTTATAGCTGTTTGAAATAAAATATCTTTTATCACCTGATTTGTATGACAGTAACAACTGTAGACAAATAAAATCATAAAGTACGTACTTTTGTAGCTACAATTCTCAAATTTGCTACGAATGTACTTAGAAAAGCAAGCAATAAGTAAAAAAATTAACACTCGTGTTATATTTTTTAATCACGAGTTATACCTATTTCAAACAAAATATTTTTATTATTAATCAACGATTAAAGTGCTAATAGCTGTTTAAAGAGTATACCAATGCGTTGTAGTTAATGTCTCAAAATGTCTGTTCTTGCAGACCGTATAAATTGCGAATCTGCATGTATTACACCGTCTCTCTAATTGATTCGCGCTGTAAAACAATGCGCCTCTCCTTCATTCATCCATTTCGGAACGGGCAATTGATATGCGACGGGTGTTATAATTGTCGCAATAGGAATATTAAGGAGCTTGCATAATGGCAATAAAGAGCGCAAGTGTGTGTCCCATATTTGTCAACGCATTGTTATTTAGCATTGAGCACACCGCACAGACAGATATGCTAATCAAATTCATCAAAAGTTAACTTTTGGTTTTTGTTTTAATACATTACTTAGTACTCATATTTCTAAGTTTAAAAAAAAAAATTTCTACTGTTATTATTATGCTTATTTTTGATTTTATTTCTTTATTTACTGAATACTCCATTATATATATAAAATAAATATTATAAAGGTACATAGTGAGTGAGTGAGAAATTTTATCATAACATTCATATCATATATATTTCTACCTCACTATGTAGCTTTATGATATTTACTTTATATGTAGAATGAAGTATTCCGTAAATTAAGAAATAAAATAAAAATAATAATAATAATAGAAGAAATTTTTTTTTAAACTTACAAATATTAATACTAAGTCATGTATTAAAACAAAAAATAGTTAACTTGGATTAATTTACTTATATGTATAATGGAGTATTCCGCAAATAAAGAAATAACATTTAAAAAATAATAATAACAACAGTAACTTAAAAATATGAGTAATAGTAAGTGATACTAAGTGATGCAACAAAACAAAAAATAGATAATTTTTGAATAATAGTAGAAGGTAGATTACATCTAAATAAAAGTTAAATGTTAAGTCTTAAAACTAGTGAAATTGAAATAGCCAGTGTTTCTAAAACATTTCGGTACGGTACGTAATATGATTAAAAAATATTTACTAATTAAGTATAATATTTATGATTTAGTAGGTAATAGCAGTGATAACCAAAGTAGGGGTTGCGAAAAACATTTGGAGGGTCGTAAAAAAAATATTCAGATGGTCCTTTGAAGTAGAAAAAGGGTTATTTTCACTTAAAGATTCAAAAGGCCATCTGAATATTTTTTTCTGCGACCCTCCAAATGTTTTTCGCGACCCCTACTATAGTTATCACTACTATTGCCTACTAAATCATAATATTATACTTACTTATAATATAATACAATTACACGTAATTAATTATTAATCATATTTTTATGATGATTTATTATTACTAGATATAAATACTCAATAGAAAAAAGTGTTGATAAAATTCAACATTGCCCCCATCATACAAACTGCCCTTGCTCGCCACGAGCCACAGCGCCCAATTAATTGATTTTCCAGCAATTACCAATTGCAATGAGCCCACATATACCTCAATTCTTGATGATGATTTGCCGGCCACAAAGAACGCGAGAGTTGGCGGTGACCCGAAAACCAGGGCCGCACCACCGTTTGACCAAAAAAAAAAACATATAGTGGGGCGGCGGGATTTAAGCAAATTGCATACGGGCCCAGCTCTTATTATATAATTGCACGTTGTTCAATTACTCCGGTGGCCGCATAATGAGCGGGTTTAATTATCAATTGTGTGCGTTATTGCTACTGACAATTGTAAGTAATTTTTCAATCTATTGTTATTATTATTATATATATATATATATATATATATATATATATATATATATTATATTACGATAAAGAGGTTTATAGCATGTTGCAGGATTGAGGCAGGAGGAAGGTCCTTTTTAAAAATTAAGAACCCTACTGCCACAATCCTGAAATCCACTCGTTTTTCCTGTAATATTTTTTTTTGTTATTTCAATATTAATACAAATCTAGTTTAAGCAAAATTTCATATAAAATTTTTAGAGTGATGTAAACTTTTAGACATTACAAAACAGTCACGGCTCGCCATTTTTATACAACAGCGGCAAGGAAATTATTTCATCCCTTTTTGCGGCCTCATCATCCGCCGGCAATAATGGAAACGGTAATATTGAGGATTTACGGACAACACACGAAAAGAAACAAAGTGCACATCATATAGAGAAGGAAGAGGCGGAGTTTTTCAAACGAACTGGTAAGGTAGAAGTTGTAAGCTATAATGTTAATTTGTAATACCGAGTTCTAGACTTTTATACCGAATTCTAGGCTTTAATATACCCAGCTATAGGCTATGACATTGATTCTTACCCTTTACTATCAGATATTTGACTTTAAAGTCGAATTCTAGGCGTTAATACTGAGTTCTAGGCTCTAATACCGAAATCTAAACTTCTATACCGAGTTCTAGGCTTTAATATACCTAGCTATAGGCTATGACATTGTTTCGTAGCCTTTACTAACAGATGTTTGACTTTAAAGTCGAATTCTAGGTTTTAATACTGACTTCTAGGCTCTAATACCGAGATGTAACCTTCTATACCGAGTTCTAGGCTTTTAAATACCTAGCTATAGGCTATGACATTGATTCCTACCCTTTACTATCAGATATTTGACTTTAAAGTCGAATTCTAGGTTTTAATACTGACTTCTAGGCTCTAATACCAAGATCTAAACTTCTATACCGAATTCTAGACTTTAATATACCTAGCTATAGGCTATGACATTGTTTCGTAGCCTTTAAGATCAGATGTTTCATGTTAAAGTCGAGTTCTAGGCTTTATTACCAACTTCTAGGCTCTAATAGCGAGTTCTAAACTTTTATACCGAGTTCTAGGCTTTAATATACCGAGCTATAGGCTATGACATTGATTCGTAGCCTTTACTATCAGATGTTTCGACTTTCAACTGAAGTTGTAGGCTTTAATACCGAGTTGTAGGCTCTAATTCCGAGTTCTAGGCATTAAAACTAAGTTCTAGGCCGCTTTGATACACCGAGTTATAGGCTATAATGTCGATTTATATCCTTTACTATCGCATTTTTGACTTTAAAGCCAAGTTGTAGACTTTAATGCTGAGTTCAAGACTCTAACACATAATTCTAGGCTTTATTACCGCATTCTAAGCTTTAATACCGAATTCTTAGCTTTAATATATTCAAGTTGTAGGGTCTTTTTTATCATATATTTGACTTTTAAGTCGAATTCTAAGCCTTAATACTGAATTCTAGACTCTAATACCGCGTTATAGGCTTTAATACCGAGTTGCAGGCTTTAATATACCAAGCTGTAGGCTATCAATTTTCTTACTTTAAAGTTAAGTTGCAGGCTTGAATACCGAGTTCTAGGCCCTCATACCGAGTTGTAGGCTTGAATATCAAGTTCTAGTTCCTGATACCGAGTTGTAGGCTTGAATACCGAGTTCTAGGCCCTAATATCGAGTTGTAGGCTTTAATACCGAGTTCTAGGCCCTAATACCGAGTTGTAGGCTTGAATACCGAGTTCTAGGCCCTAATACCGAGTTGTAGACTTGAATACCGAGTTCTAGGCCCTAATACCTAGTTGTAAGCTTGAATACCGAGTTCTAGGCCCTAATACCGAGTTGTAGGCTTGAATACCGAGTTCTAGGCCCTAATATCGAGTTGTAGGCTTTAATACCGAGTTCTAGGCACTAATACCGAGTTGTAGACTTGAATACCGAGTTCTAGGCCCTAATATCGAGTTGTAGGTTTTAATACCGAGTTCTAGGCCCTAATACCGAGTTGCAGACTTGAATACCGAGTTCTAGGCCGTAATACCGAGTTGTAGACATGAATACCGAGTTCTAGCCCCTAATATCGAGTTGTAGGCTTTAATACCGAGTTCTGTGCCCTAATACCGAGTTGTAGACTTGAATACCGAGTTCTAGGCCGTAATACCGAGTTGTAGACTTGAATACCGAGTTCTAGGCCCTAATACCTAGTTGTAAGCTTGAATACCGAGTTGTAGCCCCTAATATCGAGTTGTAGGCTTTAATACCGAGTTCTGTTCCCTAATACTGAGTTGTAGGCTTGAATACCGAGTTCTAGGCCCTAATACCGAGTTGTAGACTTGAATACCGAGTTCTAGGCCCTAATACCTAGTTGTAAGCTTGAATACCAAGTTCTAGGCCCTAATACCGAGTTGTAGGCTTTAATACCGAGTTCTAGGCCCTAATACCGAGTTGTAGACTTGAATACCGAGTTCTAGGCCCTAATACCTAGTTGTAAGCTTGAATACCAAGTTCTAGGCCCTAATACCGAGTTGTAGGCTTTAATACCGAGTTCTAGACTCTAATACCTAGTTATAGGCTTAAATACCATGTTCAGAAGCTTTAATATCGATTTCTAGGCATTGCTACACGAGTTGGTCGATATATACCCTTGACTGCCAAATTGTTTGACTTTAAAGTCAAGTGGTAGGCTTTAATGATAAGTTAAAGACTCCAACAAACAATTCTAGAACAAGCCTAGAATTGTTTGTTGGAGTACGGTAATCCGCGTTCTAAGCTTTAATACATTCTTAGATTTAATATAAAGTTGTAGTAGTAGTAAATATAAGTTGTAGGCTATAATGTCGATTTGTAGCCTTTTTTTAATCATATATTTGACTTTAAAGTCGAATTCTAGGCCTTAATACTGAATTCTAGACTCTAATACCGCGTTCTAGGCTTTAATACCGAGTTACAAGCTTTGATATACCAAGCTGTAGACTATAATTTCGATTCGTACCCTTTCCTATTAATTTTCTTACTTTAAAGTTAAGTTGTAGGCTTTAATACTGAATTCTAGACTATATTAGAGCCTAGAATTCAGTATTAAAGACTACAATTTAACTTTAAAGTAAGAAAATTGATAGGAAAGGGTACGAATCGACATTATACCCTACAGCATGGTATATCAAAAGCTATTCAGTTCTATACTTTATTATCGCGTTCTAAGCTTTAATACCGAATTTTTGGATTTAATAAATCAAGTTGTAAACTATAATGTCGATTTGTTACTTTTACTATCAAATATTTGAGTTTCAAATCGAGTTGTAGGTTTGAATATAGAAATCTAGACTTTATTGACGAGTTTTAGGCTTCAATTCCGCGTCCTAAGCTTTAATACCAAGTTGTAGGCTTTGATATACCGAGTTCTAGGCTACAATATCGATTCATAGTTTTTAATCTTCAATGTATGACTTTAATGTTAAGCTGTAGGCTTTAATACCGAGTTCTAGCCTCTAAAATCGAGTTCTAGGCTCTAAAACCGAGTTCTAGGCTCTAAAACCGAGTTCTAGGATTTAATACCGTGTTCTAGACTTTAATACCGTGTTCTAAAATTGAATACCGATTTCTAGGTTTCTATACACCGAGGCTATAATGTCTATTTATACCCTTCACTACAACATTATTGACTTTTAACTCGAGTTGTAGGTTTTAATAACGACTTCTAGGCTCTAATATCGAGTTCTAGACTTTAATACCATGATATAAGCTTTAATACCGATTTCTAGGGATCGATTATAAACTGTAATGTTAATTCATAGTCTTTCCTATCGATTTTTTTGCTCTAAAGTCGAGTTCTAGGCTTTAATACCGAGTTCTAGGCTCTAAAACCGAGTTCTAGTATTTAATACCGTGTTCTAAGCTTTAATTATTATTAATACCTAATTCTATGAATTGTTACACCGAGTTTTAGGCTATAATATCGATTTGTTTCACTTGAAAATCGAGTTGCAGGATTGAATTCCGAGTTCTAGGCCCTAATACTGAGTTCTAGACTTTATATACCGTGTTCTAAAATTGAATACCGGTTTCTATATACCGAGCTGTATTCTATAATATTAATTTATAGCCTTCACTACCCAATTTTTGACATTAAACTTTAAGTTGTAGGCTTTAATAACGAGTTCTAGGCTCTAATACCGAGTTCTAGCTTCTGATATACCGAGTTATAGGCAATAAGATCGATTGGTAGCCTTAACTATAAAATTTTTGACTTTGAAATCGAGTAGTAGGCTTTAATACTGAGTTCTAGGGTCTAATACCGAGTACTAGCTTTCTAATATAGCGAGTTATAGGCAATAATAACGATTGGTAGTCTTTACTATCAAATTCTTGACTTTGAAGTGGAGTTGTAGGCTTTAATGCCAAGTTTTAGGCTCTAATACCGAGTTTTAGCTTCTGATATACCGAGTTATAAGCAATAAGATCGATTGTTAGCCTTTACTATCAAATTTTTGACTTTGAAATCCTGTTGTAGACTATAATCTGGATTTATAGCCTTAAGTATCGAATTTTTGACTATAAAGTTAAGCTGTAAGCTTTAATACTGAGTTTTAGGTTCTAATACCGAATTCTAGCCTTTGATATACCCAGTTATAGGCAATGGCATTGATTCGTAACCTTTGCGATAACATTTTTTAGTTTAAAATCGTGTTGTAGACTATACTACTGAGTTATAAGTTCAAATACCGAATTCTAGGCTATAATATGCCATGTTGTAGGCAGTAACATTGCTTCATGGCCTTTACTATCAGATTTTTGACTTTAAAGTCAAATTCTAGGCTTTAATATTCAGTTCTAGACTCTAATTCCGAGTTCTAGGCTTTAATATATCGAGCTATAGGCTATGACATTGTTTCGTAGCCTTTACCATCAGATGTTTGACTTTAAAATCGACTTGTAGGCTTTAATACCGAGTTCTAGACTTTACTACCGAGATATAGGGTTTTATACACGGAGTTATAGGTCATGCCATTAATTCGAAGTCTTTACTATCAAATTTTTGACTTTATTGTCGAGTTGTAGGCTTTAATACTTAGTTCTAGGTTCTAATAGCAAGTTGTAAACTTTAATTCCGATTTTTGGGCTTTTATATACTGAGTTATATATATATATATATATATATATATATATATATATATATATATATATATATATATATATATACAACATTGATTTGTAGCCTCTAATATTAAGTTTTTACTTTTAAAGTTGAGTTGTAGGCTTTAATATTGAGTTCTAGGCTCTAATACCGAGTTCTGGACAATAACCGAGTTCTAGGCTTTAATATACCGTGTTTTAGGAAATAACATCAATTCGTAGACTTTAATATTAAATTTTTGAATTTAAAGTCGACTTGTAGGCTCTAGTACTTAGGTATAGGTTCTAATACCGAGTTTTAGATTTATCTACCGAGTTGTAGACTTTGATATAGCAAGTTATAGGCAATAATTTTGATTCGTAGCCTTTCATATGAAATTGTTGACCTTAAAACTATATTGTGAACTTTAATACTGAGTTCTAGGCTTTAATACCGAGTTCTAGACTTAAATACCGAGTTCTAGGATTTAATATACCGAGTTATAGGCTGTAACATCAATTTTTAGCCTTTACTATGAATTTTTTTATTTTAAAATCGAATTGTAGGCTTTAATACTGAGTTCTAGATTCTAATACCAAGTTCTAGACCTTAATACCGAGTTCTAGGCTTTAATATACCAAGTTGTAAGCTGTAACATCGATTAGTAGCTTTTACAATGGAATTTTTAACTTCAAAGTCAAGTTGTGGGCTTTAATATCGAGTTCTAAGCTGTAATACCGAGTTATAAATTTTAATACCGAGTTTTAACCATTGGTATACGAAGTTGTAGGCTATAATATTGAATCGTTGCCTTTATACTATAAAATTTTAGACTTTAACGTCGAGTTGTAGGTTGTATTACTGAATTCTCGGCTCTAATACCGAGTTCTGGACGTTAATACTGTATTTTAAGCTTTGGTATAGACAGTTATAGGCTATAACATCGATTCAAAGCCTTTTACTTTTAAATTTTTGACTTTACAGTCGAATAGTAGGCTTTAATACTGACTTCTATGCTCCAATACTGACTTCTATGCTCTAATATCGCGTTCTAGACTATTATACCGAGTTCTAGGCTCTAATATACCTAGCTATAAGCTATGACATTAATTCTTAGCCTTTACTATCAGATGTTTGACTTTAAAGTCGAGTTGTAGGCTTTAATACCGAGTTCTAGGCTCTGATACCGAGTTCTAGACTTTACTACCGAGTTTTAGGCTTTCACATACAAAGTTATATGCTATGCCATTAATTCGTAGCCTTTACTATCAAATTTCAGACTTTAAAGTCGAGTTGTAGGCTTTAATACTTAGTTCTAGATTCTAATACCGAGTTGTATACTTTAATACCGATTTTTAGGCTTTGATATACCGAGATATAGGCTATAATATCAATTTGTAGCCTTTACTATTCAATTTTTTAATTTTAAAATTAAGTTGTAGGCTTTAATATTCAGTTCTAGGCTCTAATACCGAGTTCTGGGCAATAATATCAAGTTCTAGGCTATAATATACCAAGTTGTAGGCTGTAAGATCGATTGGTAGCCTTTACCATCAAATTTTTGACGCCGAGTTCTAGATTTTAATACTAAAACAGAGTTCTAGACTTTTATACCGACTTCTTGGCTTCGGTATACCGAGATTTAGACTTTGGTATACCGAGTTGTAGGCTATAACATCGATTCGAGTCTTTACAATCAAATTTTTGACTTTAAAGTCGAATTGTAGGCCTTAATCCTGAGTTCTAGGCTCTAATACCGATTTTTGGATATTAATACCGAGTTCTAGGCTTTAATATACCGAGTTATAGGCAATAACATTGATTGGGGTAGCCTTTACTACCAAATTTTTAACTTTAAATTCGAATTGTGGGCTTGATACATAGTTCTACATTCTAAGACCGAATTCTAGACTTTAAAACCGAGTTCTAAGCTTTAGTATACTGAGTTCTATGCGTTGATATACCGAGTTCTATGCTTTGGTATACCGAGTTCTAGGCTTTGGTATACCCAGTTCTAGGCTTTGGTATACCGAGTTCTAGGCTTTGGTATACCGAATTCTAGGCTTTGGTATACCGAGTTCTGGGATTTGGTATACCGAGTTCTAAGCTTTAGTATACCGAATTCTAGGCTTTGGTATACCGAGTTCTAGCCTTTGGTATACCGAGTTCTAGGCTTTGGTATACCTAGTTCTAGGCTTTGGTATACCGAGTTCTAGCCTTTGATATACCGAGTTGTAGGCAATAACATTGATGTGTAGCCCTTATCATCAAATTTTATGTTTAGATAAATCCGAAACTGCTCGCAACGAAGCCTCACCGGGCATAGTCCAAAAAAAGTTGGGAAAACTCCTCACCAAACTGCAACTATTTTCAACCGTCCGCCACGCGCTGACCTCACCGAAATCGGTGGAAATCGAGTTCAGCAATGAGGACGAAAACGAAGTCGACAGGGACGTGCGCAACGCGAGCAACGTGTACAAAGTGAGCACCGGCAACCGCTTCCAACTCTTCCCCCCCGATAACGAAACCAGTGGAGAGTCAGACAATCAGAACGAGGGCAATAAATTAAGTCTTGCAAATGGATCAATTGGAGTATACGTTATGGAACTTCTCGGTGGAATAGCTACGTTGATTTATGGGGCTGCACTACAAGTGGCGAATGCGGTGGGCTCAACACCACCAAGCAATTCGGTTGAATGAACATTGTACTACTATTTTCAATAAATATATTTATATAACAATAACCACAACCCTACATTTCTGTATGCTTTAACAATGAAGCAGATGAATTATAATATATAATTATATAAATTATCATCTTCTTCATTGCATATGAAATCTATTTGTATCGTCAACCATCTTCCAGATCGCTGCACGAAAAGCAGCAGATAAGGTGCAGATCATGTTGCTGATTGCCGACGTCTTTGAAGGATAAGGCACAAGAAGATGAAGAACCATCTTCCAGGCTTCATGTGTCTTAAAGCAAACTGAAAATGAATGTTTGGTAGAACATAATCATTAATGTTCTGTTTGCTTTAAGATACATGAAGCCTGAAAGATGGTTGAAGATACAAATAGATTTCATATTCAATGAAGGAAGATGATTCATCTTCTTCATTGAATATGAAATCTATTTGTATCTTCAACCATCTTTCAGGCTTCATTTATCTTAAAACAAACAGAAAATGAATGTTTGGGGTAGACACAGTCATTAATTTTCTGTTTGATTTAAGATACATGAAGCCTGAAAGATGGCTGAAGATACAAATAGATCAATTTTGAAGCTTCTAGTGCATGGACACTATAAAAGCTTCACATTACGTTACATCAAAAAGAGTGAACAACTTTTTTTGGTTCTGTTTTAATGGTTGTATCTCTAAAACAAGTGAAGATATCATAGCCTACAACTTTTCAACATAAGCCTCTTTCGTTTATGGTCCGAGAACCGTTCCGGGCTGTTCTAAGCTAGCCCAAAACAGCTCCTGAACGATAAATACAAGCTATGGCCGCTTGTATTTATCGTTCGGGAGCTGTTATATGATAAATACAAGCGGCCATAGCTTGTATTTATCGTTCAGGAGCTGTTTTGGGCTAGCTTAGAGCAGCACCGAGTGGTTCTCTAACCATAAACGAAAGAGGCTTATGTTGAAAGGTTGTGGGCCCAAAACGGTTTTCGAACTATAAATGAAAGAGACTTATGTGATGAATCATCAATATCTTACTAAGGTTTTAAAAGAATTTCATCAAAATTCCTTCTTCAATTTTGTTTTACTACTAATTGAGATATATTTGGAAATCATATAAACATTTGGATTTAAGAAAAATGTATCAAATGTACATCTAACATTATTCACTAACCTTTTCACAACTGCTGTGGTCCTAATTACAGCTTTCTTTCCATCAATTTGATACACATTACAATTCTGTAAATGGCTATCGACCATCAGGTACTTCTGCTGTATGGTAGTGTATGTGTAAGTGCTTGTTCATATTTATGATATTTTTTCCAAATCAATCCAATCACCCAAAACTCAAATATTGGTTTTGTCTTGCCTGGGCATGCATGCATCATACTGCAATATAAATTATATATTAAAAGTCATACTTCAATATACTTTTTCCAGCAAAATTTCATTACAATTCACTCTCAAATTATTATTATCATAAATAATTACGAAAATAATACTTGATTTAAATTCAAAACAATACAGATAGAGTATATTAATATAGGCAACTTTGTTTCATGCATGCAACCATTCCAGTATCATTTAGATTTCATAAGTTAAGTACAAATATAGGCAACTTCTTTAACTTCTGAAATCTAAAATGCACTCAAATGGTTGCATACAATAAAACTGTATAGAGAACCCTCTATACAGTTTTATTGTATTGTTCTTCTAATACCCAACTTCTCTTCAAGGCGGACTTAAATATACTAATAATACCGTCAGTTTATACTCCTTGGAAATGTATGCCAGCCTTGAGGCGTTGGGCGTCGAAGCTGTGGCCCAACGCCTCAAGGCTGGCATACCTTTACAAGAATGCATTTCGTTTATCACTGTGAGCTGGTACGGGCTTATTGTTTCTTATTCTATTTGCCGCTTCCGATGCGCATAATTCTACCTCGGCCCTTACAACCGATACCTGAGCGATACTGCAGGCCATGGGGGCGACTAGCAATGATAAACCATGCTAAACGAAAGCGCCTAGGGTGTATAAACTAACGGTATACCGATAGCCAACATTTGAATACAGATGCATTCATACAGTCATCAACAGTCTTCAATTATATGAGGAACATTTTTGTGCGACGATAAAAAACTTGGGCATTAGAGGGTTTTTTTGTTTTTCGGTGAGCCATTAGACTACTTGCCCACAAAAACGCTTGCATACGATACCGGTATAGTATCGGATACAAGCGTCTTTATGGGCAAGTAGTCTATGGCTCACCGAAAAACAAAACAGCAGTAAATCACCCCATGTCAAATGTCACTTAAAACCCGGATACAAATTAAAATCATGCTTAACCTGTACCCCCCATTAGCTAACCGCATTAACTTAGCGCAACAACACTATGTAAATAAATTAACAGACACTTACCAAATAATTTAACAATTCTAACCACTAAATTTTCCCGCTCCCCAACGCAGCGTCCTTTCACCTTGAAATATTCGGACAGACTGCCAATCTCAGGCCAATAACAGAGCTCGATTCAAATCTAAGCGCGCCGCGCATGCGCTTTTGGCGGCTATCATGCAGTGTTGCCAAACCTCCTTATGTCAAATTTAAATTAAAATACAATTTTAATTAAAAATAACACCCTACAATCCCAAACTAATACGATATTAATAATCAGCGATTTTTTCCCTTTAAATAGCTATATTTTGTACACAAATTTGAGACATGTATAATTTTTTATGTTATAACTAAATTTTGTTAATTAAACCCTTGTTCGGGTTATAATTAGCTGTAAGTTTAGTAAAATGCGCGTCGTTTGCCACCTGAAACGCACTGTTTAAATGTTTAATTAATACCATAAGTTGAAATGAAAATCAATTCTTAGGTTATGTGAGAAATTGCCGGATAATTTTGTTATAAAACGTTTTTGAGGGCTGTAAAGCGTGCTAGTGGCTTTTTTAGGCTAAATATACCCTATAAACTACTTTCATATGGTAGCAATCACCTAACAAAAACTTTATATATTTGTCAAATTATGTTAAAATATATTTTTATTTAATTCAACCCTCTAGCAGCTGTTTAAAAACGTTTACAAGCTTAAATATGGCTTTTATATAGTTTATTTCATTAGTTTCAAGACATTAATTTAGATATTATAGTGTATTAATCATATTTATAGAAAATTAATGTTCGGAAAACATATATTTCACTATATGGGGCTTATTGAGGATGCTCAATTCTTTCAAACATTGTAATCCAATTAGCTAGACTGTATTAATTGATTAAAACTAATATTTAACTAATTTGAACCATACAAATAAAATTAAACTTAAAATTTATAACTCGGACAGTTGTTATACATATATATTTGTGTTAAAAACAAAGATTTTTGTATGATAGGGGTTTTAAATATTGTAATCCAATTAGCTACACTATATAAATTGATTATAACTAATATTTAACTAATTTAAACCATACAAATAAAATTAAACTTCAAATTTGTAACTCGGACAACTGTTATAATTGATTATTTGTGTTAAAAACAAAGATTTTTGTATGATAGGGGCTTTAAATATTGTAATCCAATTAGCTACACTATATAAATTGATTATAACTAATATTCAACTAATTTAAAGCTTACAAATAAAATTAAACTTTAATTTTGTTCTTTCTTGAAACAAAAAATGCAGGTAAAGTCCTAGTTGGGTAAGAGTTACAGAAAAAAGTTAGTAAAATAATCTGTTTGGAATACAATTTTATAATCATATACGAATTGTTTAAAAAAAAAATCAAAAATATTAAAAAATCGTTGTAGGTAAAGTGCTATTTTGGAGAGAAATAGCGAAAAATGTTATTAAGATAAACTGTTCAGATGCTTAAATCATGAGTATATAGTAAGTTTCATAATTTTCAAATATATTTTGAAAAACAAAAAATATTGAAAAATCATTGTAGGTAAAGTCCTATTTTGACAAGATATAATGAAAAATGTTATTAGGATAAAATATTCAATTACTTCAGTCTTGAGTATGTAGCAAGTTTTATAAATTTCGTCCGTACTTGTCATAAAAACAATTTTTTTTCTAAAAATCGTTGTAGGTAAAGTAGTGTTTAGGAAAGAAATAGCGAAAAATGTTATTAGGATAAACTGTTCATATGCTTAAATCATGAGGGTATAGTAAGTTTTATAATTTTCTAACATATTTGTAAAAACAAAAAATATTCAAAAATCATTGTAGGTAAAGTAATATTTAGGAAAGAAATACTGAAAAATGTTATTAGGATAAACTGTTCAGTTACTTCAATCATGAGTATATAGCAAGTTTCATAAAATTCATCCATACTTGTGATAAAAACAAAAAATATTGAAAAATCATTGTAGGTAAAGTCCTATTTTGGAAAGAAATACTGAAAAATGTTATTAGGATAAAATATTCAGATACTTCAATCATGAGTATATAGCAAGTTTCATAAAATTCATCCATACCTGTAATAAAAACAAAAAATATTGAAAAATCATTGTAGGTAAAGTCCTATTTTGAAAAGAAATACTGAAAAATTTTATTAGGATAAACTGTTCAGATGCTTAAATCATGAGTCTCCAGTGAGTTTCATAATTTTCTAAAATATTTGTAAATCCAAAAAATATTCAAAAATCATTGTAGGTAAAGTACTATTTTGGAAAGAAATATTGAAAAATGTTATTAGGATAAACTGTTCAGATGCTTAAATCATGAGGGTGTAGTAAGTTTTATAATTTTCTAACATATTTGTAAAAACAAAAAATATTCAAAAATCATTGTAGGTAAAGTACTATTTTGGAAAAAAATACTGAAAAATGTTATTAGGATAAACTGTTCAGATGCTTAAATCATGAGGGTATAGTAAGTTTTATGATTTTCTAACATATTTGTAAAAACAAAAAATATTGAAAAATCATTGTAGGTAAAGTACTATTTTGGAAAAAAATACTGAAAAATATTATTAAGATAAAATGTTCAGATACTTCAATCTTGAGTATATAGCAAGTTTCATAAAATTCATCCATACTTGTGATAAAATCAAAAAATATTGAAAAATCATTGTAGGTAAAGTACTATTTTGAAAAGAAATACTGAAAAATTTTATTAGGATAAACTGTTCAGATGCTTAAATCATGAGTCTACAGTAAGTTTCATAATTTTCTAACATATTTGTAAATCCAAAAAATATTCTAAAATCATAGTAGGTAAAGTAATATTTTGGAAAGAAATACTGAAAAATGTTATTAGAATAAAATGTTTAGATACTTCAATCATGAGTATATAGCAACTTTCATCCATTTGTAATAAAAACTAAAAAATTTTAAAAATAATTTTAGGTAGTCTTATTTTAAGGAAAGATACTGAAAAATGTTATTAAGATAATCTGTTTAGATGCTTAAATCATGAGAACATAATAAGTTTCATAATTTTCAACAATACTTTTCAAAATGAATGCAATATAACCTCAATTTGTAATGTCAAAATGACAACATAACCTCATAAATGTCAAACCTGTCTTTTTGTTTCTTTCCAGAGCAACCTCAACTAAAAAATAAATGATATATTATTTTTGAGTGGAGTTTACCTAAAAAAATTCTTTCAAAGCACAAAGTTTCGGATCCTGTAAAAGAAATAACTGAATTAAATATGCAAACCTTTTTTGTCTAAATACGTATTTATTTATCTTAATCATGGCTGACAAACATTACTAACATCTCAAAATTCCCAATCAAAAAATTAACTTCTCTCGTTCTTTTGAGATTCGACAAATAAATGGGGGGCCTACAACTCCACAATCATACAAAAGTAAAATACTTAAAACCTATCCATCCACAATGATAAACTAACGTAGTGAATAAAATATCTGGCGCCATTTCTTTCATATATAAAAGAGCGCGGCCGCGAGCCGTCCAAAACTAAAAGCGGATTGTTAAAAAATAATTTAAATACACTTAAGAGAGATAAAAATTAGTTGTGTGAGGGGTGTGTGTTAGGCGGCTATACAAGAAAAATAAAATGGCACAATGGGGTTGTGTAATGGGGTGGCGTACTGATTTGACTCGCGGCCGAGCGTTACTCTTTGTAGTTTTATTTTTTTTTTAGTATTTTGTGTTTTATGTAATTTTTTACAAGGTGATTTAGGGCGCGACTTGCTTATTCGTCCTCCTCCTCTTCTCCCTCTTCGTTGGCGTCGTTCTCCTCGCCGTCCTCATCGCCGGAGTCCTTTGGTGCTGCCTTCTTTGGCCTGCCACGACGTCCTAAATAAATACAAACAAAAAACACGTTATTTATTTGCAATATTTGAAAAATGTAGTAGGTAAAGTGTAATTTATATAGAAATTATTGCAAAAATTTATTTATATAAAATGTTTATAATGAAATAATATGACTATATGCAAAATTTCATAAAAATGCAATTAAAAAAGTTCAAAATTTTGAAAAATATTTCAGGTAAAGTGGAATTTATACAAAAATTATTGCAAAAACTTATTTAGATAAAATGTTTATAATAAAATAATATAACTATATGCAAAATTGCATAAAAATGCAATTAAAATGAAAAAAAAAAGTTAAAAATTTTGAAAAATGTTTCAGGTAAAGTGTAATTTATATTGAAATTATTACAAAATTTTACTAAAATAAAATGTTTATTATAAAGTAATATGATTATATGCAAAATATCATAAAAATGCAATTGAAATGAAAAAAAAAGTTCAAAATTTTCAAAATTGTTTCAGGTAAAGTATAATTTATATTGAATTTATTACAAAATTTTACTAAAATAAAATGTTTTTTATAAAGTAATATGATTATATGCAAAATTTCATAAAAATGCAATTAAAAAAGTTCAAAATTTTGAAAAATATTTCAGGTAAAGTGGAATTTATATAGAAATTATTGCAAAAACTTATTTAGATAAAATGTTTATAATGAAATAATATAACTATATGCAAAATTTCATAAAATTACAATGAAAATGAAAAAAAGTTCAAAATTTTGAAAAATGTTTCAGGTAAAGTGTAATTTATACAGAAATTATTGCAAAAATTTATTTAGATAAAATGTTTATAATGAAGTAATATGACTATATGCAAAATTTCATAAAAATGCAATTAAAATGGAAAAACAAGTTCAAAATTTTGAAAAATGTTTCAGGTAAAGTGTAATTTATATTGAAATTATTACAAAATTTTACTAAGATAAAATGTTTATTATAAAGTAATATGATTATATGCAAAATATCATAAAAATGCAATTGAAATGAAAAAAAAGTTCAAAATTTTCAAAATTGTTTCAGGTAAAGTATAATTTATATTGAATTTATTACAAAATTTTACTAAAATAAAATGTTTTTTATAAAGTAATATGATTATATGCAAAATTTCATAAAAATGCAATTAAAATGAAAAAAAAAAGTTCAAAATTTTGAAAAATGTTTCAGGTAAAGTGTAATTTATATTGAAATTATTACAAAATTTTACTAAGATAAAATGTTTATTATAAAGTAATATGATTATATGCAAAATATCATAAAAATGCAATTGAAATGAAAAAAAAGTTCAAAATTGTTTCAGGTAAAGTATAATTTATATTGAATTTATTACAAAATTTTACTAAAATAAAATGTTTTTTATAAAGTAATATGATTATATGCAAAATTTCATAAAAATGCAATTAAAATGAAAAAAAAAGTTCAAAATTTTGAAAAATATTTCAGGTAAAGTGGAATTTATATAGAAATTATTGCAAAAACTTATTTAGATAAAATGTTTATAATGAAATAATATAACTATATGCAAAATTTCATAAAATTACAATGAAAATGAAAAAGTTCAAAATTTTTAAAAATGTTTCAGGTAAAGTGTAATTTATACAGAAATTATTGCAAAAACTTATTTAGATAAAATGTTTATAATAAACTAATATGACTATATGCAAAAGTTCAAAAAAAAATTCAATTAAAATGAGAAAAAAAGTTCAAAATTTTGAAGAAAAAATTTCAGGTAAAGTGTGATTTACACAGAAATTATTACAAAATTTTATTAATATAAAAGGTTTATTATGAAATAATATGACTATATGCAAAATTTCATAAAAATGCAATTAAAAAAGTTCAAAATTTTGAAAAATGTTTCAGGTTAAGTGTAATTTATACAGAAACTATTGCAAAAACGTATTAAGATCAAATGTTTATATTAAAATAATATAACTATATGCAAAATTTCATAAAAATGCAATTAAAATGGTTAAAAAAGTTCAAAATTTCAAAAAACATTCCAGGTAAAGTGAAAAAGTTAATTTCATAAAATTACAATTATGAAAAATTAATAAGTTATACTTAATTTTGAAGCTAGAAGCATGAAGAATGCTAAACTAAATTAAAATTTTTCAAAATACAAAAATTTAATTTATTACGATTGATTTAATGAAGAATATCTGAATGAAAATAACTTTCTTTGGGCGTAATTTCACAAATTAGTTTTTCCTGTGAAGTTAAATTAAATACAAAGTGATTATACTCCTCTAAACTTCTCGCTTCATCAATACAAAAGCCTTCAAGTTGACAATTATAAAAATAGAAGTTTTTTGTATAAAGAATTGTATTTACCTGTGGTTTTGCCAGCCTTGGGTTTAGCTGGGCTCTTCTTCTTGGTGGAGCCCTTTGGTCTGCCACGTCCCCTCTTTGCTGGGACAGGGCTATCAGCATCGTTGTCCCCACTGTCAGTGCCAGGAGCAGGCTTGGTCTCTTTGCGCGCCCTTTTCTTTGGCTCTACTGCGGCTTTCTCTGCGTTTGCCTTGCGGCCGCGCTTTGAGGGTGCTGCGTCGTCAGACATGTTTAAAATGTGTTGTGTGGTTGGTCTAAATGGACTGGAAAATCAGCAGACAGCAACTGAAAAAAGAAACTTGTTTTATTATGGCACTAGTGACTAAAAATGGTCAGGATTGGTTGTTAATTTTAAAGAGAATTTATATAAATTCAGCAAGTAACAAGTGAATATTTCTGTATTATTGGAATAATACAGAAATATTCACTCGTTACTTGCTGAATTTATATAAATTCTCTTTAAAATTAACAATCAAACCAAACTATACCTATTCAGTGTTTCTAAAAGTCCAAACAATCATCTACAAATGTTTTAACCAACCAAACTATCAAATGAAAGAAAATTCAAGTAATATTCCAACGTAATGGTTGCATATAAGAAATTTTCAAAGCGAATTAATACTAACAACAAAATTAATGTGCTGGAGATAATTTTAAGCATAATATAGTCAAATGAATTAATATATTAACCTAAAACATATTTAAATTTGGCGGGTAAAGCAAGCATAGTGATTGGGGCGGCTACAAATATGGCGGCAAAACCCAAGCTTGGCTGATTGTGGACAAACGGCTGGTACGAATTAATTTTCGGCGGGATAATCAAATAAAACGTGTTTTTCGATTAAAATATGATGGAAGCATATAGAAAAAATTTGGGGGAGACTTACAAATTGAACACAAACAGCCGCGTGAAACAAACAACGGCTCGTCAGCCATGTTGTTCATAAAACAATCCCGATAAGCAAACAAAATGCTATCAATTACAAAACAATGATTTTATTACTGGATTCCAATTGTGAATAAAATGTTTAATCGCGTTGATTAGAGCAATGTAAATAATAACTGAGGCGTCGTATGAAAGGCAGAAGGCCTGTTGTTGTTATGGCTTGGGTTTTGGCGTCACCCAAGCCTCGCGAAAATCTCACAAAGTACAAAAGGCACGACGGTAAAATCACTTGAAATCACACGAGCACATATAACTACAGCAGTAGATCACTAAATATTTATAATAAATTGTTTAAATAAATATATTTACTTGAGGGCTACTGGAGGCACCGGAGATGTTCACACCACAACAGTCGGGAAGAAAGTGAGGCTAGGAAGCGTGCCGCGTCGGTTTTAGGAGGGAAAAAGGCGCCAACACACAATGGAGAGCGAGAGAGAGAGAGGAAGAGGGATGCGGGCCCCCAATTAACGAAAACCGTACAAAATGCGTTCACACGGAGGGGCGGTGGCGGGAAAACGACAATAATAAAAAATAAACGAACACGCTTGAAATTTCCAAACCACCCAAAGCACCCCATGCACACAACAACAAAAAAAACACTCACAAAAAGGCGCCATTTACAAATTCCCACTACACACATAAAATATACACGTCTATCAAATATTTTCCAACCGAATCCCGCCAAGCCACCCCCCGTAACACCCAGCCAGCATACAGCCCTAAAAATCCCCGTTATTTTGCAACCACCCCCGCCAATCTCACCCCAACACAGCCCCGGGAATTAATTTCCAAACATACAAACATAATTTTCGGGCCCACGGCTGGCGTGATCGCGCCGCCATGTCGTGTGGACGGCCCGAGCACACACAGACACGCCATAAATTCTACCGCTGCAAGTACGCCGCCGCCGCCAGCCAGCCGCCCCCACTAAATTACCGCCCGAAAACTATTATTTTAATAAAAATACCGCGCCCGCCAAATAAATTCGCCCGATTTTATATTAATTTTAGAGGATGAAATTAAATGTCGACTTACCTCGGCTTGTGCACAAACAAGTATGCGGTTCGGCGGCGTTCCCGCAGGGGGCGTTCAGGGCGGCGGGAAAAAGACCAACCAATCACAGGGAAGCGCGCGAAAATTAGAATATTTAAATTTAATAACCGTTTTTATTGAGGTATATACTAATAAAACTATTGTAGGTGCGTTATATATAAATTTATAACGCTAAAAATGTTCTTTTTAATTCACACGATTGTATTATATGGGGTTATGGGGTGAGTGCAATTTATTACCCTACAATTGCAGCTGTACAGGCATTTTCTACCTGCTTTTTTTTATGTTAGGATATTTCCCACACCGGAAAGTATCACGGTTATAGGTACCCCTAAAATCCTTTACATAAACACCCTAGTATGGTCATACAGTTATAATTTAGTAAAAACAAAATGTATATCAAAAAAACTTAATATATCTAAAAACAATACATATATTTCAAAATAACTTATTGTAAAGAGCTAGAGCATACAATTATCTTTATTTTGGTATATAAACGAAATTTCTAGTGATTACCATAAAGAAGTTATATAAGAAAAACGATGGTTACATATATAATTCAATATATTTCGAAAACTATTAAGGGTAGCTAAAAATCTTATTAAGATATTTTATAGAGGTTCAAATTGTTGATAATATTTAGTTATAAATAAAATTTCTATGAAGTACTATAAAAAAGTTATATACAAAAAAATATAAAAAAACATACTTTTTTCAAAATATTTCGAAAATAATTGAAGTTAGATAAAAATGTTATTAAGATATTTTATACAGGTTGTAATTATTGACAATATTTTGTTATAAATAAATTTTGTATTAAGTGCATTAAAAAAGTTATATTCAAAAAATTATAAAAAAACATACTTTTTTCAAAATATTTTGAAAACAATTGAAGTTAGATGAAAATCTTATTAAGATATTTTATATAGGTTGTAATTATTGACAATATTTTGTTATAAATATATTTTGTATTAAGTGCATTAAAAAAGTTATATTCAAAAAATGATAAAAAAACATACATTTTTCAAAATATTTCGAAAACAATTGAAGTTAGATGTAAATGTTATTAAGATATTTTATACAGGTTGTAATTATTGACAATATTTTGTTATAAATAAATTTTGTATTAAGTGCTATAAAAAAGTTATATACAAACAATAATAGAAAAACGTACTTTTTTGAAAATATTTTGAAAACAATTGAAGTTAGATGAAAATCTTATGAAGATATTTTATACAGGTTATAATTATTGACAATATATTGTTATAAATTAATTTTGTATTAAGTGTTATAAAAATGTTATATACAAAAAATTATAAAAAAACATACTTTTTTCAAAATATTTTGAAAACAATTGAAGTTAGATGAAAATCTTATGAAGATATTTTATACAGGTTATAATTATTGACAATATTTTGTTATAAATAAATTTTGTATTAAGTGCTATAAAAAAGTTATATACAAAAAATGATAAAAAAACTTACATTTTTCAAAATATTTCGAAAAAAATTGAAGTTAGATGAAAATGTTATTAAGATATTTTATACAGGTTGTAATTATTGACAATATTTTGTTATAAATAAATTTTGTATTAAGTGCTATAAAAAAGTTATATAGAAAAAATTATAAAAAAACATACTTTTTTCAAAATATTTTGAAAACAATTGAAGTTAGATGAAAATCTTATTAAGATATTTTATACAGGTTGTAATTAGTGACCATATTTTGTTATAAATAAATTTTGTATTAAGTGCTATAAAAAAGTTATATACAAAAAATTATAAAAAAACATACTTTTTTCAAAATATTTTGAAAACAATTGAAGTTAGATGAAAATGTTATTAAGATATTTTATACAGGTTGTAATTAGTGACAATATTTTGTTATAAATAAATTTTGTGTTAAGTGCTATAAGAAAGTTATATAGAAAAAATTATAAAAAAACATACTTTTTTCAAAATATTTCGAAAACAATTGAAGTTAGATGTAAATGTTATTAAGATATTTTATACAGGTTGTAATTATTGATAATATTTTGTTATAAATAAATTTTGTATTAAGTGCTATAAAAAAGTTATATACAAACAATAATAAAAAAACGTACTTTTTTCAAAATATTTTGAAAACAATTGAAGTTAGATGAAAATGTTATTAAGATATTTTATACAGGTTATAATTATTGACAATATTTTGTTATAAATAAATTTTGTATTAAGTGCTATAAAAAAGTTATACACAAAAACACAAACTTTTTTCAAAATATTTCGAAAATAATTGAAGTTAGATAAAAATATGATTAAGATATTTTATACAGGTTGTAATTACTGACAATGTTTTGTTATAAATAAGTTTTGTATTAAGTGCTATAAAAAAGTTATATACAAAAAATTATAAAAAAACATACTTTTTTCAAAATATTTTGAAAACAATTGAAGTTAGATGAAAATCTTATTAAGATATTTTATATAGGTTGTAATTATTGACAATATTTTGTTATAAATATATTTTGTATTAAGTGCTATAAAAAAGTTATATACAAAAAATTATAAAAAAACATACTTTTTTCAAAATATTTTGAAAACAATTGAAGTAAGATGATAATCTTATTAAGATATTTTATATAGGTTGTAATTAGTGACAATATTTTGTTATAACTAAATTTTGTATTAAGTGCTATAAAAAAGTTATATACAAAAAATTATAAAAAACATACTTTTTTCAAAATATTTCGAAAACAATTGAAGTTAGATGTAAATGTTATTAAGATATTTTATACAGGCTGTAATTATTGACAATATTTTGTTATAAATAAATTTTGTATTAAGTGCTATAAAAAAGTTATATACAAAAAATTATAAAAAAACATACTTTTTTCAAAATATTTTGAAAACAAGTGAAGTTAGATGAAAATATTATAAAGATATTATATACAGTGTAATTATTGACAATATTTTGTTATAAATAAATTTTGTATTAAGTGATATAAAAAAGTTATATACAAAACATGATAAAAAAACATACTTTTTTCAAAATATTTCGAAAACAATTGAAGTTAGATGAAAATGTTATTAAGATATTTTATACAGGCTGTAATTATTGACAATATTTTGTTATAAATAAATTTTGTATTAAGTGCTATAAAAAAGTAATATACAAAAAATGATAAAAAAACATACTTTTTTCAAAATATTTCGAAAATAATTGAAGTTAGATAAAAATGTTATTAAGATATTTTATACAGGTTGTAATTATTGACAATGTTTGGTTATAAATAAGTTTTGTATTAAATGCTATAAAAAAGTTATATATAAAAAATTATAAAAAAACATACATTTTTCAAAATATTTTGAAAACAATTGAAGTTAGATGAAAATCTTATTAAGATATTTTATACAGGTTGTAATTAGTGACAATATTTTGTTATAACTAAATTTTGTATTAAGTGCTATAAAAAAGTTATATACAAAAAATTATAAAAAAACATACTTTTTTCAAAATATTTTGAAAACAATTGAAGTTAGATGAAAATCTTATTAAGATATTTTATATAGGTTGTAATTGTTGACAATATTTTGTTATAAATATATTTTGTATTAAGTGCTATAAAAAAGTTATATACAAAAAATTATAAAAAAACATACTTTTTTCAAAATATTTTGAAAACAATTGAAGTTAGATGAAAATCTTATTAAGATATTTTATACAGGTTGTAATTAGTGACAATATTTTGTTATAAATAAATTTTGTATTAAGTGCTATAAAAAAGTTATATACAAAAAATTATAAAAAAACATACTTTTTTCAAAATATTTTGAAAACAATTGAAGTTAGATGAAAATCTTATTAAGATATTTTATATAGGTTGTAATTGTTGACAATATTTTGTTATAAATATATTTTGTATTAAGTGCTATAAAAAAGTTATATACAAAAAATTATAAAAAAACATACTTTTTTCAAAATATTTTGAAAACAATTGAAGTTAGATGAAAATCTTATTAAGATATTTTATACAGGTTGTAATTAGTGACAATATTTTGTTATAAATAAATTTTGTATTAAGTGCTATAAAAAAGTTATATACAAAAAATTATAAAAAAACATACTTTTTTCAAAATATTTTGAAAACAATTGAAGTTAGATGATAATCTTATTAAGATATTTTATACAGGTTGTAATTAGTGACAATATTTTGTTATAAATAAATTTTGTATTAAGTGCTATAAAAAAGTTATATACAAAAAATTATAAAAAAACATACTTTTTTCAAAATATTTCGAAAACAATTGAAGTTAGATGTAAATGTTATTAAGATATTTTATACAGGTTGTAATTATTGACAATATTTTGTTATAAATAAATTTTGTATTAAGTGCTATAAAAAAGTTATATACAAACAATAATAGAAAAACGTACTTTTTTGAAAATATTTTGAAAACAATTGAAGTTAGATGAAAATCTTATGAAGATATTTTATACAGGTTATAATTATTGACAATATATTGTTATAAATTAATTTTGTATTAAGTGTTATAAAAATGTTATATACAAAAAATTATAAAAAAACATACTTTTTTCAAAATATTTTGAAAACAATTGAAGCTAGATGAAAATCTTATTAAGATATTTTATACAGGTTATAATTATTGACAATATTTTGTTATAAATAAAATTTTTATTAAGTGCTATAAAAAAGTTATATACAAAAAATGATAAAAAAACATACTTTTTTCAAAATATTTTGAAAACAATTGAAGTTAGATGAAAATCTTATGAAGATATTTTATACAGGTTATAATTATTGACAATATTTTGTTATAAATAAATTTTGTATTAAGTGTTATAAAAAAGTTATATACAAAAAATTATAAAAAAACATACTTTTTTCAAAATATTTTGAAAACAATTGAAGTTAGATGAAAATCTTATTGAGATATTTTATACAGGTTATAATTATTGACAATATTTTGTTATAAATAAATTTTGTATTAAGTGCTATAAAAAAGTTATATACAAAAAATGATAAAAAAACATACTTTTTTCAAAATATTTTGAAAACAATTGAAGTTAGATGAAAATCTTATGAAGATATTTTATACAGGTTATAATTATTGACAATATTTTGTTATAAATAAATTTTGTATTAAGTGTTATAAAAAAGTTATATACAAAAAATTATAAAAAAACATACTTTTTTCAAAATATTTTGAAAACAATTGAAGTTAGATGAAAATCTTATTGAGATATTTTATACAGGTTATAATTATTGACAATATTTTGTTATAAATAAATTTTGTATTAAGTGCTATAAAAAAGTTATATACAAAAAATTATAAAAAAACATACTTTTTTCAAAATATTTTGAAAACAATTGAAGTTAGATGAAAATCTTATTGAGATATTTTATACAGGTTATAATTATTGACAATATTTTGTTATAAATAAATTTTGTATTAAGTGCTATAAAAAAGTTATATACAAAAAATTATAAAAAAACATACATTTTTCAAAATATTTTGAAAACAATTGAAGTTGGATAAAAATCTTATTGAGATATTTTATACAGGTTGTAAATATTGACAATATTTTGTTATAAATAAATTTTGTATCATGTGCTATAAAAAAGTTATATACAAAAAATTATAAAAAAACATACTTTTTTCAAAATATTTCGAAAACAATTGAAGTTATATGTAAATGTTATAAAGATATTTTATACAGGTTGTAATTATTGACAATATTTTGTTATAAATAAATTTTGTATTAAGTGCTATAAAAAAGTTATATACAAAAAATTATAAAAAAAACATACTTTTTTCAAATTATTTTGAAAACAATTGAAGTTAGATGAAAATATTATTAAGATATTATATACAGTTTATAATTATTGACAATATTTTGTTATAAATAAATTTTGTATTACGTGCTATAAAAAAGTTATATACAAAAAATTATAAAAAAACATACTTTTTTCAAAATATTTCGAAAACAATTGAAGTTAGATGTAAATGTTATAAAGATATTTTATACAGGTTGTAATTATTGACAATATTTTGTTATAAATAAATTTTGTATCATGTGCTATAAAAAAGTTATATACAAAAAATGATAAAAAAACATACTTTTTTGAAAATATTTTGTAAACAATAGAAGTTAGATGAAAATATTATGAAAATATTTTATACAGGTTGTAATTATTGACAATATTATGTTATAAATAAATTTTGTATTAAGTGCTATGAAAAAGTTATATACAAAAAATGATAAAAAAACATACTTTTTTCAAAATATTTCGAAAACAATTGAAGTTAGATGTAAATGTTATTAAGATATTTTATACAGGTTGTAATTATTGATAATATTTTGTTATAAATAAATTTTGTATTAAGTGCTATAAAAAAGTTATATACAAAAAATGATAAAAAAACATACTTTTTTGAAAATATTTTGTAAACAATTGAAGTTAGATGAAAATATTATGAAAATATTTTATACAGGTTGTAATTATTGACAATATTTTGTTATAAATAAATTTTGTATTAAGTGCTATAAAAAAGTTATATACAAAAAATTATAAAAAAACATACTTTTTTCAAAATATTTTGAAAACAATTGAAGTTAGATAAAAATGTTATTAAGATATTTTATACAGGCTGTAATTGTTGACAATATTTTGTTATAAATAAATGTTTTATTATGTGCTATAAAAAAGTTATATACAAAAAATTATAAAAAAACATACTTTTTTCAAATTATTTTGAAAACAATTGAAGTTAGATGAAAATATTATTAAGATATTATATACAGTTTGTAATTATTGACAATATTTTGTTATAAATAAATTTTGTATTAAGTATTATAAAAAAGTTATATACAAAAAACTTACTTTTTTTAAAATATTTCAAAAACAATTGAAGTTAGATGAAAACCTTATAAAGATATTTTATAAAGCTTGAAATGATACATATTAGTTTGTTTTTACAAAACTTCTATTGATTATAATAAAAAAGTTATAATTTTTTTTTATTATCGCCATCTAGAAGTGAATACGCTACACACACACAAATAATATACTATATAATAAAAAATATTTCATTTAGTTTAGTATATTTTTATATATAATATATTTAATTATAAACTTAATGATATAAATTAATTATAAATTATTTTGAATTCATGCCAATTGCCGCCGGTGGTACAGCGCACGCGCGGCCCGGTTCATCTCCCCGCTAGACGAGCCTGCAGTAATGGCGGAACCGCACGGATTTTCTCCGTCCGAAGTTTTCTACGTTTGTGCCCGCTCTATTGTGGACGCGAGCTGCACAAGGGGGCCCTAATGTTTGCCGCAATGCGCGCGGTAAGTGATTTAAATCATCTAACACCTATACAAGTTATAAATTTTGCAATTGCGGCCCTACTCGCAGTGCACTGCTGTGGGGCCCAATTCACTTGTTTATTGCTTCGTATAATTTTTGCAACAATAAACTCTAATATGGCTAGTTTTGGACGCTAATCTGTGTTATTAGCATCCAAAACTAGCACTAATAGAGTACTGCGGGAGTGTTTTTTGAAATAATTTCCAAATTAAAGCATTAATTAATATATTTAATCATGAATTAGGACCAATGCGGCACTTTGACATTTTAGTAATAATTTTGAATCCAATTTTTTCATAATCATCCGCTATTATTACATACTGTATTATATATGTATTTAAAGATATTGAATCGTATAATACGATGCTACAAATATTTTTCAAATAAATTCATAATACAATCTACAAATCCATTTCGAATTTCAAATGATGCTATCGCAATTATTGTAATTACTAAACATCCCACATATATAAATCGTATGTTGTCCTGTAGGTGATTTATTGTAGAATGCGATACAGAAAAAATAATTACGACATTGTAATTAATTTCAGAATTATAACGTTTTGAAAATATTGGCCTCACAAACAAGTGACGCCATAGTGTCCGTATTTGGCACGAGAGGCGCGCGTGTTTGATTTTGAAAATGGCCGCGCTCCGAGACTTGTCAACGCGCAGCATCTACTTATTGCAATATTCTTGGATAAAAACAGGCCCCAATGCTGTAAGTTGTATGAAAACACGGGGGATTTTTATGGCGATTGTAGTGGTATATGGTTTTTATTACAGTCGTGCAAGCTCATCTTGGGAAATGCATCACAAGATTTGCTTGTTTTGGACTTCATGGAAGTTGGACATGATATAGAATTCATGTGAATAATTGAGAGACTTCTGGCTGTATTCTCGAACAATAGCAGTTGAGGGTATGTTATTGTTATAAATAATAATTATTTTTATTAATTGTTGTTTAATGCTGTCAAAAAAGTGTTGGCATTTGTTAAAATCTCCATAGAAGACTAGAGTTGTTAATGGATAATTATTAAAAACTCTAGTCTTCTATGACTACTATAACTACATTCATGTAATAGGTAGGTTGGTTTCGCTTTACCACAACCATGTACCTAGGTTGATATATCAACTAAGGCTGACAAAAATTAGTGTATGCATTTGTTGGTTTATCCATGAAGGGCTAGAATTAATATAAATAAACCATTCATGGTTATGGGAAGCGAAACCAACTCACCTATTACAAGAATATATAGGTGAGTTGATTTCGCTTTACCATAACCATGAATTTAGGTTGATATATCAACCGAGTCAGTCAAAAACAAGTGTTGACATTTGTTGTTATCTTCATAGAAGACTAGAGTTGTTAATAATAATCAAATTATAATCATGTAACAGGTGAGTTGGTTTCGGACTACCATATCCATGTACATAGGTTGATATATGAACCGAAGCAGACAAAAATAAGTGTTTTGGCATTTATTGAAATCATTATGGAAGACTAGAGTTATTATAAATCATCCAACTATATTCATGTAATAGGTGGGGAGGTTTCGCTTCACCATAACCATACACCTAGGTTGATATATCAACCGAGTCAGTCAAAAAAAGTGTTGACATTTGTTATGTCCATAGAAGGCTAGAGTTATTAGTAATGATACAACTATATTCATGTAAAAGTTAAATTGGTTTCGCTTTACCTTAACCATGAACCTAGGTTGATATATCAACCGAAGTAGTCAAAAATAAGTGTTTTGGTATTTGTTAAAATCATTATGGAAGACTAGACTTATTATAAATCATCTAACTACATTCATGTAATAGGTGGGGTGGTTTCGTTTAACCATAACCATGCACCTAGGTTGATAAATCAACCGAGTCTGTCAAAAAAATATGTTGACATTTGTTATGTCCTAGAGTTATTAGTAATAATCCTATTATAATCTTGTAACAGGTGAATTTGTTTCAATTTACAATAACCATATACCTAGGTTGATATATCAACCGAAGCTGATAAAAATTAGTGTTTTGGCATTTTTTGATATCATTATGGAAGAGTAGAATTAATATAAATAATTCAACTACATTTATGTGTTAGGTGGGTTGGTTTCGTCTTACCATAATCACCTAGGTTTATATATTTATATATATATGATCCAATACTCTCAAAATAAAAATATTGGCATCAGTCGGGACCTTCATAGCACTGTAAAATGAATATTAATAATCAAATTACATTCATGTAATAGGTGGGTTGGTTTCGCTTCACCATACCATGCACCTAGGTTTATATATCAATCAAGCCTGACAAAAATTAGTGTTGCCATTTGTTGATATCTCCATGAACGACTAGAATTAATATAAATAATTCAACTATGTGCATGTAGTAGGTGAGTTGGCTTCACTTTACCATAACCGAGTACCTAGGTTGATATATACCCCCAAGGCTGTAAAAAAAAATGTTGACAGGTTGGTTTCAAGTTATCATAACTATGTGCCTAGGTTGTTATTATATGACCCAAAATTCTTTCCATCAACAAAACTCACCTACAATCCCTCCCCTCCCCTCCTCCCTCCTCATCCCTTCCCCCTCCCCTTCCTCCTTCCCCCACCCCTACTCCTCCCTCCCCTCCCCCTCCTCTTCCCCCCTCCTCCTCCTCCCTCCCCCCTCTACCTCCCCCTCTACCTCCCCCTCCCTCCTTGGCTTTGAAAATTGTTTTCGAAACATCCTCTGACCTGCAGGCAGTTTGAAGAAGAGGTATCAGAATTCCTCAAAATCAAGAGAAGATTCTAGAATTGGCTTGGAGACTCTAATTTTGTTAGTTACCCTTACCTTTTGTCTTACCTTACCTCACCTTCAAGGGTTAGACCCGTTTAATAACGATTATTATTATTATTATTATTACTGTTCGTACTACACAATTTTCCACAATATCATACGAATTAAGCCTGATTTAATTAATAAAATTGAGGGAAATACAAAAACTTGTTGTGAAATAGTATTGTGTAGCATTCAAGTCGCTTGAAATAGTGTACTGGCATAGCTTAGTGGTCGCTCGCACTCTCGATTCTAGCTCTCATAGTTATTTTCATAAGATAACACACATTTTCGAAATGTTTCAACAATATGAAACGTCTGCATCCTTTGAACAAAACTATGCGAACAAGGGTGGGGTGGGCGGGTGGTCCCTACCAACCAAACTATTCCCCTACATTATTTAAATCTACTTGAACTCTACATTACACTATTTTCCACTATATCTTATAAATAAAGTTTAAATTTATTAATAAAATTGATTAAATTACAAAAATGTTTAGGAAATATTGTGGTGTAGAGTTCAAGTCGTTTGAAATCATGAATGGGCATAGTTGTGTTGGTAGGGGCCAACCGCCCACCCCACCCTTGCTCTCATAGTATTATTCAATGGATGCAAAATTTTTATATTGTTTCAACAATTCAAAAAAGTGTATTATCCTATGAAAAAAACTATGCAAACAAAGGTGGGGTGGGCGGGTGGCCCCCACCAACCAAACTATTCTCCTACACTATTTCAATCCACTTGAACTCTACACTACACTATTTTTCACTATATCTTTATGCATCAAGTTTAAATTTATTAATAAAATTTATTGTATTACAAAAATATTAGGGAAATATTGTAGTGTATAGTTCAAGTCGTTTGAAATACTGATCGGGCATAGTTTGGTTGGTAGGAACCACCCGCCCACCCCACCTTTGTGTGCATAGTTTTTTTCATAGGATAATACACTTTTTTGAATTGCTGAAACAATATAAAAATTTTGCATCCATTGAATAATACTATGCGAACAAGGGTGGGGTGGGCGGTTGGTCCCTACTAATCAAACTATGTCCGTTCATTATTTTCAATGACACACCAACCAAACTATGCCCATTTAGTGTTTCAAAGAGTCTAAACTATACCCTTCAATTGTTTTAACCAATCAGACTATGCCCATTCAAGATATCAAATGACTTAAACTATGCCCATTTAGTGTTTCAAAAAGGCTGAACTATACTCTTCAAATATTTTAACCAATAAAGCTATGCCCATTCATGATGATCAAATAATTTGAACTATACCCATTCAGTATTTCAAACGACTTGAACTATGTTGTTCAAAAATATTAACCTAATAATAATTTCATTTTGTTATTGTTTTATTCTTTTGATTTTTGTTTCTCTATAAGTGCTATGAGTAAAAATAAATGGCAGTTTACTGCCATTTTAAACAGTGAAATGATATAGTTCAAGTCATTTGAAATGTTGCATAAGCATAGTTCAAGTCATTTGATATCATGAATGCGCAAATAGTTTGGTTGGCATGTGAAAACTATTTCAAATGACTGCAAACTGTCATTTGTTTTTATTCAGGATCAATAGTCAAACAAAAACAAACAAAAATAAAGAAAAACAAAACAAAAACAAACAAAAACATAAGAAGATCAAAACAGTTGAATAGTTTTATAATCATCATAGTGCACCAAGCATCCATCTCTATGAATTCATATTATTTCCAAAATCCCACTCGATGAATTAGTACCTTGTCGTTGGTGAGTGGGCTTAATCACATGTGCATTGAAAAACGTTGCCCTTTTATTTGATTCAACTGCCTCTGTTTTTATTACAAATATTTTAAAATGTAATGTAGTTATTTAGCTTAATATATACAGTTATTGGTATAATCATAATAACATAATAACATTTTGAATAATAAATATTTAGTATCAATAAATGTTTAAAAATAATATTTATTCAAACAAAATCTCACTAACAATTTCAATTAAATATTTTATTTGGATGATTAAATTTTGCTAGTTTAGAAGAGAAGAGAAATCTATAGAGATCACTACTTTCTTCTAGGGAAATTAAATCTTAATACACAACCACCAAAGAGCTAAATTTGGTGGTTGTGTTTTAAGATTTAATTTTCCTAGAAGAAAGTAATGATCACTACAAATTTCTCTTACTTTTATAACTCTAACGTCTTTCCATACTGACTATATTGATCAGTATGTAATTTATTATTGATTTTTAATTTCTGATTATATCTTCTCTTGTATACTCATGTATATCTTTATGCTCATACAGTACATGTATGATTAGCATTTTATTTTCTATAAGCCAAATGTTTATTAATTAATTACCATTTTTGTTTCTGTATGTTTTTCCAGATCAGTCTATTACGTCTACTAAATTATTTGTTCATTTTCCCATTTATTTCATATAATATAATAATAATTTATTTATTTAATTAATTATTAGCTCCAAATAATTATATCACATCAAAAATATTGCCATATAAACTTTCTTTTTAACAATTTGATTTTCATTTAGGATGCAAACAGTTTCTGAATGTACATGTGAGACCAAAACTAATTCCGTTCCAATCGATCGAATTTTAGTTTACGTTATATTACAATCACATTTTTTTTTTAAATATAATTTACATTAGATGATCGATTGGAATAGACTATAATGATTTATAGTTTTAAATTTAAATAAATATTTAAAATTCAAATTCATTCAAATTAAAGCATATTGCAAACTGCTTTTTATTAGTTTCTGTTTCTGTTTTTCTTCAAAATTTCACCGTCGTGCGGTTATTGGTTGTTACGGATACACCACGCGTTTCAATCACGAATGGAGTTTGAATAACGGTGGTGCATTCTCAATTTTTGTTTCATTTATTTTTACAAATATTGCATGTAAATTAATAATCCATATGTTTTCAAGATAAAATCAAGCCTGTCTATCCAGAGAGCCGCACTGTTATTCAAATGGTGAGTACTGAATTAATTAAGGCTGGGTTGTATATAAACAGATTATTTTTATGACTCCAATTTATGATTATTTTGATGTATAAAACATGAAATAACAATGTATGCAACGTCTATCAATATAATCACGGCCTACTGTTTATACAATCTAGCCTAAATTAATTTGAAGTGTAATCAGTTTATTTTTACTAAAACCCTTGTTTTTTTTATTACAGAATTTCGTGTCGTCGTGTTTTAAAAAAACTCGATCGTGTGTGTTTGTATGCAACCTGTAGCGAATGCAGTTCCACTCCACATGACTCGCTTCAGGTGCAATGTAAGTTATAATTTTATAAACAAACACCTTGCTATATTTTTATATATTTTCTTTTGTTACAGGTGTCTGTGTAGCTTTTTATTATCAAATTAAACCAAAAGTGATTAGTCCGCGTTCTTTAACCACGTTAGAATTTTTGCTTATTTAGTCATATCAGTTGATAGGAAGTGTTCTTTTGTAGTACAAACTAAACTCAGTGCTTTACATGGGCTGGAGATGGAATGGTGGAGCACCGCGCAAGTAAAACGAAGACATCAACGGGGGGTAGTTCCTAACGTGAATGACACCCGCAACTCTATGTGAGTAGTTTTTGGTTGGTTTACGGTTCGCGATCGCGTTTCGGTAGTCGCATTGCGCCCGGCTGAAAGAAGTAGTTTGATTGGGGAAATCTAACTTCTTTTTCGGTCCAATCGGTTTAATTACGCTGCTGTTAGTTTTTAGATTTTGTTTTGGGAGAGTTGTTAACTCATGCGCACCCTAACAAAAGTTAAATTTAGGACCGAATCGTTGCGTGCGTTACACCTTTAGATATTAATTTTGGCGGATTTAATAATAATGCGGTTTTTTTTTGGCGGATTATCTAAAGGTGTCGTCGTTATTATTTTATATATTTGAAACTGTTTTTATTGTACAAACCATGGCAACAAATAGCAGCTGAAAATTAAATAGTTTTTAAACTTTTTCAAACAATTTTTTTGAACATAATTTTTCTTGTATTTAATAGCTTTATTCAGACTAACTTCAACAATTGAAATTTAAAATTAATTTTCACACAATTTAAGTTTTAAACAGTAGCTTTAGATATAATTAATTATTATGAATCATTCTCATTTACTGTATCAAATAACTTAAACTATGTTTTTGAAAACTACATACAAAATACAAAATTAAATTTGTTTTTGTTATTGTTTTTCTCTTTTGTTTTGTTGTTTTTGGTATGGCTTTTATGAATTAAAATATGACAGTTTCTATTCATTTTAAACAGTGAAAGGGCATAGTTCAAGTCATTTGATATCCTGAATGGGCATAGCTTTATTGATTAAAACAGTTGAAGGGTATAGTTCGGACTTTTTGAAACACTGAATGGGCATAGTTTGGTTGGTCTGTGTCCACCCACCCACCACTCCCCACCGCATAGTTTTTTTCATGGGATAATTATATATTAAATTATTTCATAACATTACCAATAGTGTATTTTATGAAACAAACTATGCGCAACAAGAGGGGTGGGTGGGTGGGCACATACCAACCAAACTATGCCCATTCAGTGTTTCAAAAAGTCCGAACTATACCCTTCAATTGTTTTAATCAATAAAACTATGCCCATTCATGATATCAAATGATTTGAACAATACACATTCACTATTTCAAACGACACCTATCCCTCCTTTTTGTATAGTTTTTTTCATGTGATACACTTTTAATAATTATATAAAACTTAAAACAAAATAATGTACCTTATGAAAAAAATTACTCGAAAAGCGAGGGACGGGTGAGTGATCATAGTCCAACCAAACTATGCCCATTCTACACAATACAATTATCAATGTAATTTAAATTACAACATAATTATCATAATTTTACTTTGAACATTTGTTTAAAATTAAATCAATATGTTGAATAGTTTTAAAATATTTTTTTTATAACTTTATAGTTTAAACATTTGTTTTAAATAAAACTAATCAAAATCACAATTTTATTTCAATCTAATATATTTGTTATATTCAATAAACAATTTTAAATCTAAAGCTACGAGTTAAAATAAAATAATGTGAAGATTAATTTAAAAAAATTTCAATTGTAACTTTAAATTATTCTTATAACTTAAATTTTAATCCAATTTTAATAAACATTAGTCTAACTAGTTGTTTTAAATTAAATTAAATAACATTACAATTTATTTTAACTTAAAATATATATTTAAATTTCAATAGGTTTTATTTTTAATGCAATTTAAATTTAATTTTAACCACGTAGTTGTTTTAAAATAAATTAATTTTCATAAAATAATTTTAAATTAAATTAATTTTACATTTACAACCTTATTTTTTTTACATTTGATTCACATAATTTAAACTAATTTGAATTTAACTTTTAATTTTCAAACTAATTTTCATACAATCAGCTGCCTGCCAATATTGTACATCCCATATATGTGTTTGTAATCAAATATGATTACAATTATTGTTAATCATACTGTATGTATTTTATTATGTATTTACATATTACACGGCTTGAGACATACTCAAACATTGCCATATTTTCGATTCTAACTTGAAAACCGAAGGTGGAGTTCGGTCATGCAGCTTGAAGCTCGACTTGATCTAGGTTTAAGACCTAAGGTTTTTGTGAGCCCAGCTCCTTTGAGGGTTGCTTAGGTCTTCGGATATCCTACGATTAAGTTGAGTCCTGTGCGTATAAGTTGCATGGCGTGTAGCTTAAACCTAAGGCGTTCAAGGCCAGTGTGGTTGATTATGTTGGGGATGGCTTGAGTATGTTTGATGTCGGTGTAAAAGGTTCTTTTATGTACATTCTTATTCAACCAAACCAAACACTTGCGGTATCTGTAGTTAATGTTTCAGTTGAAGCTATAACTAAATTATATATGTACACTCCTATTTTTATTCGCGAGCGCAATAAATTACTTACGATTATAAGTTAATGCTTCATTTGAAGAATTAACAGGTATAGAATATTATTTATGAACAATCCTATTTGTATTTGGAGATCCAATAAAATAACTCATGATTTTAGTTAAATGCTTTTTTGAGAAGCTTTAACGACTATAGAATTCTTTTATACACTCTCTATTTTAAATGAAAATTCAATTCATAACTCTTGTTTCTAGTTAAATGCTTTACATAAAGCTTTAACGAGCAATAAAAAACAATCCTTTCATTCCACACTCTCCAGCTTTTTTTGCAGGTTTTCTTAAACACATTCGAACCTTTCTAACCCATCCCTCCTGCTCGATGAATTAGTACCTTGACGTTGGTGAGCAGGCTTAAACACATATGCATTCATAATATCGTACGCCTTTAATAATATATTCATTTATATTTATAGTTAGTTTATAAAAGTTCGTACATTAATTTCTCGAATTAAAAAAATAAACGCTATCTAGTATGAATCGCAGAATTAATAATGCATCCTCATTTACGGTAAAATCTTTCAGTATGTTAAAAAAGTCATAGTTATTAAAAGTGACTGATTAGAAATTAACTCGTGAGTTATCTGCTTTATACAATGCATTCACTATTTCAATCAATTTTCTACTGTACTATTATCTAACAGGGGCTTTATGAAGTTCATCTGTTATATAATTTATTTCATTATCAAGATATCAAAATTTCGTCATTTATTGGCTAATTAAATAAGTTTAGACAGTCATGAACTATTAAAAATATTATCATAGATGGAATTCGTGTTGTAAAATATATTTAAACATGGCTGACTCATATTACCTATATGATCTCGCTCCTAAATCATTGTTGAAATTGATTTTTAAAACAAAAGACTGATTGGTAGTTGAATATATCATTTGTTGATTAAACGAATTTTAGTAATGCTATTTATAATATAATTTTAAAGCCTAGATCCATAGTAGTAATAGTGAACAGTAGTGTACTATTACTGTCAGGAATGTAGGCTTTAATATTATATTATAAGTTGCATTACTAAAATACGCTACAAGTTAGAAATGTTTATCAATTACCTAATTTATATATTTTTGTTGTGGTTGGTGATGTTAAAGATTAGTTTTTTGTGAGGAAAATGTCAATAAAGTTCTTTTTTTATCAATTACATGCCCGTATTCACCGACATCCCATTAATTTTATAGGTCCCATAAGCTATTGATTGGATAAATTGACAACGTCATTGTGACAGAATATGCCAAAACAAATGTCAAACACCTTGAATAGCACTTGCGATTGGAGCTTTGATGACACCTTTTGTATAATTATTCAGTATTTCCAATAGAGCAAATCTAAAGTAACTACATTCCTTAGATAATGTATTTATTGTTGCTATAACAATGAATACTTATAAGTTCAATAACTATTGATATATTTATGGAATGTAGGTGAATACGGGGGATAAGGTGGTTAAATCTACCGAGCATAGATATTTAGATTTTAAAATATGATTTACATGGTATCGTTGAGTAACTTGAACAAGTTACTAATTTGTTTATATTCAGGTTGTACTATGACCAGTACTGCGCATGTTTTAATCAAATACATGTTTTGTCATTGTACTAAGCTAGTATTATGAATAATTGAAAGACTGAATGGGCATAGTTTGGTTGGCTTGTGAACACCCACCCACCCTTCTTTGTGTGTATAGTCTTTTTCATAAGATACACTTTTGACAATGTTATAAAAGAATTTAATATATTATTATCCCATGAAAAAAACTATGCGAAAGAGAGGGGTGGGTGGGTGGGCACTGACCAACCAAACTATGCCCATTCAATGTTTCAAAAAGTATGAACTATACCCTTCAACTGTTTTAATCAATGAAACTATGCACATTCATGATATCAAATGACTTGAACTATATCAATTCACTGTTTAAAATAACAGTAAACTACCATTTGTTTTCATTCATAGATGTAATAGACAAATAAAGAAACAAAAGAATAAAACAATAATAAAACGAAATATTTAGATTAATATTTTTGAAGGACATAGTTCAAGTCGTTTGAAATAATGTATGGGTATTGTTCAAGTCATTTGATATCATGAATGTGCATAGTTTCATTGATTAAAACAGTTGAAGGGTATAGTTCATACTTTTTGAAACATTGAATGGGCATAGTTTGGTTGGTCAGTGCCCACCCACCCACCCCTCTCTTTCGCATAGTTTTTTTCATGGGATAATAATATATTAAATTCTCCTATAACATTGTCAAAAATGTATCTTATGAAAAAGACTATGCACACAAAGAGGGGTGGGTGGGTGTTCACAAGCCAACTAAACTATGCCCATTCAGTGTTTCAATTATTCATAATACTAGCTTAGTACAATGACCAATCATGACTTGAACTATGCCCATTCATTGTTTAAAATGAAACTGTGTTTTGTTTCAATTCATAGTCATACAAAAACAATAAAATTAAAATAAATTGCACCATTTAGTCCTGTGGTTAGGGTTACCCTGCAGATAAGTAATACCAATTATGCATTATTATTATTATTACTACTATGATTTATACATTTTTTTATGAATTATGAATGTACATGTGTTGACCAAAACTAATTCTGTTCCGTTTTAGAATCGCGATTTGCTGCTATAAAATGCAAGTAAATTATATATCATTATTTGATTCGACTTTTCTAAATTTATTTCCTTATTTAATCCTTTATCACCTATAATTTAATTAAAATAACAACTTTTATTATTTATGGCCCACCCATCATAAAAGTTTATATAGATTTTTGTGATGGATGTACCAAATAAAAATTGTTTTTTTTATTATTAATATATCCGCATCCTTTATAAACTATGAAATAATTTTCATAATATAATAATGATAACAATTGCAGAGGATTGGTTCAGTTTATTAAAACAATTGAAAGTCCTTTAATTGTTTCAATTACATCCAACGTCGCCAACTATGTTACTATTGATAGCTTTTTATTGAATTTTCTCGATTGGGGATTTTTACATTTTTACCATTATAGGAAGTTTAGATAAATAAAAAGCTTTCAATTTTGGAAATTGAATGGTTTTGACGTCTACTACGTGGTAATTTATTTTCAATAAATGAGATGAATAACACTACTATGTAAGTGGAACATGAATGGTCCCACCAGTTATTCATAAAACCTATCGGTAATCTTTTTGACAGTGTTCAACTTTTTGGGAGGATATATTTGAAGTGAAAAATTGTTTTCTATTTTTTCTAGATAGTTTTAGAACATGAATGGCCATACTAGTTATTCACAAAACATACCGCTAATCTACTTGACTATGATCAAGTTGGTGGGGAGATATATTTGAAATGAAAAATGGTCATGGATTTTTTCTAGATCTTTTTGGAACATGAATGGTCCTACTAGTTATTTGTACAACATGTCAATAATCTATTTGACTATGTTCAACTTTTTGTGGACATATATTTGAAGTGAAAAATTGTCTTGGATTTTTTTATATATTTTTGGAATATGAATGGTCCTACTAGTTCTTCATAAAATCTGTTGATAATCTATTAGACAGTGTTCAACTTTTTGGGGAGATATATTTGAAGTGAAAAATTGTCTTGGATTTTTTTATATCTTTTTGGAATATGAATGGTCCTAATAGTTCTCAATAAAAAACAACTATAGTTGTAACTAAAATTTGCCAAATATCTTTATTTACTAATTTAACATGTTCAAAATACTTACATACATTTACAAAAATATACAATGGGTAATAATATTAATAATAATAAATTACCAAGAGGCGAAACAAAAGACAATTTACTTGTTATAAATAATGATGAATACAAATTAGACAACTAAACAAATTAAATTTCAATCAAACTTCTGTTGTTATTTACTATTTTTACTATATAAATTACCTGTAAATTTAAAAATTACTTTATAATTTATATATATATATATATATATATTTATATATATATATATTTATATATATATATATTTATATATATATATATATATTTATATATATATATATATATATATTTATATATATATATATATATATATATATTTGTTTCAATTGAAATAACAAATACTAATTATTACCAAAAAGTCCTTTTTGGATTTAAATTGTTTGGTTTTGTAACGTCTCTGGTGGATAAGCCCCAATTAAAAAATAAATTCTGTCGTCCAGATATAATATGTTGTATGAATAATCCGAATTTTGAGAGCCCAACTTATATATTATTTTATTATTTTATTTCTCATTTATATTAGTATCTATATAAAATAACTTTCCCCTATTTCGCGCACCCCTACGTCCTACAATATCACAGCCCATATATTTTTCCAAGTTGAACCACAGCTGAGAGGCGTGTATGTATATATTTTGTTTTTTTTTCTCTCTCTGTTTTTAATGTTTTTAAACATACAAGGTGCACAAAATACAATCAAATAATAATATCAGGTCACATAAATGTTCAATTTATTTTGTTAGTTTTTGTCATATTAGTGACATTTATATATATATATATATATATGTATATATATATGTATATATATATATATATATGTATATATATATATATATATATATATATATATATATATATATATATATATATATATACATTATACATTATACATATATAGGAGATAATCAATCTATTTATATTACACAAAACACAAATATTTTCAAGGAAATTATTAACTTTTGATTTTCTTGGTTTTACAAACAAAGTCTTCACTTCAAATGTCTGTAATTTGCCATTTACTTAATCGGATTCAGTACTAACTAATTGATACACTTTTTAAGCAGACTTTAGCATGTTAACCGTTGATTAACACTTAACTAGGCACCGTGAGAACGGGTGTTAATGAAAGAAAACGTATGGTTAAACGTTAATCAATCAACTGTTATTTTAAATTTGCTAAAATTGGCTTAAAAACAGTATATCAATTAGTTACCACTTTAATCGTGGATTAATATTTAACACGGACATGGTGATTACTTGAAATGATTTTATTTTGATTGTAAATTGTGCTGCACTACAAAACGCCCACCCAGCTGTCGCGGTCACACGAATTACGTTTGTCGTTATCGTTATCGCATTCGCTATTTATTATGTATTATCATGTCTCCGCAAATCGGTCGCGGTATACAGTCAGTCGGTGTTCAGGGTTCAAGATCTTTTCGATTTGGGCACCGCACATTTGCGCCCGTTTTTTAAACCGTTCGCGGTCCCGCGCGTACTCCTCCCAAGGCCCCTTGCGGCTCTTCTTGTAGGCAAAAGACCACGCGTGCATCATGTGGACATGCGCTAGGTCCTTGCCGACTGCAAAATGCACCTGTAACAACAAAACAAAAAAACAAATATTAATATTAACACTTACAATATACAGATAACAGACAGTAGAAGGGATCGAAGGTCGATAGCCCTTTACAGAATTGTAACAAATGCATTTATGTTCCAAAAATATCTAGAAATATATACATGACCATTTTCATTTCAAATATATCTCCCCAACAAGTTGATCATAGTCAAGTAGATTAGCGGTATGTTTTATGAATAACTAGTAGGACTATTCATGTTCCATCTAGGAAAAATTCAAGACAATTTTTCACCTCAAATATATCCTCCCAAAAAGTTGAACATAATCAAATAGATTATTAATAGATTTTATGAATAACTAGTAGGACCATTAATGTTCCAAAAAGATCTAGAAAGAATCTAGAACAATTTTTCACTTCAAATATATCCCCACAAAAAGTTGAACATAATCAAATAGATTATTAATAGATTTTATGAATAACTAATAGGACCATTAATGTTCCAAAAAGATCTAGAAAGAATCTAGAACAATTTTTCACTTCAAATATATCCTCCAAAAAAGTTGAACATAATCAAATAGATTATTAATAGATTTTATGAATAACTAATAGGACCATTAATGTTCCAAAAAGATCTAGAAAGAATCTAGAACAATTTTTCACTTCAAATATATCCCCCCAAAAAGTTGAACATAATCAAATAGATTATTAATAGATTTTATGAATAACTAATAGGACCATTAATGTTCCAAAAGGATCTAGAAAGAATCTAGAACAATTTTTCACTTCAAATATATCCTCCCAAAAAGTTGAACATAATCAAATAGATTATTAATAGATTTTATGAATAACTAATAGGACCATTAATGTTCCAAAAGGATCTAGAAAGAATCTAGAACAATTTTTCACTTCAAATATATCCTCCCAAAAAGTTGAACATAATCAAATAGATTATTAATAGATTTTATGAATAACTAATAGGACCATTAATGTTCCAAAAAGATCTAGAAAGAATCTAGAACAATTTTTCACTTCAAATATATCCCCACAAAAAGTTGAACATAATCAAATAGATTATTAATAGATTTTATGAATAACTAATAGGACCATTAATGTTCCAAAAAGATCTAGAAAGAATCTAGAACAATTTTTCACTTCAAATATATCCCCCCAAAAAGTTGAACATAATCAAATAGATTATAAATAGATTTTATGAATAACTAATAGGACCATTAATGTTCGAAAATGATCTAGAAAGAATCTAGAACAATTTTTCACTTCAAATATATCCCCCCAAAAAGTTGAACATAATCAAATAGATTATTAATAGATTTTATGAATAACTAATAGGACCATTAATGTTTCAAAAAGATCTAGAAAGAATCTAGAACAATTTTTCACTTCAAATATATCCCCACAAAAAGTTGAACATAATCAAATAGATTATTAATAGATTTTATGAATAACTAATAGGACCATTAATGTTCCAAAAAGATCTAGAAAGAATCTAGAACAATTTTTCACTTCAAATATATCCCCCCAAAAAGTTGAACATAATCAAATAGATTATAAATAGATTTCATGAATAACTAATAGGACCATTAATGTTCGAAAATGATCTAGAAAGAATCTAGAACAATTTTTCACTTCAAATATATCCCCCCAAAAAGTTGAACATAATCAAATAGATTATTAATAGATTTTATGAATAACTAATAGGACCATTAATGTTCCAAAAAGATCTAGAAATAATCTAGAGCAATTTTTCACTTCAAATATATCCTCCCAAAAAGTTGAACATAATCAAATAGATTATTAATAGATTTTATGAATAACTAATAGGACCATTAATGTTCCAAAAAGATCTAGAAATAATCTAGAACAATTTTTCACGTCAAATATATCTCCACAAAAAGTTGAACATAATCAAATAGATTATTAATAGATTTTATGAATAACTAATAGGACCATTAATGTTCCAAAAAGATCTAGAAAGAATCTAGAACAATTTTTCACTTCAAATATATCCCCCCAAAAAGTTGAACATAATCAAATAGATTATTAATAGATTTTATGAATAACTAATAGGACCATTAATGTTTCAAAAAGATCTAGAAAGAATCTAGAACAATTTTTCACTTCAAATATATCCCCCCAAAAAGTTGAACATAATCAAATAGATTATTAATAGATTTTATGAATAACTAATAGGAACATTAATGTTCCAAAAAGATCTAGAAAGAATCTAGAACAATTTTTCACTTCAAATATATCCCCCCAAAAAGTTGAACATAATCAAATAGATTATTAATAGATTTTATGAATAACTAATAGGAACATTAATGTTCCAAAAAGATCTAGAAAGAATCTAGAACAATTTTTCACTTCAAATATATCCTCCCAAAAAGTTGAACATAATCAAATAGATTATTAATAGATTTTATGAATAACTAATAGGACCATTAATGTTCCAAAAAGATCTAGAAAGAATCTAGAATCATTTTTCACTTCAAATATAACCCCACAAAAAGTTGAACATAATCAAATAGATTATTAATAGATTTTATGAATAACTAATAGGACCATTAATGTTCCAAAAAGATCTAGAAAGAATCTAGAACAATTTTTCACTTCAAATATATCCTCCCAAAAAGTTGAACATAATCAAATAGATTATTAATAGATTTTATGAATAACTAATAGGACCATTAATGTTCCAAAAAGATCTAGAAAGAATCTAGAACAATTTTTCACTTCAAATATATCCTCCCAAAAAGTTGAACATAATCAAATAGATTATTAATAGATTTTATGAATAACTAATAGGACCATTAATGTTCCAAAAAGATCTAGAAAGAATCTAGAATCATTTTTCACTTCAAATATATCCTCCCAAAAAGTTGAACATAATCAAATAGATTATTAATAGATTTTATGAATAACTAATAGGACCATTAATGTTCCAAAAAGATCTAGAAAGAATCTAGAACAATTTTTCACTTCAAATATAACCCCACAAAAAGTTGAACATAATCAAATAGATTATTAATAGATTTTATGAATAACTAATAGGACCATTAATGTTCCAAAAAGATCTAGAAAGAATCTAGAACAATTTTTCACTTCAAATATATCCTCCCAAAAAGTTGAACATAATCAAATAGATTATTAATAGATTTTATGAATAACGAATAGGACCATTAATGTTCCAAAAAGATCTAGAAAGAATCTAGAACAATTTTTCACTTCAAATATATCCTCCAAAAAAGTTGAACATAATCAAATAGATTATTAATAGATTTTATGAATAACTAATAGGACCATTAATGTTCCAAAAAGATCTAGAAAGAATCTAGAACAATTTTTCACTTCAAATATATCCCCCCAAAAAGTTGAACATAATCAAATAGATTATTAATAGATTTTATGAATAACTAATAGGAACATTAATGTTCCAAAAAGATCTAGAAAGAATCTAGAACAATTTTTCACTTCAAATATATCCCCACAAAAAGTTGAACATAATCAAATAGATAATTAATAGATTTTATGAATAACTAATAGGACCATTAATGTTCCAAAAAGATCTAGAAAGAATCTAGAACAATTTTTCACTTCAAATATATCCTCCCAAAAAGTTGAACATAATCAAATAGATTATTAATAGATTTTATGAATAACTAATAGGACCATTAATGTTCCAAAAAGATCTAGAAAGAATCTAGAACAATTTTTCACTTCAAATATATCCTCCAAAAAAGTTGAACATAATCAAATAGATTATTAATAGATTTTATGAATAACTAATAGGACCATTAATGTTCCAAAAAGATCTAGAAAGAATCTAGAACAATTTTTCACTTCAAATATATCCCCCCAAAAAGTTGAACATAATCAAATAGATTATTAATAGATTTTATGAATAACTAATAGGAACATTAATGTTCCAAAAAGATCTAGAAAGAATCTAGAACAATTTTTCACTTCAAATATATCCCCACAAAAAGTTGAACATAATCAAATAGATAATTAATAGATTTTATGAATAACTAATAGGACCATTAATGTTCCAAAAAGATCTAGAAAGAATCTAGAACAATTTTTCACTTCAAATATATCCTCCCAAAAAGTTGAACATAATCAAATAGATTATTAATAGATTTTATGAATAACTAATAGGACCATTAATGTTCCAAAAAGATCTAGAAAGAATCTAGAACAATTTTTCACTTCAAATATATCCCCACAAAAAGTTGAACACAATAAATAGATTATCAACAGGTTTTCTGAATAACTAGTAAAACTATTCATAGTCTTTAAGGATTCCAAAATAATTTTTCACTTTAAATATATCCTCTCCGTCTTATTAATAAGACTGTCTTACAAGACTAAGTAAGATCTACATATGTTTGGTGCAACAGAATACAAATTTAAGACGTGGTTATATATATATATATATATATATATATATATATATATATATATATAAGACAAGCTTATGTAAGTCTTATATAAGCTTGTCTTATATAATCTTGTCTTATATAATCTTGTCTTATATAAGCTTGTCTTATATAAGCTCGTCTTATATATAACCACGTCTTAAATTTTTATTCTGTTGCACCAAACAGATGTTACTTAGTATTAGTATATATACTTAGTACTTACTTAGTTTTACAATGTAAGACCGTCTTATCGTTTTAAGATCCGATTTTTGTTTGTGTAACGCTTTAAGACTTATTATTAAGACGGTCTTAAACTAGTTAAGATTGGTTGGAGAAACCGGGCATTATATTTCTCTAATATTTTGAGACATGATAACAGAAACTAATATTATTTATAAGGTTGAAGAAGAAAAAAAAACTAGCCAGTCGTCTGAACATATGGAAATAAACAAGTTATTGAAATTGTAAATACCCAATAAAAATCAAGTCAAAGGTCAGTCAGGCACCCAACTATCGCGCCGCATTTGTAAACAAGGCTAACGCGATTATGAACATGATGTTCAAGCTTATTCAAACAATTGACATAATAAATAATAAGAGTTACATTAAGTAGAAGAAGATATATTTATTGTAACATACATACATATATACAAGATATACATACATACATACAAGATATATATACATGTACAAGAGGCCATCGACCGTAATCTTTCAGCCTACACTAAGTATTACAATTATTTTCTTTTTTATCATTGAATCTTAAATTTGTTATTATTATTTTTGTTTTTTTGTTTCAACATACTTTAATTTAGGTTTACTTTTATTGTGTTAGATATTAAGAGAATATTTATTTCTATTATTTTATACTTTTGAAAAACGAAATGTATACACATACAGGCAGAAAGACCCGTGAAGGGTCAATAGTCTAATAAAAATGGTGTATATATATATATATATATATATATATATATATATATATATATATATTCTTTTGTTCAATTACAATCTTCATACAATAAAGTAAAATTATATACATACACCAGTATTAAATAGATTATATTAATTCCAATTGCATACATTGCGTACTTCTGTTATATATATATATTAACTTTGTATAACATAGCCACACGTACTTCTGTTTATATATATGGCAACGTCGCATTATATGTCAAAAAGGGATTTAAACGTCACTTTAGACAGCTTTGATTAATAATGCGACGTTGCCATATATATATATATATATATATATATATATATTATTAGTCAAAGCTGTCAAAAGTGACGTTTAAATAATTTTTTGACATATAATGCGACGTTGCCATATATATTAACAGAAGTACGTGCGGATATGATGTACAAAGTTAACAACAATGTATACACCATCTAACAATACAGGGCGTGGTATAAGTCAATAATACGCTGATGCCCGTATTCACCAACATCCCATAATACAAATACTTTATAGGTCCCACAAACTATTGGATGGATAAATTGACAACGTCATTGTGACAGAATATGCCAAAACAAATGTCAAACACCTTGAATAGCACTTGCGATTGGAGCTTTGATGACACCTTTTGTTTAATGATTCAGTGTTTCCAATAGAGAGAATTTAAAGTAGTTACTTTCCCTAGATAATATATTTACTGTTGCTATAACAACGAATACTTATGGATACAATAGCTATTGAAAGATTTATGGAACGTCGGTGAATCCCACCAACTAAATTATGCCCGTCCACTATTCCAAATGACTTGAACTATGCACTACATTGTTTTTCATATTCTTTTACGAATCAGGCGTAACTTAATAAATGCAACTAATTAAATCATAGAAAGTAACGGATAACAATGTAGTACATAGTTCAAGTCATTTGAAATAGTGGACGGGCATAGTTTGGTTGGTAGGGGCCTCCCACCCACCCCACCTTTGTTCGTATAGTTTTTCCTTACGATAACACTCTTCTTGGAATAGTTTAAACAATATAAAACATTTGCATCTATTGAAGAAAATTATGCAAACAAGGGTGGGGTGGGTGGGTGGTCCCTACCAACCAGACTATACCCGTTCACTATTTCAAATGACTTGAACTATGTACTACATTGTTATCCGTTACTTTCTATGATTCAATTAGTTTCATTTATTAAGTTACACCTGATTCGTAAAATAATGTGAAAAACAATATAGTGCATAGTTCAAGCCACTTGAAATAGTGGATGGGCATAGTTTGGTTGGTAGGGGACACCCGCCCACCCCACCTTCGCTCACATAGTTTTTTCAATGGATGCAAATGTTTTATATTGTTTAAACTATTCCAAGAAGATTGTTATCCTATGGAAAAACTATGCGAACAAAGGTGGGGTGGGCGGGCGGTCCCTACCAGCCAAACTATGCCCGTCCACTATTTCAAACGACTTGAACTATGCATTACATCATTTTTCACATGTATTTTTTTAATTAGTCTTCAATTAATAAATGACATTAATTTAGTTATAAAATTATGGATAAATAGTGTAGTGCATAGTTCAAGCCATTTGAAATAGTGGACGGGCATAGTTTGATTAGTAGGGGCCGTCCGAACACCCCACCTTTGCGCGAATAGTTTTTCCATAGGATAACACTCTCCCTGGTGTGGTTTTAATAATATAATACATTTGTATCTATTGAAAAAAACTATGCGAGCAAAGGTGGGTTGGGCGGGCGGCCCCTACTAATCAAACTATGCCCGTCCACTATTTCAAATGGCTTGAACTATGCACTACACTATTTATCCATAATTTTCTATAATTAAATTAATGTCATTTATTAATTGAAGATTAATTAAAAAAATACATGTGAAAAATGATGTAATGCATAGTTCAAGTCGTTTGAAATAGTGGATGGGTATAGTTTATTTGGTGGGGGCCGCCCAACCCACCCCACCTTTGCTCGCATAGTTTTTTCAATGGATACAAACGTTTTATATTGTTTAAACAATTCCAAGCAATAGGGTTATCCAATGGAAAAACTATGGGAGCAAAGGTGGGGCGGGCGGGCGGCCCCCACCAATCAAACTATGCCCGTCCACTATTTCACGACTTGAAGTCTGCATTACGTTGTTATCCATTACTTTCTATCATTAAATTATTTTTATTTATTAATTAACGCCTAATTTGTAAAAAAAATAATGTGAGAAACAATGTAGTGCATAGTTCAAGTCATTTGGAATAGTGGACGGGCATGGTTTGGTTGGTGGGGGCCACCCACCCGCCCCACCTTAGTTCGCATTGTATTTTTCATGGGATAACACTCTTCTTGAAATTGTTTAAACAATCTTAAAGCAATCTGCATCTAATGAAAAAACTATGCGAGCGAGGGTGGGGTGGGCGGGTGGCCCCCACCAATCAAACTATGCCCGTCCATTATTCCAAATGACTTGAACTATGTACTACATTGTTATCCGTTACTTTCTATGATTTAATTAGTTTCATTTATTAATTAACTCCTAATTTGTAAAATAAAATGTGAAAAACAATGTAGTATATAGTTCAAGTCATTTGGAATAATGGACGGGCATAGTTTGATTGGTGGGGGCCACCCGCCCACCCCACCCTCGCTCGCATAGTTTTTTCATTAGATGCAGATTGCTTTAAGATTGTTTAAACAATTTCAAGAAGAGTGTTATCCCATGAAAAATACAATGCGAACTAAGGTGGGGCGGGTGGGTGGCCCCCACCAACCAAACCATGCCCGTCCACTATTCCAAATGACTTGAACTATGCACTACATTGTTTCTCACATTATTTTTTTTACAAATTAGGCGTTAATTAATAAATAAAAATAATTTAATCATAGAGAGTAATGGATAACAATGTAATGCAGACTTCAAGTCGTTTGAAATAGTGGACGGGCATAATTTGATTGGTGGGGGACGCCCGCCCACCTTTGCTCGCGTAGTTTTTTCAATGGATACAGACGTTTTATATTGTTTAAACAATTCCAAGTAATAGGGTTATCCTATGGAAAAACTATGCGAGCAAAGGTGGGGTGGGCGGGTGGCCCCCACCAATCAAATTATGCCCGTCAACTATTTCAAATGACTTGAAGTCTGCATTACGTTGTTATCCGTTACTTTCTATGATTTAATTAATTTAATTTATTAATGAACGCCTAATTTGTAAAAAATATAATGTGAGAAACAATGTAGTGCATAGTTCAAGTTATTTGGAATAATGAACGGGCATAGTTTGGTTGGTGGGGGACACCCGCCCACCCCACCTTGGTTTGCATTGTATTTTCCATGGGATAACACTCTTCTTGAAATTGTTTAAACAATGTAAAATAATTTGCATCTAATGAAAAACACTATGCCAGCGAGGGTTGGGTGGGCGGTTGGGCCCCACCAATCAAACCATGCCCGTCTACTATTCCAAATGACTTAAACTATGCGCTACAATATATCTGACATTTTGTCTACGAATTAGGCATACATTAATAAAATAAATTAGTTAAATCATAAAAAGTAATGGATAATAGTGTTATGCAGATTTCAAGTCATTTGGAATAGTGGACGGGCATAGTTTGATTGGTGGGGAGCGCCCGCCCACCCCACCTTTGTTCCTATAGTTTTTCCATAGTTTCCATAGGATAACTCTATTGCTTGGAATTGTTTAAACAATATAAAACGTCTATATCCATTGAAAAAACAGGCGGGCGGTCCCTACCTACCTAACTATGCCCGTCCACTATTCCACATTACTTGAAATCTGCATAACACTGTTATCCATACTTTCTATGATTAAACTAATTTCTTTTATTAATATATATATATATATATATATATATATATATATAATATATATATATATATATATATATATATATATATATATATATATATATATATAATATATATATATATATATATATATATAGCTATTATTCCATAGAGGGCACTACCCGGCTACCCGGTGATCCTGATGGCATGAGCATGTTGATGGTTATTACCATATGGATGTGTATTGCTAATTAATGTGGTGCCGCCAGATGGCGTTTAACTTTCCTCCTAGGGGGTTAGTTATATAATTTTTGAATACAAAAATAAAAATAAATAAATTGTACCAAATACAGGCTCGATCCCCATCGCGAAAAATCATCTTTCACAGTATTTCAGAGGTTTATTATTAATTAAACTCCTCTGAGCTTCTTCCTTGACCGGCGGAAAAGCCTCACGGCTGATAGCCTTATAAATATAGACGTTTTCTTTACTACTCCGTCTTTAAAACCTTGCTTTGTGCAACCTTTAATGCAATAATTGATGTTTGAAGTGGCCCTGGAAGTGAAAGCGACTTTGCGTTTCCTTGCAGCCAACCACCGCTAAAAAAGCGAGCGTGGTAAGCACGGGCAATATTACATCAGTTGGCCTCTCTGTGTACGCAATTAATGCCGCATGACTTTTCTTAAAACCTTGTTTTAATTATTAGTTATTACACCCGAAATGGAATGAAATATAAACTTTGTGGTATATAATTTTTTATCACTAAAAAAATGTTGTTTCACACTTATCTATATCTATTGAATTTTTATTAGTAATAGTTGGCCTCAATTTGGGCCTTACTAATCATTTTATAATAATCATATCTATTGACCGATGCACCTACACTCCCACATGTGTACTGGAATGTACCTGATAAGTAGATAATTTATTGTTGACTTTTGTATTTGGAAACAAAGGGCTACAAAAAAAACTTCTATCATTTATAGGGCTATCAGCCGTGAGGCTTTTCCGCCGGTCAGGGGACAAGCTCAGAGGAGTTTAATCACCCGGTATTTACTTTAACTTCACAGAAAACCTCTGAAAAATTGATTGGGGAGCTAATCACGTTTTATAGTTTTTTTTAGAGGTTTTCTGTGAAGTTGGGGATCGAACTCAGACTCCCCAATGCTCAGTACGAGACGGACGACGCCTCTAACCACTCGGCCACTTAGCTGATTTATTTGATATATTATTTGAAAATAAATCAAAGAAAGCTATACATTGAAACATTATTGTATCAATATTATATATATATATATATATATATATATATATATAAATATATATATATATATATATATATATATATATATATATAAATATATATATATATATATATATATATATATATATATATAAATATATATATATATATATATATATATATATATATATATATATATATATAAATATATATATATATATATATATATATATATATATAAGTTGTAATAACACATATTTTTTTTTTAAAGTAAGTGATATAGAAAATTGCTAGTTGAAGATATAAATAGACAAACTCATTGTGCATTACCAATCACATCCTACAAACAATATTATCAAACTCCTAATCATATCTAATCACATTTCCGGTCTACACAAGCAAAACATGTGTGTTTTAGATTATCAAACTGACCACAAGCAACATAAACATAAATACAAATTTATTGTGTGTAATGCTAATTAATGTTTTGCTTTTTTACTATTGAAAATATATTTATTCATTATATTAAATGTATGAATTTGTCTATTTTTAATATTAAAAATCATCCCTGTTAAACACTAGTATAATAATATTACAAGACATATATCTAACAGCCTGCCTGTAACAAATTTAAACCTGAAACAGCCTTGTATTCACTATAAATGTTCCATAAATGTATCAATATCAATTGAACCCATAAGTATTTGTTATTATAAATACATTATCTAGGCAATGTAGTTACTTTAGATTTTTTCTATTGGAAACACTGAGTCATTACACAAAAGATGTCATTAAATGACAAGCACTATTCGAGGTGTTTGACATTTGTTTTGGCATATTCTGACACAATGACATTGTCAATTTATCCATTCAATAGAACCTATAAAGTTTATGGGATGTTGGAGAAAACAGGCAATAAGCCATAAGTATTAATTGTTATAGCAACAATAAATTTATTTTCTAAAGAATATAGTTACTTTAGATTTTCTCTATTGGTAACACTTAATGATTCAGTGTTACCAATAGAGAAAATCTAAAGTAACTATATTCTCTAGAAAATAGAAAAGGTGCCAATCACAAGCTGTTTGACATTTGTTTTGGCAATTCATTCACAATGATGTTTTTAATTTGTTAGCTTATGGTACTAAATTTATGGAATGTTCATGAATACAGGCATCTGTGTTTTGAAGTAATAGCAATGTTTTGTTATTTTACAATTGAAAATAGTTACTTTAGATTCTCTCAATTGGAAACACTGAATATTTAAACAAAAGATCTCCAATCACAATCCCTATTCAAGGTGTTTTGACATTTGTTTGTGGCAACATCTGTCATAATACAATTTTAAATTTTTTGATTCAATTAGCTAATGGGCTCTATAAACTTTATGGGATGTTAATGAATACATATAACTATAACTAATAAATTTAACACATAATAACTCACCCTCTTCCTATTTTGCACCACAATCTTAATCTTCGGTGGACTCCTGTAGCTATGCTCACCGAAATCAATAAAATCTGACTCGTCCCCACTATCCTCAGTGCTTTCATCCTCACTAGAGTAGTCCTGATCATCATCTGAATCATCACTACTATCTGTACTGGTGCAAAAGTGTCTCCGAAAAAAGCACTTGCTCTTTGGGGGGCTAACACTGAAGTAGACTGGTGTAGCTATTTTAATAGCTATAGGTGGGGCTACCATTTGCACCGGTGTGGTTAATGTTGTGGGCAAGAAATCGGCTAGTGTTACATTGTGGTGTAGAACATCCACTCCAATCTCATCGAAGTCTGATGATTCAGACTCACACAGCCAGTCGTGTTGTACATCCATGGTTATAGGTGGGTCTTTGTAGTCGATTGGTTCCTTTCGAGGGTTATTTGGGTAACCATTGGTGTTGTTAATGAAATTTGAGCACTTCTCGTATATAGCACCCATGGTTTGTTGTGGTGGCTCGGGCTGCTGGAAACGCTTGTTTGGGTCGAATTTAAACGCATGTGTTAGCAGGGTGGGTGGATTAGGGCCCATCTTGTCGTGCATTGAATAGTACCGGCGCCCTGATGACGGGGGGTGGTGGTGGTTGAACAAACCTGTGTTCCACATTGTTTTATAATTATGTGATTACCGTAGTCGAATTTTTATCCTGTGCAGCCCCGGGGTGTGGTTCGAAACGGTTAACAGCAACAATTCTCCTCTGGCGTAAACTGCGATTTTATCCATGTTTTCTGGGTAAATATTTATGGTAAATTACGAAGCACTTTCAAAACACATTTTCATTCAGCCATGTTGGATTTTATAATGGATTGTGTTGTGGGATTTCGACTGACGTCGCGAGCGGTGCCGCAGCGCGTGCGCTCGCCCCGCGTTCTAGAAAACGTGATTCAAACTTCCTCTTTCTCGTACGTTCGTGGAATCACGCAGACGATATTTCTCGCACCGCAAACCACCCACAGACAATTAAACAAAATAGACGTAAACTCTGAATTTTTGTAATGGCTGCTTGACAGTTGGTTGTTTTGGGTGTCATGGTGAGTCAAAATGGGTGCCAGTCATGGCACTGGTTGATTCAAAAATACTAGATGTTTTAAATTTAATTTCTACAAAATTCATGAAAGGATAAATAAAACGATTTTTTACTTTGTTTTTTATCACACTTCAGTTACACTTTGCAACTAGTTTCGGAGGAGCTCGAAAATGGCTAGAGCTTAGCCGAAACTAGTTGCAAAGTGTAACTGAAGTGTGATAAAAAACAAAGTTAAAAATCGATTTATCTTTTAAAATGAATTATCACAAAGTAGACGCCTTAACAATCCAATATTTGAAATTCATGAAAATTAAATATTTATTATTGTCTAGTTTAGACTATTGTTATAGTAATTAAGGCACATGTTACGGGTAGATACCATTTTATATAAATAAATACAATGATACCTCAAGCTCTTAGAGTCTACAGCCCCCATAACCGCACATTATACACACAAAACATAATAAAGTATATATAAAACATGAATTTCAATGTCATACATTACAAACAAAAACTACTAGTAGATTAGTCACAATTCAATTTTAGTTTATTTTGTAAAACCGTTAAAAAAAACTTTGTATCACATAAATTATTGAATGTATACATTAAAAACGTCATTGTGACAGAATATGCCAAAACAAATGTCAAACACCTTAAATGGCGCTTGTGATTAGAGCTTTAGGTGCCACTTTTGTTTTATTATTCAGTGTTTCCAATAGAGAGAATCTAAAGTAACTACATTAACTAGATAATGTATTTATTGTTGCTATAACAATAATACTTATGGGTTCAATTGTTATTGATAAATTTATGGAAATTTGGTGAATACAGAGGTTATTGATTCAGGCAACTTGATTCATAGGGATTTTGTAGTAACAATATAGTACACAGTTCAAGTCGATTGTAATAATGTATATATGGATAGTTTGATTGGTTTGAAGCCACTTAACCATCCCTCTTTTCTCGCATAGATCTGTTAAAAAGGTATCACTTGTTTTATAAATGTTTCAACAATGTAAAATCTCTGTATCCATTGAAAAAAACTATGCGAAAAAGTTGGGTGGGTGGGCGGGCACAGACCAACCAAACTACTCCCCTACACTATTTCAATCCACTTGAACTATACACTACACTATTTTCCACTATAACTTTATGAATCAAGATTAAATTTATTAATAAAATTGATTGAACTACAAACATTTATGGGAAATAGTGTAGTGCATAGTTCAAGTCGTTTGAAATAGTGGACGGGTATAGTTTGGTGTGGATCGCCCACCCACCCCACTTTCGCTCGCATAGTTTTTTTCAAAGGATGCAGATGTTTTATATTGTTTAAACTATTCCAAGAAGATTGTTATCCTATGGAAAAACTATGCGAACAAAGGTGGGGTGGGTGGGTGGTCCCTACCAACCAAACTATGCCCATTCACTATTACAAATGGCTTGAACTCTGCACTACACTATTTATCCATAACATTTTATGATTCAATTAATTTAATTTATTAATTTAGATTTAATTTTAAAAATATATAGGAAACAATGTAGTGCAGAATTCAAGTAATTTGTAATAGTGAATGGGCATAGTTTGGTTGGCAGGGGCCGCCCGCCCACCCAACCTTTGCTTGCATAGTTTTTTCCATAAGATAACACACTTTTTTGAATTGTTTAAACAATATAAAACGGTTGCATCCATTGAACAAAACTATGCGAACAAAGGTGGGGTGGGCGGGCGGCCCCTACCAACCTGACTATGCCCGTCCATTATTCCAAACGACTTGAACTTTGCACTACACTATTTTCCACAATATGTTACGAATTAAACTTGAATTTATTAATTAAATTGATTGTATTACAAAAACTAGTAGGAAATATTGTAATGTAGAGTTCAAGTCGTTGGGAACAATGTATGGGCATAGTTTGATTAATAGGGGCCACCCGTCCACCCCACCATTGTTCGCATAGTTTTGTTCAATGGATGCAAACGTTTAATATTGTTTAAACAATTCAAAAAAGTGTGTTATCTTATGGAAAAAACTATGCAAGCAAAGGTGGGGTGGGTGGTTGTTCCCTACCAACTAAACTATGTCCATTCACTATTTCAAACGACTTGAACTATGCACTACACTATTATACGTTATTTTCTGTGATTAAATTAATATCATTTATTAATTTAAAAGTAACTAAAAAAATATATGTGAAAAATAATGTAATGCAGAGTTCAAGTCGTTTGAAATAGTGGTCGGGCATAGTTTGGTTGGTGGGGGCCACCCGCCCACCCCACCTTTGTTCGCATAGTTTTTCCATAGGATAACAATCTTCTTGGAATAGTTTTAACAATATAAAACATCTGTATCCAATGAAAAAACTATGCGAGCGAAAGTGGGGTGGGCGGGCGGCACCTACCAACCAAACTATGTCCATTCACTATTTCAAATGACTTGAACTATGCACTACACTATTTCAAACGACTTGAACTATATACTACACTATTATTTGTTATTTTCTTAGATTAAATTAATGTCATTTATTAATTTAAGTCAAATTATAAAAATATATGTGAAAATAATGTAATGCAGAGTTCAAGTCATTTGAAATAATGAATGGGCATAGTTTGGTTGGTGGGGGCCACCCACCCACCCCACCTTTGTTCGCATAGTTTTTTCATAAGATACAATTCTTTTTGGAATAGTTTAAACAATATAAAACATCTGTATCCATTGAAAAAAATATGCGAGCGAAGGTGGAGTCGTTGGGTGGCCCCTACCAACCAAACTATGCCCCTTCATTATTTCAAATGACTTGAACTATGCACGACACAGTTATCTATAACATTCTATGATTCAATTAATTTCATTGATTCATTCAAGGCTTGATTCATGATTTATTTGCAATAACAGTATAACGCATAGTTCTTTTTCGTATAGTAAATATTTCCAAAAAATTTATAATAAACAGTGTAGCGCAGAGTTCAAGTCGCTTGAGATAAAGAATGGCCTTACTATTAGGAACATAATAATAACAAATAACTACCCTGAGATCGATAGTCATCACGTAATGTTTGTAAATAACACACGTATGTTATTTAAAAACATTTCGTGATGTTACGTTCCTTTTAATAGCGCGTGAGTCATCTTGAATTTATAATGTTTCATCATCATTCTTCCAAAAATGGCAATGCAAGTCATTAATAATATATATATATATATATATATATATATATATATATATATATATATATATATATATATATATATTATATATATATATATATATATATATATATATATATATATATAATTTGTAGTAATAGGTATTGCCTATAGAAGGCTCCTGAATTCTAATTAATGAGATTACTCTAAAAATTTCACCCTCCGGTGGGAATCGAACCCACAGCGACAGCCGGAGACGTGGGTTCGATTCCCACCGGAGGGTGAAATTTTTAGAGTAATCTCATTATATATATATATATATATATATATATATATATATATATATATATATATAAATATTTTAATTAGTTATTTGGGTATGCGGTCAAAAAAGCTTTAAAAAAAAATTCCAGTCACTAATTAAACTAAAATATAAAATATATATAAATATATATATATATATATATATATATATATAACAAAGAAATCTATAAATATTTACAAGGTTTAGTTTTTGTGCATTTAATTAGGTAATTAAATGTTGATCCTACAATAATTTGATCCTTAAAAGAAGAAAAAACATCAAAAAATTTCATTAGTACAAATTACGACTTAGTTTTTGTTATATAAGTTCGAATTATAAATAAACAAAACCCCGTATAAATAATATACAACTTTAATGACCATTCGATTTCCAAACAGTATCAGTATCGCCATGTAACGGACAATAGCCGAACTAATTTTCAATTGATGTAAATTGGTTTGCATATATTACAATTTAGTTTTGTTGCAATCCTATTGTATGTTAAGTTGCATACACTTCACATCTAATTTTTAAAAAAAAACTTCTTGTTATCAGCCGTGAGGATTTTTTGCAAGTCAAGGGAGAAAATAATGGAAGTTTAATACATACATAAAGTTTTTTAAATTTTTGTTCTTAGTCTTGGTTCTTATTTGTAACATTAATGAGAAATTTCCCTTTTTTAGGCTTGTCTTGTTGGGAAATAAAGAAATAAATAAATAAAAGGAGCAAATACTAAAATCTTTTTTTTTAGACATATTTTATTTAATAATCATAAAAAATAATACAATCTATGAAATATATCAATTTAATATATACAAAACTAAAAAAATAAAAAATAAGGTGATTCTCTCTGCAGGAACTCGCGACAATACCCCACTTGTTGTGGTATCGAGAGAATAGTACATCTCCCTATTGATGCAGTTGGTAATGGATATAGTAGTAGTAGTAGCCAACTGCATCAATAGGGAGATGTATTCGTATATGAGGGCGAAGCTCTTATTGATACAGTTGGCAATGGATATAGTATGTTTGATATAAAATAAAACACTGTATATTTTTTTATTATGACTAATGAAGAAAACTACACTCTTAAAAACTATTTTCTATTGTAAACTAACTACTGCCATGCATAGTTTACAATGCCAAATTATTGCCAAATTTAAATCACAGTATTTTTAAGAACAAAAAAAATCGCCAAAAATTCAATTTTTTGTTTTAACAATTTCAACTTGTACTTGGTGATTCACCAACATGTTTTCACTATAGCTAACAATTTTTAGCAATATTGAGCAGCTACAAATCGAGTTATAGCTGTTTTAATAAAATGTGTTTATAATTAAATATGATTAACATTTTAAAAATTCGCCAAAAATTTAATTTTTTGTTTAACTATTTCAACTTATATTTGGTGATTTATCATCATGTTTTCACTATAGCTACCAATTTGTAGCAATATTCAGCAGCTATAAATCGAGTTATAGAGGTTTTAATAAAATAAATGTGATTTAAATTTTAAAAATTCGCCAAAAATTCAATTTTTTATTTAATAACTTCAACTTGCATTTGGTGATTTACCAACATATTCTCACTAAAGCTGACAAGTTTTAGCAATATTCAATAGCTGCAACTTGATTTATAGCTGTTTTAATAAAATACGTTTATAAATAAATGTGATTGGAATTTTAAAAATTCGTCAAAAATTCAATTTTTTGTTTAAAAATTTCATCTTGCACTTGAAGATTTATCAACATGTTCTCACTATAGCTGACAATGTTTAGCAATATTGAACAGCTATGCATCGAGTTATAGCTGTTTTAATAAAATATGTTTATAATAAATGTGATTGACATTTTAAAAATTCGCCAAAAATTCAATTTTTTGTTTAATAATTTTAGCTTTTATTTAGTGATTTACCAATATGTTTTCACTATAGCAGACAATTTGTAGCAATATTCAATAGCTACAAATCAAGTTATAGTTGTTTTAATAAAATATGTTTATAAATAAATGTGATTGGAATTTTTAAAATTCGCCAATAATTCAATTTTTTGTTTCAAAATTGTATCTTGCATTTGGGGATTCATCAACATGTTCTCACTATAGCTGACAATTTTTAGCAATATTGAACAGCTACAAATCGAGTTATAACTATTTTACTAAAAATGTTTATAATAAATATGACTGACATTTTAAAAATTCGTCAAAAATTCAATTTTTTGTATAATAATTTCAACTTTTATTTGGTGCTTTTTCAACATGTTCTCACTACAGCTACCAATTTGTAGCAATATTCAGTTGCTAAAAATCGAGTTATAGCTGTTTTAATAAAATATGTTTATAAATAAATGTGATTGACATTTTAAAAATTCATCAAAAATTTAATTTTTTGTATAACAATTTCAACTTGTAGTTGGTGATTCATCAACATGTTTTCACTATAGCTACCAATTTGTAGCAATATTGAATAGCTACAAATCGAGTTATAGCTATTTTAATAAAATGTGTTTATAATTAAATGTGATTAACATTTTAAAAATTCGCCAAAAATTAAATTTTTTGTTTTACAATTTCAACTTGTATTTGGTGATTTATCATCATGTTTTCAATATAGCTACTAATTTGTAGCAATATTCAATAACTACAACTCGAGTTATAGCTATTTTAATAAAATATGTTTATAAATAAATGTGATTGAAATTTTAAAAATTAGCCAAAAATTAAATATTTTGTTTAACACTTTCAACTTTTACTTGGTGATTCAACAACATGTTTTCACTATAGTTAGCAATTTTTATCAATATTCAATCGCTACAACTCAAATTATAGCTGTTTTCATAACATGTCTTTATAAATAAATGTGATTGACATTTTAAAAAAATCGCCAAAAATTCAATGTTTTGTTTAACAATTTCAACTTTTAGTTAGCGATTCGTCAATATATTTTCACTATAGCAGACAATTTGTAGCAATATTCAATAGGTACAACTCAAGTTATAACTGCTTTAATAAAGTGAGTTTATAAATAAATGTGATTGAAATTTTAAAAATTCGCCAAAAATTCAATTTTTTGTTTAACAATTTCAACTTATAATTATTGATTGACCAACATGTTCTCACTATAGCTACCAATTTGTAACAATATTTAATACCTAAAACTCGAGTTATAGCTGTTTTAATAAAATATGTTTATAAATATATGTGATTGACATTTTAAAAATTTGTGAAAAAATCAATTTTTTGTTTATCAATTTCAACTTTTATTTAGTAATTCATCAACATGTTTTCACTACAGCAGACAATTTGTAGCTATATTCAATAGCTACAAATCAAGTTATAGCTGTTTTTATAAAATGTGTTTATAAATATGTGATTGACATTTTAAAAAATTCGCCAAAAATTCAATTTTTTGTTTAACAATTTCAACTTTTAATTAGCTATTCATCAATATGTTTTCACTATAGCAGACAATTTGTAGCAAAATTCAATAACTACAACTCAAGTTATAGCTGTTTTAATAAAATATGTTTATAAATAAACGTGATTGACATTTTAAAAATTCATCAAAAATTCAATTTTTTGTTTAACAATTTCAACTTATAATTAGTGATTGACCAACATGTTCTCACTATAGCTACCACTTTGTAACAATATTCAATAACTATAACTCGAGTTATAGCTGTTTTAATAAAATATGTTTATAAATATATGTGATTGACATTTTAAAAATTCGTGAAAAATTCAATTTTTTGTTTAACAATTTCAACTTTTGTTTAGTGATTCATTAACATGTTTTCACTATAGCTGACAATTTGTAGAAATATTCAATAACTATAACTTGAGTTAAAGCTGTTTTAATAAAATATGTTTATAAATAAATGTGATTGATATTTTAAAAATTCGCCAAAAATTTAATTTTTTGTTTAACAATTTCAACTTGTAACTAGTGATTCACCAACATGTTTTCACTATAGCTAGCAATTTGCAGCAATATTCAACAGCTACAACTCCAGTTATAGCTGTTTTAATAAAATGTGTTAGTAAATAAACGTAATTGAAATTTTAAAAATTTGCCAAAAATTCAATTTTTTGTTTAACAATTTCAACTTATAATTGGTGAATCACCAACATGTTTTCACTATAGCTACCAATTTGTAACAATATTCAATAACTATAACTCGAGTTATAGCTGTTTTAATAAAATATGTTTATAAATATATGTGATTGACATTTTAAAAATTCGTGAAAAATTCAATTTTTTGTTTATCAATTTCAACTTTTATTTAGTGATTCATCAATATGTTTTCACTACAGAAGACAATTTGTAGCAATATTAAATAGCTATAAATCAAGTTATAGCTGTTTTAATAAAATATATTTGCAAATAAATGTGCTGGTAAATAAACGTAATTGTAAGTTTGAAATTCGTCAAAAATTCAATTTTTTGTTTAAAAATTTGAAATTGAATTTGGTGCTTCATCAACATATTTTCACTATAGAAGACAATTTGTAGCAATATTCAATAGCTACAAATCAAGTTATAGCTGTTTTAATAAAATGTGTTTGCAAATAAATGTGATTGATATTTTTAAAAATTCGCCAAAAATTCAATTTTTTGTTTAACAATTTCAACTTTTATTTAGTGATTCATAAACATATTTTCACTATAGAAAACAATTTCTAGCAATATTAAATTCCTACAAATCAAGTTATAGCTGTTTTAATAAAATGTGTTTGTAAATAAATGTGATTGACATTTTAAAAATTCGCCAAAAATTCAATCTTTTGTTTAACAATATCAACTTATAGCTTTTGATTCAGCAACATGTTTTCACCATATCTAGCAATTTGTAGCAATATTCAATAGCTCAAAATCGAGTTACAGCTGTTTTAATAAAATATGTTTATAAATAAATGTGATTGACATTTTAAATTTTTTTTAAAATTCAATTTTTTGTTTAGCAATTTCAACTTTTATTTGGTGATTCAACAACATGTTTTCACTATAGCTAGCAATTTGTAGCAATATTCAATAGCGACAACTCAAGTTATAGCTGTTTTAATATAATGTGTTAGTAAATAAACGTAATTGAAGTTTAAAAAATTCGCCAAAAATTAATTTTTTTCTTTAACAACTTCTATTTGTAATTGGTGATTCACCAACATGTTTTCACTATAGCTACCAATTTGTAGCAATATTTAATAACTACAACTCCAGTTATAGCTGTTTTAATAAAATGTGTTAGTAAATAAACGTAATTGAAATTTTTAAAATTCGCCAAAAATTCAATTTTTTGTTTAACAATTTCAACTTATAATTGGTGAATCACCAACATGTTTTCACTATAGCTACCACTTTGTAACAATATTCAATAACTATAACTCGAGTTATAGCTGTTTTAATAAAATATGTTTATAAATAAACGTGATTGACATTTTAAAAATTCGTCAAAAATTCAATTTTTTGTTTAACAATTTCAACTTTTGTTTAGTGATTCATTAACATGTTTTCATTGTAGCTGACAATTTGTAGAAATATTCAATAACTATAACTCGAGTTATAGCTGTTTTAATAAAATGAGTTTATAAATAAATGTGATTGAAATTTTAAAAATTCGCCAAAAATTCAATTTTTTGTGTAACTATTTCAACTTTTATTTAGTGATTCATTAACATGTCTTTGGTGATTCACTATAGATAACAATTTGTCACTCATATGTGTTATTTATGTTTAGTAAGATGAGTGACTTATTTAATACAAAATTAATTTCAAGTACAATTTATATATAGGTTGAGTGAAAATATGTTCAGTTCAGCTTTAGAGTTTTTTTTGAGTTTTAAATTACATTCTGTCAAAATATTGACGCCTGAAACCTGTAAAAAAACAACAACAAAACAACAAAACAACAACGAAAGACATACAATGCGGTAATGAAAAGTGATATTATATGGTGAGTGCCGGTTTTGAATTGAATGAATGAATACGCGAACACGCCGGCGTTTTATGTGCGCGACTCATTTATTCACAGATGGAGGGTATTATTGTGTTGTATGCATTTACGTCTGGGACACACCCTGGCTGGTATAAATTATGAACAGTAAAACTAATACGTTCATAAAATGGAATGTCAGTCTGTCTTTTCGCCCATAAATCTTATCATATTCCTATTGATTGCCTTTTCGAGAGAGAGAGAAACCTCCCCCCACCTCCCCCCCCCAACTGATCGATTTCAAGACGTATACAATTACAATTTCAAATTATGTAAAAATATTTCAATGCAAAACACTATTCACTACTACTTTTATATTGATACAGATGTATTGCATCGCAGTAACAACTGAAACAAATGTGTTATACCATGAAAACATAAACATAAAAGATAAACAGTTAAATAATAAATAAATAATAATAATAAATGAATAACATATGAATGACAGAAAAGTGACACATAAATGACAGAAGACTGACACATGAATGACAGAAGATTGAAATGATGAAAAATGACAGATATATGTCATTTCAGTGTCATATCTGTCAATTGTATATCATACCTGTCATTTTTCATATGTAATTCTTATGTCGTTCATATTAAGTGAAAATTTTTTTACTACAAAATGACACATCATTCATATGTCATTTAAATATCAATTATCTGTCATATATGTTATTTTTCATAAGAATGACACATGAAAAATGACAGATATGACAGTCAATTGACAGATATATGACACTTAAATGACATATGTATGTTATTTATTTGTCACTTCATTCATATGTCATTTAAATGTCAATTATCTGTCATATCTGTTATTTTTCATAAGAATGACACAAGAAAAATAACAGATATGAGTGTCAATTGACAGATATATGACACTTAAATGACATATGTATGTTATTTATTTGTCACATCATTCATATGTCATTTAAGTGTCAATTATCTGTCATATCTGTTATTTTTTATAAGAATGACACATGAAAAATGACAGATATGACAGTCAATTGACAGATATATGACAATTAAATGACATATGTATGTTATTTATTTGTCACATCATTCATATGTCATTTAAATGTCAATTATCTGTCATATCTGTTATTTTTCATAAGAATGACACATGAAAAATGACAGATATGTCAGTCAATTGACAGATATATGACAATTAAATGACATATGTATGTTATTTATTTGTCACATCATTCATATGTCATTTAAGTGTCAATTATCTGTCATATCTGTTATTTTTTATAAGAATGACACATGAAAAATGACAGATATGACAGTCAATTGACAGATATATGACAATTAAATGACATATGTATGTTATTTATTTGTCACATCATTCATATGTCATTTAAATGTCAATTATCTGTCATATCTGTTATTTTTCATAAGAATGACACATTAAAAATGACAGATATGTCAGTCAATTGACAGATATATGACAATTAAATGACATATGTATGTTATTTATTTGTCACATCATTCATATGTCATTTAAGTGTCTATTATCTGTCATATTTGTTATTTTTCATAAGAATGACACAAGAAAAATGACAGATATGACATACAATTGACAGATATATGACACTTAAATGACATATGAATGTCATTTATTTGTCACATCATTCATATGTCATTTAAATGTCAATTATCTGTCATATCTGTTATTTTTCATAAGAATGACACATGAAAAATGACAGATATGACATACAATTGACAGATATATGGCACTTAAATGACATATGAATGTTATTTATTTGTCACATCATTCATATGTTATTTAAGTGTCAATTATCTGTCATATCTGTCATTTTTCATAAGAATGACATATGAAAATTGACAGATATGACAGACAATTGACAGATATATGACACTTAAATGACATATGAATGTCATTTATTAGTCACATCATTCATATGTCATTTAAATGTCAATTATCTGTTATATCTGTTATTTTTCATAAGAATGACACATGAAAAATGACAGATATGACAGTCAATTGCCAGATATATGTCACTTAAATGACATATGTATGTTATTTATTTGTCACATCATTCATTTGTCATTTAAGTGTCAATTATCTGTCATATCTGTTATTTTTCATAAGAATGACACATGAAAAGTGACAGATATGACAGTCAATTGACAGATATATGACACTTAAATGACATATGTATGTTATTTATTTGTCACATCATTCATATGTCATTTAAATGTCAATTATCTGTTATATCTGTTATTTTTCATAAGAATGACACATGAAAAATGACAGATATGACATACAATTGACAGATATATGGCACTTAAATGACATATGAATGTTATTTATTTGTCACATCATTCATATGTTATTTAAGTGTCAATTATCTGTCATATCTGTCATTTTTCATAAGAATGACATATGAAAATTGACAGATATGACAGACAATTGACAGATATATGACACTTAAATGACATATGAATGTCATTTATTAGTCACATCATTCATATGTCATTTAAATGTCAATTATCTGTTATATCTGTTATTTTTCATAAGAATGACACATGAAAAATGACAGATATGACAGTCAATTGCCAGATATATGTCACTTAAATGACATATGTATGTTATTTATTTGTCACATCATTCATTTGTCATTTAAGTGTCAATTATCTGTCATATCTGTTATTTTTCATAAGAATGACACATGAAAAATGACAGATATGACATACAATTGACAGATATATCGCACTTAAATAACATATGAATGTCATTTATTTGTGACATCTTTCATATGTCATTTAAGTGTCAATTATCTGTCATATCTGTTATTTTTTATAAGAATGACACATGAAAAATGACAGATATGACATACAATTGACAGATATATGGCACTTAAATGACATATGAATGTCATTTATTTGTCACATCATTCATATGTCATTTAAGTGTCAATTGTCTGTCATATCTGTCATTTTTCATAAGAATGACATATGAAAATTGACAGATATGACAGATAATTGATATTTAAATGACATATGAATGTCATTTATCTGTCACATCTTTATTTAAGTGTCAATTATCTGTCATATTTGTCATTTTTCATCTGTCATGTATTTGTTATTTAACTGTCATTTATTTATCTGTTATTCCTTTGATATTTACGTCATTTATTTGACAATTATTTAACAGAACAGAACATATATGTTCTCTAGGTTTTAATATCAAAAACATTAGTTAATTTGTAATTTTCTGCTAGAATTCCATGCTTTGTGTTATAGCAAATTCAATCACAATTCGATATCCAATACACATAATTTGCATCATTAGAGCCCGTTGCCGTTGCTGTTCGTCGGCAGTGTTGGTGCTGCGCCGCCCCCGCAGCACGGTTACTTTTAAATAATGCCCCGGCAATAAATAGCGTCCGTAATACAAACAGAACGTGCCGTCGTGGCCGGCTGTGATTAAAACAATCGCGAGCCCTTTTATTAGTGCGCGGCGGCCGCCTTCAAGCCACACCACCACCACCAGCACCACCACCGCCGCCGCCCGCCATCGCCATGTCGGAACCCATTAAAAGCGCAAAAAGTAGCGAGAGCGAGGCAAAACAATGGGGGCTGTCATAAACGTCCGCGCGATTTTTACGCGGAATCAATTACTCGGCCCCGGCCTGCACATTTATTCATGCGCATTCAAATGTATGTGCATGCGATTCATAAACGGAATACGATCAGTCATCTTTGGCTATTACGGTTTCGCAAATAGGTGGCCATGAAAAACAAAACGCAACTGCAACTGCAAACAAAAAACAACGCAAGCTGTGTCTCATGCATGATTGTATAAAAAGCGCAACAGATGGCGGTAGTTTGTGTTATTGCCAACTACATTTATGACTACAAAAAAAAAACAGAAATGCAGTCATTTAACCAAAACTGCGTGTATCTTGAATGTTGGTGTACCTGTTTACGGGCGTACCTTGCTTTTCAGACAGGTTGACTATGAAATACTCTATGAAAATTGATAATATTTTATGTGTATATACATACATACATACTTACATACATACATACATACATACATCCATACGTACATACATACATACATACATACATACATAGATACATTCATACATACATTCATACATACATTCATACATACATACATACATACATACATACATACATACATACATATATACATACATCTTTCTCTGTTTCTAATAAATCGCTTCTGATTCCAAGCGAATAAATCACAATTAAATTTACGCAACAGTTTCTCCGTTTCGTTTAAAATAAACACAGGATGATTAACGTGTTTTTGGGCGTAACGTATTTTCCACGGTTGCACACATATATATGCACACACACACACATACACACACACACACACACACAAATAATAATTTCGGCCATTTGCATAATCCTCGCGCGCGCGCGGGTTCCCTCCATTCCCCATATCTCGATTTGGTAGGTAGCGCGCGTTTCTAATGGGATGCAAATAAAAACGCGGCGCGACCGTTTAATTTCACATTACGGGATTTTAATAAAAATTTATGAGCCCACAAATCTGTCACGCTAAGTAATTGAGTGGCACGAATTTTTGGCTTTTTTTTCTTCTTCTTCTTCCTGACAAAATTAAGTAGCCAACAAAACCCCAGATTAATGGCTGTCGTTGATATCGACTGCGAATTTAACATAAAAGAATTGATTAGAGACCGTTTGTTTTAATTATTCAGTGGTTCCAATAGAGGGAAACTAAAGTAACTACATTCCTTAGATAATGTCATTATGATAGAAATGGTTAAATAAATGTCAACACCTTGAATAGAGCTGGTGATTGATGACACCTTTTGTTTAATAATTCAGTGTTTCCAGTAGAGCGAACCTAAAGTAACTACATTCCCTAAATAAATGTATTTATTGTATAACAACTAATACTTATATGTAAGTATAAGTAAGTTATAAGTAAGTTATATATGTACTGAACACTAATGGGTTCAATAGCTATTTTTAGGTGTTTTCATTTAACATGGTTTAGCATTACTAGTCACCCTGTCACGTGCAGTTTGACAGATATATCCCCGTATTCATCAACGTTTTATAAATCTATCAATAACTATTGAACCTATACGAAGTATTCGTTGTTATAGCAACAATAAATACATTTATTTAGGGAATGTAGTTATTTTAGAGTCGTTCTATTGGAAACACTGAATTATTAAACAAAAGGTGTCAATGACAAGCACTATGACATTTATTTTAACCACATCTGTCATAATGACATTTTTAATGTATACATTCAAAAGCCTATAAGACCTATACAGTTTATGGGATGTTGCTGAATACAGGCATTAGTCATAAGAGTATATTTGGTTTTAAGGGTATACTAGTAACATATAGGTAAATACAGGGGTTAGCCATTGCAACCAGGACCTTTTTTCCTTCTATTTTCCCATTTTTTTTTTATCCAATTGAGAACATTGTATAATGAAATGAGCAATAAAGTAGTCATGAATGACGTTAGCGATGATTAATATTACGACACATTCAGATAGCAACAAAACATTACAGAAAACTATAATTATATCTAGTTAGGTCCATTTCCAACTGCATCAATGACAGCTTTGCTCTTATTGATGCAGTTGGCAATGTTAGGTCATATATAACCATTGCCAACTGGCTTCGCTCTCATTAATGCAGTTGGTAATGGTATAACTATAATTTTGAATCGTAATAAACTTCATATACATGATACAATTGTAATTTAATTATGAGTTAATTGCTCTTCACATCTAATTGTTTATTTCTTACAGTTAGTTGCTATTGGTATTATGGGCTGAATGATACAGCACAATTTGTCTTTCACGCCTCGATTCGAGTATCTCACGATTTACAAATTTCGCAACGTATAGATTACAGGCAACGCGGGGAGATCTAATCGCTGGGGCCGCTGGAGAAGGACGAAAGGATAACGTATTTTGACGGCGGGACATTATCGTGATGCAATTCTTGTGCCGCGGCATTTTATAATTTACGATGCGGACCGGCCGTTAACGGTGTCGAGTTCAATTACCGGCGACAGGACACACGTCGGATCCCTTTTTTTTTTCTTCTCTCTCCTCCTTCTTCGTATCTCTTCAGTGTATATATATATATATATATATATATATATAATGTGTGTGTTTAGTAACGATTTAATTTACAAATCCGCGTCCGTTGAGCGGCGCGACGCAACAGCCAACAGCAGCAGCAACAGCGTTGGTTTTAATCCGCCGGGAATGAGACGTGTCCCTGAATAAATCTCTTCTGCTCTTGTAGCGCGAGTGAAAACGCGGCATAATGGAGTGGCTGAGTGACGGCCCGAGTTGTTGCTCAAATTGTGTTAGCGATGGTAAGGCGCGATATCGCCGTACAAATGTCATCAAATAATTCTCGCCGGAAGATTACAAACTTTTCGTTGCATTGCCTTCGTTTATTTATTTAGTCTTTTCTACTCAAACACAGACAGGACTACACAATTCTAACAGACAAATAAAATCTATAAAAAATTAAAAAATAATAATAATAACAGACAGAATAATAACCAGATGAATGACAAATAAATTGACAGATGAATGACAAATGTACTAAATAACAGATAAATGACAGATGAATGACAAATAAATGACAGATGAATGAGAAATGTAGTAATAACAGATATAAGACATATGAACTAAATGACAGATAAAAAACATGAATTAAATAACAGTTAGGTGATAGTTGACAAATAAATGACAGATAAATGACAAATGCAGTAAATTACAGATACAAAACATATGAACTAAATGACAGATAAAAGACATGAATTAAAAGACAGTTAAGTGACAGTTAAATGACAGTTAAGTGACTGATGAATTACAAATGCAGTAAATAACAGATTAAAGACATATGAACTAAATGACAGTTAAGTGACAGTTAAGTGACAGTTAAATGACAGTTAAGTGACAATTAAGTGACAGTTAAAAGACAGTTAAGTGACAGTTAAATGACAAATAAATGACAGATGAATGACAAATGTAGTAAATAACAGATAAAAGACATATGAACTAAATGACAAATAAAAGACATGAATTAAATGACAGCTAAATGACAGTTAAGTGACAGATGATTGACAAATAAATGACAGATGAATGACAAATGTAGTAAATAACAGATAAAAGACATATGAACTAAACGACAGATAAAAGACATGAACCAAATGACAGTTAAATGACAGTTAAGTGACAGTTAAATAACAGATAAATTACAGATGAATGACAAATAAATGACAGATGAATAACAAATGAATGATAGATGAATGACAAATGTAGTAAATGACAGATAAAAGACATATGAACTAAATGACAGATAAAAGACATGATCCAAATGACAGTTAAATGACAGTTAAATAACAGATAAATGACAGATGAATGACAAATAAACGACAGATGAATGACAAATGTAGTAAATAACAGATAAAAGACATATGAACTAAATGACAGATAAAAAACATGAATTAAATGACAGTTAAGGGACAGTTAAATGATAGTTAAGTTACAGTTAAATGACAGTTAAGTGATAGTTGACAAATAAATGACAGATGAATGACAAATGCAGTAAATTACAGATAAAAAACATATGAACTAAATGACAGATAAAAGACATGAATTAAAAGACAGTTAAGTGACAGGTAAATGACAGTTAAGTGACAGTTAAGTGACTGATGAATAACAAATGCAGTAAATAACAGACATATGAACTAAATTACAGTTAAGTAACAGTTAAATGACAGTTAAGTGACAATTAAGTGACATTTAAAAGACAGTTAAGTGACAGTTAAGTGACAGTTAAGTGACAGTTAAATGACAGATAAATGACAGATGAATGACAAATAAATGACAGATGAATGACAAATGTAGTAAATAACAGATAAAAGACATATGAACTAAATGACAGTTAAGTGACAGTTAAATGACAGATAGATGACAGATAAATGACAGATGAATGACAAATAAATGTCAAATAAATGTCAGATGAATGACAAATGCAGTAAATAACAGATAAAAGACATTTGAACTAAATGACAGATACAAAACATGAATTAAATGCCAGTCAAGTGACAGTTAAATGACAGTTAAGTGACAGTTAAGTGACAGATGAATGACAATTAAATGACAGATGAATGACAAATAAATGACAGATGAATGACAAATAAATGACAGATGAATGACAAATGTAGTAAATAACAGATAAAAGACATATTAACTAAATGACAGATAAAAGACATGAATTAAATGACAGATAAGTGACAGTTAAATGACAGTTAAGTGACAATTAAGTGTCAGTTTAATTACAGTTTAATTACAGTTAAGTGACAGTTAAGTGACAGTTAAGTGACATTTAAATGACAGTTTAATTACAGTTAAGTGGCAGTTAAATGATAGTTAAATGACAGTTAAATGACAGTTAAATGACAGATAAATATGATGAATGACAAATAAAGAGAATAACAGGTAAAAGACATATGAACTAAATGACAGATAAAAGACATGAACCAAATGACAGTTAACTGACAGTTAAGAGACTGATGAATAACAAATGCAGTAAATAACAGACAAAAGACATATAAACTAAATGACAGTTAAGTGACCGTTAAGTGACAGTTAAATGACAGTTAAGTGATAGATTATTGACAAATAAATGACAGATGTTAACAAATAAATGATACATGAATGACAAATGTAGTAAATAACAAATAAAAGACATATGAACTAAATGACAGATAAAAGACATGAACCAAATGACAGTTAACTGACAGTTAACTGACAGTTAACTGACAGTTGACAAATAAATGACAGATGAATGACAAATGCAGTAAATTACAGATAAAAGACATATGAACTAAATGACAGATAAAAGACATGAACCAAATGACAGATAAAAGACATGAACCAAATGACAGTTAAATGACAGTTAAGTGACAGTTAAATAACAGATAAATGACAGATGAATGACAAATGTAGTAAATGACAGATAAAAGACATATGAACTAAATGACAGATAAAAGACATGAACCAAATGACAGTTAAATGAGAGTTAAGTGACAGTTAAATAACAGATACATGACAAATGAATGACAAAGAAATGACAGATGAATAACAAATAAATGATAGATGAATGACAAATGTTAATTAAATGACAGTTAAGTGACAGTTAAGTGACAGTTAAATGACAGATAAATTACATACACAAATTACAAATTACTGACAGATTTAAGACTAGTCAAACTATGCCTAGTAGGTGATCAAATTTTCAAAGTATTTTCTAAAATAGTCATGTTCAATTGATACCAAATCTGAAGAAGATGTCTTAAACATAAACCTTCTTTTTGAAGGTTTGAATACTCATAGTAGCATTTGTGTTCGCTTGAAAGTTGCTAGAATCATATGAAATTTTCAAAATGTTTTCTGTAATAGTTATATTCAGTTCATACTAAATTTGAAAAAGATATTTCAAAGATAAACCCACTTTTTGATAGCTTGAATACTCTAAATAGCATTTGTTTTAACAAAAATAGTCATAAATCGCTTAATAGTAGTAAGAACCATATGAATTTTTCAAAATATGTTCTACAACAATCATGTTCAACTGATACCAAATTTGCTGAAAATATCTCAAATATAAACCTACTTTTTGATAGCTTAAATTCTCAAAGTAGCATTTGTTTTAATAAGGAGCCATAGATAGCTTGATAGTTGCTAGAACAATAGGATATTTTCAAAATATTTTCTAAAATTGTCAAGTTCAACTCATACCAAATCTGAAGAAGATATCTCAAAGATAAACCTACTTTTGGATAGGTTGAATACTCATAGTGGCATTTGTTTGAACAAAAATACCTATAGATCGCTTGATAGTTGCTAGAACCATATGAAATTTTCAAAATATTTTCCAAAATAGTCAAGTTCAACTCATACTAAAGCTGAAGAAGATATCTCAAAGATAAACTCATTTTTTGAAGGCTTGTATACTCAAAATAGCATTTGTTTTAATAAAAATAGCCATAGATCGCTTGATAATTGCTAGAACCATATACAATTTTCAAAATATTTTCTGTAATAATCATGTTCAATTAATACTAAATCTGAAGAAGATATCTCAAATATAAACCTACTTTTGGATAGGTTGAATACTCACTAGTGGCATTTGTTTGAACAAAAATACCTATAGATCGCTTCATAGTTGCTAGAATCATATGAAATTTTCAAAATATTTACAAATATAATCAAGTTCAACTCATACTAAATCTGAAGAAGATATCTCAAAGATAAACCTACGTTTTGATGCTTTAAATACTCATAGTAGCATTTGTTTTAATAAAAATAGCCATAACTCGCTTTATAGTTGCTAGAAATATATGAAAATTTCAATATATTTTCTAAAATAGTCAAGTTCAATTCACACCAAATCTAAAGAAGATATCTCAAAGATAAACCTACTTTTTGTAGGCGTGAATACTCATAGTAATATTTGGTCTAATAAAAATAGCCATAGATCGTTTGATAGTTGCTAAAATCATATGAAATTTTCAAAATATTTAGAAATATAATCAAGTTCAACTCATACTAAATCTGAAGAAGATATCTCAAAGATAAACCTACGTTTTAATGCTTTAAATACTCATAATAGCATTTGTTTAAAATAAAAATAGCCATAACTGGCTTTATAGTTGCTAGAAATATATGAAAATTTCAATATATTTTCCAAAATAGTCAAGTTCAATTCACACCAAATCTAAAGAAGATATCTCAAAGATAAACCTACTTTTTGTAGGCGTGAATACTCATAATAATATTTGGTTTAATAAAAATAGCCATAGATTGTTTGATAGTTGCTAAAATCATATGAAATTTTCAAACTATTTACAAATATAATCAAGTTCAACTCATACTAAATCTGAAGAAGATATCTCAAAGATAAACCTACGTTTTGATGCTTTAAATACTCATAGTAGCATTTGTTTTAATAAAAATAGCCATAACTCGCTTTATAGTTACTAGAAATATATAAAAATTTCAATATATTTTCTAAAATAGTCAAGTTCAATTCACACTAAATCTAAAGAAGATATCTCAAAGATAAACCAACTTTTTGAAGGCTTGAATACTCTTAGTAGCATTTTGATTTAATAAAAATAGCTATAAATCGCTTAATAGTAGCTAGAACCATATTAAATTTTCAAAATATTTTCCAAAACAGTAAAGTTCAACTCATACCAAAACTAAAGAAGATATCTCAAAGATAAACCTACTTTTTGTAGGCTTGAATACTGATAGTAATATTTGGTTTAATAAAAATAGCCATAGATCATTTGATAGTTGCTAGAACCTTATGAAATTTTCAAAATATTTTCTAAAATAGTCATATTCAACTTACACTCAATTTGAAAAAGATATCTAAAAAATAAACCTACTTTTTGTAGAATTTTATACTCATAGTAGCATTTGCTTGAACAAAAATACCTATAGATCGCTTGATAGTTTTCAAAATATTATCCAAAATAATCAAGTTCAACTCGTACTAAATCTGAAGAAGATATCTCAAAGATAAACCTACTTGTCGCCTCATTGGGCCACCTCGCCACGACAAGGTGCCATTCTTCTTACAATGCAATCAAGAAGTTATTGATTAGTTAAACGAATGGCAAATACTGTGGAGTGTTTGCCATTTGTTTAAATAATCAATAACTTCTTGATTGTATTGTAAGAAGGTAGGCACCTTGTCGTGGCGAGGTGGCCTAATGAGGCGACATCCAAAAAACGCCCGTGCCGTGGAGTTAGTTAATACAAAATCGTGCTAGACGACAAGAGGAATAAAAAATGTAACGAATTTGTCAAAAAAAAAGAATTATATGAAACCCGGAACCTAAACTGTAACGTCCATCCGATCGCCATCGCTAAATAATAGTAATAAAACACGATATTTTTATCAGATCGATTAATCGATCGCCCGTTAACATTCCCGCGACCGCGTCGACCCCGAAACAAAAAAGCGATCGCCAGTTGGCGAAATCGCGCGATTTATTCACTCTGCCCCGTTCGTTGTTGTTGCTGTTTGTTGGGCTGTTCCTTTTTCCCCTGCAATCCGGTCTCGCACACTCTCACAGCCCAAGTCAGCCAGCCACACACACACACACACACACATACACATATATATGTAATTACACATAAATATTCTATAACTAACACTAAACGACCCGATATGAGTTGTATATAGGCCCCGCGGTGTTTAAATAAAACAGACCGACAATATCGAGAAATCGCCGTGGCACGTTTTAATGGTGTTTATTGCGCGTGCGGTTTTTCAATTGGAAATCGCAGCAGTTTCAAAATGAACAATTTAAGGGCGGCTCGTTCGTTTACAGTTTTCTACTCACCCCCGTATTCACCTACGTTCTATAAATGCATCCATTGCTATTGAACCCATAAATATTCATTGTTATAGCAACAATAAATACATTAGCTACAATTCTGAAATTTGCTATTAATGTACTTAATAAAGTAGGTAATAAGGAAAAAAAAAATGACACGTATGTCATATTATTTAATCGCGAGTTATAGCTGTTTGAAACAAAATATATTTTATCACATCATTCTTATGACTTTGACAATTGTAGATTATTGAAATAAAATCATAAAGTGCGTACTTTTATATCTACAATTCTGATATTTGTTATGAATGTACTTAATAAAGTAGGCAATAAGGGAAAAAAATGACATTCGTGTTATATTATTTAATCGCGAGTTATAGCTGTTTGAAAAACAAAATATATTTTATCACATAATTTGTATGACTTTGACAATTGTAGACAAATAAAGTACGTACTTTTATATCTACAATTCTCAAAATTGCTATGAATGTACTTAATAAAGTAGGCAATAAGCAAAAAAATTAACACTCGTCTTATATCATATAATCGCCAGTTATAGTTGTTTGAAACAAAATGTTTTTTATCACATAATTTGTATGACAGTGACAACTGTAGACTAATAAAATCACAAAGTGCGTTCTTTTATACTTATAATTTTGAAATTTGCTATGAATGTACCTAATAAAGTAGATAATAATTCAAAAAATTGACACTTGTGTTATATGATTTAATCGCGAGTTATAGCTGTCTGAAACAAAATATTTTTTATCACATGATTTTTATAACAGTGACATCAGTAGTCAAATAAAATCATAAAGAGCGTAGTTTTGTAGTTACAATTTGCTATGAATGTACTTAATATAGTAGGAAATAAAGAAAAAAATTGACACTCGTGTCCTATAATTTAATCGCGAGTTATACGGTATTGAAACAAAATATTTTTTATCACTTGATTTGTATAACAGAGATAACTGTAGACAAATAAAATCATAAAGTGCGTAATGTTGTAGCTACAATTCTCAAATTTGCTATGAATGTAATTAATAAAGTAGGTAATAAGTAAAAAAATTGACACTCGTGTTATATTAAATAATTGCGAGTTATAGTTGTTTGAAACAAAATATTTTTTATCACCTGATGTGTATAATAGTGACATCAGTAGACAAATAAAATCATCTAGTACGTACTTTTGTAGCTACAATTCTCAAATTTGCTATGAATGTACTTAATTAAGTAGGTAATAATTAAAAAAATTGACCCTCGTTTTATATTATATAATCGCGAGTTATAGATGTTTGAAACAAAATATTTTTTATCACCTGATTTGTATAACAGTGACCTGACAGTAGACAAATAAATCATAAAGTGCGTAATTTTGTAGCTACAATTCTGAAATTTACTAAGAATGTACTTAATAAAATAGGTAATAAGGAAATAAATTGACACTCGTGTTATATTATTTAATCGCGAGTTATAGCTATTTAAAATAAAATATTTTATTCATAATGTATCTAAGCAAGCAATTTCGCCTGATACGTAAATTCCTCTCTCCTTTCCGTCCAAACTTTCATTTTTTTTTTATTCCTTCAAACACCTCAAAGTCCAGATTACAATCTTTCCGCTCAAGCAGACCCCGAACGGGAAAAAAAAATCCACAACCGGCAGATAGGAATCGCGCCCGAGAGCGCTTGCCCCCCCAAAAATAACCAAAACAAAAAAATCGCACGCGGGCTCTTTTAATTAAATTACATAATGAACATTACACACCGCAGCGGCGGGACTCTCGCGAGGGGGACCAGCCACAGCAACAGCAACAGCAACAGCAACAGCAGCAGCAGCATTAAGCACACACAGCGCCGCGCTTGTAAGCCGGATGATTTATTCGAGGCCTTTAAAAGAGACAGTATGGACTAAATCATAAATACTTGGACTAAACTTGTTCCACTGGCCGGGATCTGACCCGCGGGACCCGACATTGAACGAGCACGAGGGGCGCAACGGAATCGAATATATTTATTTACACAATGCGGCCCCGGGGCCGCCCCCCCGCGGGCCCCTGCGTGCATGCCCCGGTACGCCACAACCTAGTCGAATAAATAGTGACCCATTAAAAGGAAAATCAAGACACAGTTATTGGAATTATTAGTAACATACTGAATTCATTCTATTTTTTCATGCTTGATTGTTTTTTATCTGTCATTTATATGTCAAATGTCATATTATATGTCATATATCTGTCATCTTATCTGTCATATATCTGTCATATATATGTCATATATATGTCATATATATGTCATATATATGTCATATATATGTCATATATATGTCATATATATGTCATATATATTTGTCATATTATGTGTCATATATCTATCATATATCTGTCATATATTTGTCATATAACTGTCATATAACTGTCATATTGCTGTCATATAACTGTCATATAACTGTCATATAACTGTCATATAACTGTCATATAACTGACATATAACTGTCATATATATGTCATTTTATCTGTTATATATCTGTCATATATTTTTCAATTATCTGTCATATTATCTATCGTATATCTGTCATATTATGTGTCATACATCTCTCATATATCTATGATATATCTATTATATGTCTGTCACATAATCTGTACTATTATCTGTCATATATCTATCATATATCTGTCATTCATCCCTCATTTATCTGTCATATATCTGTCATATATCTGTCATATTATTTGTCATATATTTGTCATATTATCTCTCATACATCTCTCATATATTTGTCATATATCTTGTTATATATTTTTATTCAATATCTGTCATATATTTTTCAAATATCTGTCATATTATCTATCATATATTTGTCATATTATCTGTTATATATCTCTCATATATTTATCATATATCTTATCATATATCTGCCATTTTCCTGTCATTTATCTGTCATATTATCTGTGTTATATCTGCCATATATCTGTCATATATCCGTCATATATCTGTCATATATCTGTCATATATCTGTCATATATCTGTATTATTATCTGTCATATATCTACCATAAATCTATCATATATCTGTCAAGTATCTGTGACATATTTGTGACATATCTGTCATATTATCTGTCATATATCTCTCATTAAAAGGAAAATCAAGACATAGTTATTGAAATTATTAGTAACATACTGAATTCATTATATTTTTTCTATGCTCAATTGTTTTGTATTCACCTGTCACCTGTCATTTATCTGTCATATATCTATCATATATCTGTCATGTATATGTCATATATCTGTCATATTATATATATATCATATATCTGTTATATTATCTGTCATATATCTGTATTATTTATTTATTTATTTATTTAATATATATTATACCTATTATATATCTCTTAAATATCAGTCATATATTTCCCATATATTTATCATATATCTGTCAATGATCTGTCATATATCTGTCATATTATCTCTCATTAAAAGGAAAATCAAGACACAGTTATTGAAATTATCAGTAAGATACTGAATTCATTTATTTGTTCATGCTAGATTGTTTTTAATCTGTCATTCACCTCTCATTTATCTGTCAATTGTCATATTATCAGTGATATATCTGTCATATTATCTGTCATATACCTGTCATATACCTCAAATACTCAAAATAGCATTTGTTTTAATAAATAGCCATAGATAGGTTGATAGTTGCTGTCATATTATCTGTCATATACCTGTCATATATATTGTTATATGTCAGTAATATATCTATCATATATCTCCCTTAAATCTATCATATAACTGTCATATTTGTCACATATCTGTCATGTATCTGTCATATTATCAGTCATATAGCTCTCATATATCTATTATATGTTTGTCACATAATCTGTGTTATATCTGCCATATATCTGTCATATATCTGTACTATTAACTGCCATATATCTGTCATATATCAGTCATATATCTATCATATATATGTCATACATCTGTAATATTATCTGTCCTATATCTACCATAAATCTATCATATATCTTTCAATTATCTGTGACATGTCTGTCATATATCTCTCATTAAAGGGAAAATCAAGACAAAGTTATTGAAATTATCACTAAGATACTGAATCCATTATATTTATTCATGCTCGATTGTTTTTAATCTGTCATTCATCTGTCATTTATCTGTCATATTATCTGTTATATATCTATCATATATCTGTGATATATCTGTTATATTATATATCATATATATGTTATATATTTGTCATATTACACGTTATATATCTGTCATATACCTATTAGTATTTGTCATATATCTGTTATATATCTGCTATATTATCTGTTATATATCTGTCAATTATCTGTCATATATCTAATAAATCTGTAATTCATATGTTAAATATTCTCATATATCTGTCATATTATATGTCATATATCTCTCATATATCTGTCATATATCTGTCATATATCTGTCATATATCTGTCATATATCTGTCATGTATCTGTCATATTATCTGTCATATATCTCTCATATATCTGTCATATACTTGTCATATATCTATCGTTTATCTGTCTTTTATCTGTCATTTATTTCTCATGTGTCTCTCTGTCTGTCTATTATTTATCTGTCATTAAACTGTCTTTTATATGTCTATTGTCTGTCACTTATTTATCTTTTATTTGTCATATATATATATATATATATATATATATATATATATATATATATATGTCATTTATTTGTCATTTATCTGTAAATTATGTCATTTATATGTCACTTATCTGTATTTTATTGGTCACATATTTGTCATTTATCTGTCATGTATCTGTCATATATCTCTCATATATTTATCATATATCTTGTCATATTATCTATCATATATCTGTCATATTATGTGTTATATATTTGTCATATATATATATATATATATATATATATATATATATATATATATATATATATATGCCAGATATGACAGATAAATGGCATATATATGAGAGATATATGAGAAATTATATGACAAAAATGTGACATACATATATATATATATATATATATATATATATATATATATATATATCTGTCATATATTTGTCATATGTATCTGTCATATCTGTCATATTATCTGTCATATATTTGTCATAGTATTTCTCATATATCTGTCACATATTTGACATATTATTTCTCATATATCTCTCATATATTTGTCATATATCTTGTTATATATCTGTCATATATTTGTCATATTTCTTGTCATTTATCTGTGATATATCTGTCATATTATTTGTCATATTATCTGTCATATTATTTATCATATATTTGTCATATTATTTCTTATATATCTCTCATATATTTATAATATATCTTGTCATATATCTATCATATATTTGTCATATATCTGTCATATTATGTGTTATATATTTGTCATATATATCTGTCATATATTTGTGATATGTATCTGTCATATCTGTCATATATATCTGTCATATTATCTGTCATATTATTTGTCACATATTTGTCATAGTATTTCTCATATATCTGTCACATATTTGACATATTATTTGTCATTTATCTCTCATATATTTGTCATATATTTGTCATATATTTGTCATATATTTGTCATATATTTGTCATATATTTGTCATATATTTGTCATATATTTGTCATATATTTGTCATATATTTGTCATATATTTGTCATATATTTGTTATATATTTGTTATATATTTGTCATATATTTGTCATATACCTGTCATATTATCTGTCATATATATCTGTCATATTATCTGTCATATATCTATCATATTATTTGTCATATTACACGTCATATACCTATTAGAATCTGTCTGTTATATCTCTGACAATATATGTGTCATATCTGTTATATATCTGTCATATATCATATATATATATAAATAAATAAAAATAAATAATATATATATATATATATGTATGTCACATTTTTGTCATATAATTTCTCATATATCTCTCATATATATACCATTTATCTGTCATATATCTGTCTTATTATCTGTCATATCTGGCATATATGTTATATAATATATTATATATATATATATATATATATATATATATATATATATATATATATATATATATATGAATCTGTAATTTATATGTCATTCATCTGTCATTTATCTGTCATTTATCTGTCATTTAAATGTCATTTATGTGTCATTTATCTGCCATTTATCTGTCATTTATCTGTCATTTATATGTCATTTATCTGTCATATATCTCTCATATATTTATCATATATCTTGTCATATATCTATCATATATCTGTCATATAGAATAGAATAGTTTAAACAATATAAAACATCTATATCCATTGAAAAAACTATGCGAGCGAAGGTGGGGTGGGCGGGTGGCCCCTACCAACCAAACTATGCCCGTCCACTATTTCAAATGGCTTGAACTATGCACTACACTATTTATCCATAATTTTCTATGATTAAATTAATGTTATTTATTAATTGAAGACTAATTAAAACTATATATGTAAAAAATAATGTAATGCATAGTTCAAGTCGTTTGAAATAGTGGATGGGTATAGTTTGGTTAGTAGGGGCCGCCCGCCCACCCCACCTTTGTTCGCATAGTTTTTCCATAGGATAACACTCTTCTTGGAATGGTTTAAACAATATAAAACATTATTATTATTATTATTATTATTTATCTATCATTTATCTGTCATTTATATGTCATTTATCTGTCATATATTTACCGTTTATCTGTCATTTATTTGTCATTTATATGTCATATATATGTCATTTATATGTCATTTATATGTCATTTATATGTCATTTATATGTTATTTATATGTCATTTATATGTCATTTATATGTCAAGAGAAAATATCCTATGACAATTGGCGGGAAATAGGGCCGTGTAGAGCGGACTTCACGAGTTGCTTCCTTCTTCTTTTTCGCATTGGGATTTAAGTGCGGATATTAATAAAAAAATGAAATATATTATTATTTTGTAGTATTTTTTTTTAATAATATTAATAATAATATTAATAATTGAGAGACAATCGTTACGTTATTCCTTCCATAACCTTTATTATTAATAATATTCTACGCTAACACATAGAATTTGATTTTTAAAATAGTTGAAAAACTTCTCATCTTCGTTCCCTCCGATCCATCTCGGTGTCATGGTTGTCAACTCGTTCAATTAGCCGCTAATTGCCGGTGTGTCGTCCAATTAAGCGATCGCAATTGTAGAATATTGGTGATTTACATAAATAGATTGGAGTGCGCGCGCGCGCGCGCAGCCCGCTCGATGTGTGTTACACGGCGTATTATCGCGGATCGGACTAATCGGTTCTTTGTTTCTTAATTAAAGCGGTGGCCCCGCGTGTGTAATATACGGCCGTCGGTCGGGAGTTGGTCGACGAGATAAAATATGCCATTCGGCTCGGGAATTTATTACGCACTCCCATATAAAATATATATATATATATATATATATATATATATATATATATATTTATATATATATATATATATATATATATATATATATATATATATATATACATTTTCTATTTGCATTTACATGAATGCACATAAATTCCAGCTGGAATCGACTCGAAATTGTCGTTGCATAATTAAACAACGTGCGCGCCATACGAAATTATTATAGCCGCTTTCGTTTATCGTTCTGGAGCTGTTCTGGGCTGACTTTAGATGACTATACAATAAAAACTTATTAAAATAAGTTGTTTAGAATAAGAAATCATGATTTTTTTGTTACAAAATTTAAATATTTATTAATTGAACCTGTGACACGTGGCAAGGGTAAATTCTAAATATCACTTTAAATTCATACAAAATTGCAAAAATGTCTAATTTAATGTTTTACACAATTTATCCTTATTAAATTTTATTGTAACTCCTATAAAAATAGCACTTTACCTAAAAGCAAACATCATTTATTTAAATTCGTTATAGGTAAAGTACTATTTATATAAAAAATATTATAAAAACTTATTAAAATAAGTTGTTTAGAATAAGAAATTATGATTATATACAATTTTTGGTTACAAAATTTGAATATTTATGTATTGAACCTGTGCCACGTGGCAAGGGTAAATTCTAAATATCACTTTAAATTCATACAAAATTGTATAGATGTCTAATTTAATGTTTTATACAATTTATCCTTATTAAATTTTATTGTAACTACTACAAAAATAGCACTTTACCTAAAAGCAAACATCATTTATTTAAATTCGTTATAGGTAAAGTACTATTTATATAAAAAATATTATAAAAACTTATTAAAATAAGTTATTTAGAATAAGAAATTATGACTATATACAATTTTTTGTAACAAAATTGGAATATTTATTAATTGAACCTATGCCACATGGCAAGGGTAAATTCTAAATATCACTTTAAATTCATACAAAATTGCATAGATATCTAATTTAATATTTGATACAATTTATCCTTATTAAATTTTATTGTAACTCCTATAAAAATAGCACTTTACTTAAAAGCAAACATCTTTTATTTAAATTCGTTATAGGTAAAGTACTATTTATATAAAAAATATTATAAAAACTTATTAAAATAAGTTATTTAGAATAAGAAATTATGACTATATACAATTTTTTGTTACAAAATTGGAATATTTATTAATTGAACCTATGCCACGTGGCAAGGGTAAATTCTAAATATCACTTTAAATTCATACAAAATTGTATAGATGTCTAATTTAATGTTTTATACAATTTATCCTTATTAAATTTTATTGTAACACCTATAAAAATAGCACTTTACCTAAAAGCAAACATCTTTTATTTAAATTCGTTATAGGTAAAGTACTATTTATATAAAAAATATTATAAAAACTTATTAAAATAAGTTGTTTAGAATAAGAAATTATGACTATATACAATTTTTTGTTACAAAATTTGAATATTTATTAATTGTACCTATGCCACATGGCAAGGGTAAATTCTAAATATCACTTTAAACTCATACAAAATTGTATAGGTATGTAATTTTATGCTATATAATATTTTATTTTAACCCCCCTTTTTGAACAAACAGCACACACATTACTGGTAGGTCAGTCGGCTTTAAAAAATTGTCTTTAGATTATAGGTATCTTTGAATACTATTTATTGTTTTAATCTAGGGTAAAACAACACAAATAAATTATAGTGCGAGCGAAGCGAGCCGTAGATTGCATCTTTTAATTATTTAAATTTAGGATGCCTAGTTGAGAAGGTTGCTAGATAGAATGTTTTTGTTTTATAAGTTAAAACAGTAGAAAATATAATTTATATTCTGACAGTTATGGTAGAACTTTTTTGTTTTTTAAGTTAAAACAATAGAAGATATAGACAGTTATTATATTTAACTTAATCATGGAGTCGCTCAATTTATAACAATAATCCAATATGGTTCGGTTGACATAGTTTCAGCATCACAGCTATATTGTATGATGTGAGAAAGGCACAAGCAAGCCCAAACAGCAAAAAATAAAAAACAGTGTTGACCGTGATTGGCATACTGGATGTCTTGAGAAATAACCAAGACGTGATTTAGACTGTACAAATTTCGAACGTAAAATTAACGAACCGCGCGCAGGCCCCGTAATTAGTCTGCAATAATTAATATAATTGGGGCGAATTAACGATTGTTTCACCAGCATTCTTGTTTTTTTTATGGGTTTCGAGAAATTCGGGCCGGTCGGACCGGAAGTGCGCGACGCCGCTGTCACAACCAACTACGCACTTTCAGGAATGGTTCACATGATTTTTACTTTCCGAAACTTCTTTAAACATCAGTGATCTGGATGTTTAAGGAAGGTATCCGAAGGTCTTCAAGTTTTCTAACTAAGATTTTTTTTTTAATTCTGGAAATAATCGATAACTTTCCGGATAAAAAAAAACAAAGGAAGGTCTCGAACAATTTATACAAAAATCTAAAAAATATCTGTCATTTATCTATTATTATTATGTCTTTTACTTGTAATATATCTGTCATTTATCTGTAATTTATCTGTTATATTAGCTGTCATTTATCTGTCATTTTATACATCAATTATCTGTTATGTATGTGTCATTTATGTATATGTCATTTACTTGTAATATATCTGTCATTTATCTGTCATTTATTTATGTCATTTATCTGTAATTTATCTGCCATTTATTTATATGTCATTTGCTTGTAATATATCTGTCATTTATCTGTCATTTATATGTTATTTATCTGTTATATAATCTGTTATATTAGCTGTCATTTATCTGTAATTTTATACATCATTTATCTGTCATTTATTTATATGTCATTTACTTGTAATATATCTGTCATTTATCTGTCATTTATCTGTCATATATCTGTCATTTATCTGTCATTTATCTGTCATTTATCTGTCATTTATATGTCATTTATCTGTTATATTATCTGTTATATTATCTGTTATATTAGCTGTCATTTATCTGTCATTTTATACATCATTTATCTGTTATTTAGCTGTCATTTATCTGTCATTTATGTATATGTCATTTACTTGTAATATATCTGTCATTTATCTGTTATATAATCTGTTATATTAGCTGTCATTTATCTGTCAGTTTATACATCATTTATCTGTCATTTATTTATATGTCATTTACTTGTAATATATCTGTCATTTATTTGTCATTTATCTGCCATTTATTTATACGTCATTTGCTCGTAATTTTATCTGTAATTTGTCTGTTATTTATCTGTCATTTATATGTCATTTATCTGTTAGATTAGCTGTCATGTATCTGTCATTTTATACATCATTTATCTTTTATTTAGCTGTCATTTATCTGTCATTTTATACATCACTTATCTGTTGTTTAGCTGTCATTTATCTGTCATTTTATACATCATTTATCTGTCATTTATTTATATGTCATTTACTTGTAATATATCAGTCATTTATCTGTCATTTATTTATATGTCATTTGCTTGTAATTTTATTTGTCATTTATCTGTTATATTATCTGTTATATTAACTGTCATTTATCCGTCATTTTATACATCATATATCTTTTATTTAGCTGTCATTTATCTGTCATTTTATACATCATTTATCTGTTGTTTAGCTGTCATTTATCTGTCATTTTATACATCATTTATCTGTCATTTATTTATATGTCATTTACTTGTAATATATCAGTCATTTATCTGTCATTTATCTGCCATTTATTTATATGTCAGTTGCTTGTAATTTTATCTGTCGTTTATCTGTCATTTATCTGTCATTTATACGTCATTTATCTTTTATTTAGCTGTCATTTATCTGTCATTTTATACATCATTTATCTGTCATTTATTTATATGTCATTTACTTGTAATATATCTGTCATTTATCTGTCATTTATTTGCCATTTATTTATATGTCATTTGCTCGTCATTTTATCTGTGATTTATCTGTCAATTATCTGTCATTTATATGTCATTTATCTGTCATTTTATACATCATTTATCTGTCATTATTTATATGTCATTTACTTGTAATATATTTGTCATTTATCTGTCATTTATTTCTGTCATTTACTTGTAATATATCTGTCATTTATCTGTAACTTATCTGCCATTTATTTATATGTCATTTGCCTGTCATTTATCTGTCATTTATATGTCATTTATCTATTATGTTATCTGTTATATTAGCTGTCACTTATCTGTCATTTTATACATAATTTATCTGTCATTTATTTATATGTCATTTACTTGTAATATATCTGTCATTTATCTGGCATTTATCTGTCATTTATCTGTCATTTATCTGCCATTTATTTATATATCATTTGCTTGTAATTTTATCTGTGATTTATTTGTCATTTATCTGTCATTTATATGTCCTTTATCTTTTATTTAGCTGTCATTTATCTGTCATTTTATACATCATTTATCTGTCATTTATTTATATGTCATTTACTTGTAATATATCTGTCATTTATCTGTCATTTATTTGCCATTTATTTATATGCCATTTGCTCGTAATTTTATCTGTGATTTATCTGTCAATTTTCTGTCATTTATCTGTCATTTATCTGTCACTTAAATGTCATTTATCGTTTATATTAGCTGTCATTTATCTGTCATTTTATACATCATTTATCTTTTATTTAGCTGTCATGTATCTGTCATTTTATACATTATTTATCTGTTGTTTAGCTGTCATTTATCTGTCATTTTATACATCTTTTATCTGTCATTTATTTATATGTCATTTACTTGTAATATATCTGTCATTTATCTGTCATTTATTTATGTCATTTACTTGTAATATATCTGTCATTTATCTGTAATTTATCTGTCATTTGCATGTCATTTATCTGTCATTTATCTATTATGTTATCTGTTATATTAGCTGTCATTTATCTGTCATTTTATACATAATTTATCTGTCATTTATTTATATGTCATTTACTTGTAATATATCTGTCATTTATCTGTCATTTTATACATCATTTATCTTTTATTTAGCTGTCATGTATCTGTCATTTTATACATCATTTATCTTTTATTTAGCTGTCATTTATCTGTCATTTATCTGTCATTTATTTATATGTCATTTGCCTGTCATTTATCTGTCATTTATCTGTCATTTATATGTCATTTATCTATTATGTTATCTGTTATATTAGCTGTCATTTATCTGTCATTTTATACATAATTTATCTGTCATTTATTTATGTGTCATTTACTTGTAATATATCTGACATTTATCTGTCATTTATCTGCCATTTATTTATATATCATTTGCTTGTAATTTTATCTGTGATTTATCTGTCATTTATATGTCATTTATCTGTTATATTATCTGTTATATTAACTGTCATTTATCTGTCATTTTATACATCATTTATCTTTTATTTAGCTGTCATTTATCTGTCATTTTATACATCATTTATCTGTCATTTACTTGTAATATTTCTGTCATTTATCTGTCATTTATCTGCCATTTATTTATATGTCATTTGCTCGTAATTTTATCTGTGATTTATCTGTCATTTATATGTCATTTATCTGTTATATTATCTGTTATATTAACTGTCATTTATCTGTCATTTTATACATCATTTATCTTTTATTTAGCTGTCATTTAACTGTCATTTTATACATCATTTATCTGTTGTTTAGCTGTCATTTATCTGTCATTTATCTGTCATTTTATACATCATTTATCTGACATTTATTTATATGTCATTTACTTGTAATATATCTGTCATTTATCTGTCTTTATCTGCTATTTATTTATATCTCATTTGCTTGTAATATATCTGTCATTTATCTGTCATTTATGTCATTTATCTGTTATATAGTTATATTAGCTGTCATTTATCTGACATTTTATATATTATCTATCTGTCATTTATTTATATGTCATTTACTTTACGTAATATATCTGTCATTTATTTGCCATTTATTTATATATCATTTACTTGTAATATATCTGTCATTTATCTGTCATTTTGTACATCATTTATCTTTTATTTAGCTGTCATGTATCTGTCATTTTATACATTATTTATCTATCATTTATTTACATGTCATTTACTTGTAATATATCTGTCATTTATTTATATGTCTTTTACTTGTAATTTATCTGTCATTTATCTATCATTTATGTGTTATTTATTTATATGCCATTTACTTGATATTTATCTGTCATTTATCTGTCTTTTACTTTTACAAAAAAAAAACAATTGAACGACTAAATATGACATTTACCCTCAACACCAGTTATCACAGACACAAACCCTCAATACCCACAGCCCGAGTAGGAATCAGACCCACAAACCTCGAGGCGAGGACGAAGGGAAGAAACAAAAAAAAAAGATTAATGGTAAACTTTTTTTTTGTAAATATACAAATAATTTTAATTTTACTTTTTATATAATTACAATTATGTGACAAATTATAATTATCCATTTTACATTTAACGAAGCGTTATTTTTTTAACAGACGTTTATATATACGGGCATTATTGTTTTTAGCAAAATGCGGACAGCCTAATGCAGAGAGTTTTGACACAAAAAAACATTTATAATTGTATGAATTCAAACAACATTTATTGGTAATTGTGTGGCTGCAGTTGGTGTTGTAGGTCGCAATTTTACGGCGTTAATAACATCAATTACTTTATTACTTTCATAAACAGTTAGCAATCCGCAGAATGCCGCGACACGAGAGTGTCGTTGGGGGGGCCCCTCATAAAAGTGGCAAGATTTAAGCCCCCACAGCCAATTTATTTCGTCTCCTAACAAGCCCACCAATTACAAGTGTTTTATTTGCATCAAACAAATAAATAAACGGTGATTGATAATATTATCATAATAAATTTGTCTGCGAACTAATAATATATAAATGTATATAGCGACTGGTATCAATAAATTCGCGGGTTGTTATAATAAAAAAAAAACAAGCGGAAAATTATGTCAAACGCGATGAACGAGCGATGTATGTATATATAAAGGCCGCTACGAGGGGCGGCAAGGGGGGCGACTCGAGCGAGTTTCGCGGCCCGCCTAAACAGGTCCGGACCAGGAATTCCCCGAAGGGCTGGTTTCTCGTGCGCACCACGGCCGGTATTGCTTCAAATCTCACATGCTAACGATATTAATATGCCTTAAAGAGTGCACCTTTTATATACAAAATCTCCATACTGAAACATATTCTGCTCGAATATAACAACAGGTCTTGTAATAAAATATGAGACACAGCCTGTTCAAAATTAAATAGTCATTTGATATCAATTAGAATTCAGAACTACACAAACACATTATAAATCAGCATAATTTGATTTGAAACCTTCTCAACTAGGCTTTTTATATTAAAACTATATAGGATGTAATCTATGGCTCGCTTCGCTCGCTCTATAATGTTTTTGCATTGTTTTAACCTAGGTTAAACATTACAGAACATACTGAGATTATTATAAACAATATTTGACATGTCTTTACTTAATTTTTTAAATGAAAACAGCAGAAAAATATTCATATCCTACAATATGATATAATTTATGACTAATACATTTACTTATCAATTGTTTTAACCTAGGTTAGTCGATACAAAACATGCTGAACTTATTACATATAATTATTGATAGCTTTCACATTCATTTATTAATCTATAAATGAAAGTGGAAGCTATCAATAATTATATGTAATAAGTTCAGCATGTTTTGTATCGACTAACCTAGGTTAAAACAATTGATAAGTAAATGCATAAGTTATAAGTTACATAATATTGTTAAGGTCGTTTTAGACACGACAATTTCTTGACTCAAAAGTTAGTTAAGATGCAAGACAATCTAAATTATCTCGTATCATACACCAAATTATTTGAAATATTGAATTGGATGGTAAATCGAATGGAAAAATATAATGCATTCTATTTGTCAAGGACAAATTGTATGGGAGGAGGATATATGAATTCATTTCTTGAACAACTTTTGAGCTAAGAAATTGTCTTGTGTAAAACGACCTTAAGTTATGAATATGTTCCTGCTGTTTTCATTTAAAAAAATAAGTATGACAATGGAATTTATGACTTAATCAATTATTTTAACCTAGGTTGTAATAATACAAAGCACCCTAAAATTATTATGTATAATATATGTCAATTCACCATTGATTTGTAGGTTAAAACAATAGATAAACATGGCAGCTAATCAATATTAAGTTGTTTATAACTTATCAATTGTTTTAACCTAGGTTAGAATAATACAAAGTAATATGAGAATATTAGAAACTATAATTAACAATTCCTGATTATATTTATAAGTTAAAATAACAAAAGAACACTAAAACAAAACTATAAGTTACTATTTATAATAAATTAATCACTTTAGCCTAGGTTTAATAATATAGAGGTTATAAATTATAGTGTAACTTGTTATAAATTGTACTTAATAATCTCAGTATGTTCTATAATGTTAACCAAGGTTAGAACAATTCCAAAACATTATAGTGCGAGCGAAGCGAGCCGTAGAACCCACCCTTTAATTATTTTAATATAGAAAGCCTAGGTGAGAAGATTATTAACTAAAATATTTTTGTTTTATAGCTTAAAATAACTGAAGATGTATTCTGATACTTAATTACTATGATCATCCATTGTTTTAATTTATAGGTGTATTACAAGTGAAAGTAGAAATTACCAAATATTGTATCTAATAACTTTAAAATGTTTTGCAATATTCTGACCTAGGTTAAAACAATTGTTACCTGACTGTCATGTTTATCTTTTGTTTTAATCTACAAATCAAAGTAGGTATTATTAAACATAGTTGTTAATATTCTTAGAGTGCATTGTATTATTTGAACCTAGGTTAGAACAATTGATATATCATCAAACGTGTTTTGTTGACTGATTGTCATGTTTATCTACTGTTTAAGGATGTAAATCAAAGTGGTGACGGTGCAATTTTTTAAGAAAAAATATTTAAAACAAACAAAGATTTTTGTATTTGAGGAATTTATGGGGTAGAGTATTTAAAATAACATTATAATGGATATATTAAAAATAATTTTGAAGGAAATATAATTTCATATGTACAATCAGATAAACACAGAGCTATAACTCGAGTTATAGCAGTCTAAACAGGTTCAAACTTGTTTAAAATATTCACAACATATGCAGCTGATAATCCAGTAATTCTGAAAGTTAATTAAGTCCAAATTGACTAAGTAGTGAAGGTTTGTAAGTCATATTAATACTATATCAGATAGTTTTCAGTAAATACACAGCCGTAAATCGAGTTATAGTTGCCTAAACTAGTTTAAACTTGTCTGAAATATGCATGATATAAACCCAGTGTAATACAAAAAAATTGAAATTGTTTAAGACAAAATTGACTACATGTTTAAGATTTGTAAGTCATATTTATATTCTGCCAAGTAGCCTTCTGTAAAATCACAGCTGTAGCTCGAGTTATAACGGTCTGAACAAGTTTAAACTTAACGTAAAATATGACTAACATATGCAACTTATAATACAGTAAGTCTGAAATTGATTAAGTCAAAATTGATTGAATATTCAATATTTTTAAATCATATTGATATTGTATCAGGTAGTTTTCAGTATATACAGAGCTATAACTCGATTTATAGTAGTGCAAACAGGTTCAAACTTGTCTAAAATATTTATAACATATGTATCTTACAATACAGTTAGTATGAAATTTATTCAAATAAAATTGACTGAATACTCAAGGTTTGTAAGTCATATTAATATTTTGTCATATAGTTCTTAGTAAATATAGAGGTTATAGTGGACTAAACAAGTTCAAACTTGTATAATATATTCATAACATATGCACCTTATAATGCAGTAAGTCTGAAGTCGATTAAGTCAAAATTGACTAAATAATCAAGGAATGTAAGTCATATTGATATTCTGTTAGGTAGCTTTCAGTAAATACAGAGCCATAACTCTAGTTATAGTAGTCCAAACAGGTTCAAACTTGTTTAAAATATGCATTACACATACAATTTATAAAATAATATGTCTGATTTTGGTTAAGACAAAATTGACCAAGTTTTCAAAGTTTGTAAATCATATTTTTATTTAGACCAGGTAGCTTTCAGTAAAGAAACAGCTATAATTTGAGTTACAATAGTCTAAACAAGTTTAAACTTGGCCAAAATATGTATAACATATGCAAACTACTAATACTGTGAGTCTGAAATTGATAAATATAAATTTGACTGAATCTTCAAGGTTTGAAAGTCATATTGGTATTCTGTTAGGTAGTTTTCAGTAAATACAACGCCATAACTCGAGTTATAGTAGTCTAAACAGATTAAAACTTGTCTGAAATATTCATAAGATATGTATCTAATAATACAATAAGTCTGAAATCTACTAAATCAAAATTGACTAACTAATCAAGATTTTTAAGTCATATCGATATTTTGTCAGGTAACATTCACTAAATACAGAGCTATAATTCGAGTTATAGTAGGCCAAACAAGTTCAAACTTGTCTAATATATGCATGATACATGCAACTTATAAAATAATAAGTCTGATTTTGGTTAAGACAAAATTGACTAAATGTACACGGTTTGTAAATCATATTTATATTCTGCCAAGTAGTTTTCAGTAAAACCACAGCTATAACTCGAGTTATAATAGTCTAAACATGTTTAATCTTGCTTAAAATACTTATGACATATGAAATTGATAATATAGTAAGTCTAAAATTGACTAATTCAGAAAGTCATATTAATATTCTGTTAGACAGCTTTTAGTAAATACAAAGCCATAACTCGAGGTATAGTAGTGTAAACAGGTTTAAACTTGTCTAAAATATTCATAACATATACATCTTATAATGCAGTAAGTCTGAAAGCAATTATATCAAAATTGACTAAATAATCAAAGATTGTAAGTCATATTAATATTCTGTTAAATAACTTTCACTAAATACGGAGCCATAACTTGAATTGTAGTAGTTCGAACAGGTTCCAACTTGTCTAAAATATGCATGACATATGCAGCTTATAAAATAATAAGTCTTAAATTGGTTAAACAAAAAAATTAACTGAGTTTTCAACGTTTGTAAATTATATTTATATTCTGCCAGGTAGTTTTCAGTAAAAACACAGCTATAACTCGAGTTATAATAGTCTAAACAAGTTTAAACTTGCCCAAAATATTTATGACATATGCAACTACTAATATAGTAAGTCTGAACTTGATAAATATATATATATATATATATATATATATATATATATATATATATATATATATATATATATATATATAATTGACTGAATCTTAAAGGTTTGAAAGTCATATTGGTATTCTGTTAGGAAGTTTTTAGTAAATACAACGCCATAACTCGAGTTAGAATAGTCTAAACAGATTCAAACTTGTCTGAAACATTCATAACATATGCATCTTATAATACAGTAAGTCTGAACTCTACTAAGTCAAAATTGACTAAATAATTAAGATTTTTAAGTCATATTGATTTCTGTGAGGTTACTTTCACTATATACAGAGCCATAACTTGACTTATAGTAGTCCAAACAAGTTCAAACTTGTTTAAAACATGCATTACACATGCACTTTATAAAATAATAAGTCTGATTTTGATTAAAACAAAATTGATCAAGTTTTCAAAGTTTGTAAATCATATTTATATTCAACCGGGTAGCTTTTAGTAAAAACCACAACTCGAGTTACAATAGTCAAAACAAGTTTAAACTTGTTTAAAATGCTTATGACATATACAACTAATAATATAGTACGTCTAAAGTTGACTAATACAGAATTAACAGAATCTTTCATGGTTTGAAAGTAATATTGATATTCTGTTTGATGGCTTTCAGTAAATACAGAGCTATAACTTGATTTGTAGTAGTGCAAACAGGTTCAAACTTGTCTATATATATATATATATATATATATATATATATATATATATATATATATAATATTCATAACATATGCACCTTATAAAACAGTAAGTCTGAAATTGATTAAATCAAAATTGACTAAATAATCCAGGATTGTAACTCATATTAATTTTCTATCAGGTAGCTTTCAGTAAATACAGAGCCATAACTCGAGTTATAGTAGTCCAAACAAGTTTAAACTTGTCTAATATATGCATGATACATGCACCTTATAAAATAATAAGTCTGATTTTGGTTAAGACAAAATTGGCTGAATCTTCAAGGTAATATAATATAATAAAATATTACTAAACATACTTTGATCTAAATTTGATGATTTTCCAATAGAAAATTGTTTGAGAGTGTAGTCTAAAATCATAATCAAAATTACGAGATTGTTAGTATTCACACATTCATATTTAATATCAAAGTTGGCATAAGATATGACAGGTAAATGATAGTTATATTTTATGACAGACAAATAAATGACAATTACATCTTATGACAGATAAAAGACAGTTATATCTTATAACAGATAAATAAAAGTTATATATCTTATGACAGATAAATGACAGTTGTATATCTTATGACAGATAAATGACAGTTGTAACTCTTATGACAGATAAATGACAGTTATATCTTATAACAGATAAATAACAGATATATCTATGACAGATGAATGACAGTTATATCTTATGACATATAAGTGACAGTTATATCTTATGACATATAAGTGACAGTTATATTTTATGACAGATAAATGACAGTTAAATCTTATGACATATAAGTGACAGTTATATCTTATGACAGATAAATGACAGTTATATATCTTATGACAGATAAATGACAGTTATATCTTATGACATATAAGTGACAGTTATATTTTATGACATATAAGTGACAGTTATATTTTATGACGGATAAATAACAGTTATATCATATGACAAATAAATGACAGTTATATCTTATGACATATAAGTGACAGTTATATCTTATGACAGTTATATTTTATGACAGATAAATGACAGTTAAATCTTATGACATAAGTGACAGTTATATCTTATGACAGATAAATGACAGTTATATCTTATGACATATAAGTGACAGTTATATCTTATGACAGTTATATTTTATGACAGATAAATGACAGTTAAATCTTATGACATAAGTGACAGTTATATCTTATGACAGATAAATGACAGTTATATATCTTATGACAGATAAATGACAGTTATATCTTATGACATATAAGTGACAGTTATATCTTATGACATATAAGTGACAGTTATATTTTATGACAGATAAATGACAGTTATATCATATGACACAAAAATGACAGTTATATCTTATGACATATAAGTGACAGTTATATCTTATGACAGTTATATTTTATGACAGATAAATGACAGTTAAATCTTATGACATATAAGTGACAGTTATATCTTATGATAGATAAATGACAGTTATATATCTTATGACAGATAAATGACAGTTATATCTTATGACATATAAGTGACAGTTATATTTTATGACATATAAGTGACAGTTATATTTTATGACGGATAAATAACAGTTATATCATATAACAGATAAATGACAGTTATATCTTATGGCATATAAGTGACAGTTATATCTTATAACAGTTATAATTTATGACAGATAAATGACAGTTAAATCTTATGACATATAAGTGACAGTTATATCTTATAACAGATAAATGACAGTTATATATCTTATGACAGATAAATGACAGTTATATCTTATGACATATAAGTGACAGTTATATTTTATGACATATAAGTGACAGTTATATTTTATGACGGATAAATAACAGTTATATCATATGACAGATAAATGACAGTTATATCTTATGACATATTAGTGACAGTTATATCTTATGACAGTTATATTTTATGACAGATAAATGACAGTTAAATCTTATGACATATAAGTGACAGTTATATCTTATGACAGATAAATGACAGTTATATATCTTATGACAGATAAATGACAGTTATATCTTATGACATATAAGTGACAGTTATATCTTATAACAGATAAATGACAGTTATATATCTTATGACAGATAAATGACAATTATATCTTATGACATATAAGTGACAGTTATATTTTATGACGGATAAATGATAGTTATATCTTATGACAGATAAATGACAGTTATATCTTATGACAGATAAATGACAGTTATATCTTATAACATATAAATGACAATTATATCTTATTACAGATAAATGACAGTTATATCTTATGACAGATAAATGACAGTTATATCTTATGACAGATAAATGACTGTTATATCTTATGACATATAAGTGACAGTTATATCTTATAACAGTTATATTTTATGACAGATAAATGTCAGTTAAATCTTATGACATATAAGTGACAGTTATATCTTATGACAATTATATTTTATGACAGATAAATGACAGTTAAATCTTATGACATATAAGTGACAGTTATATTTTATGACGGATAAATGACAGTTATATCTTATGACAGATAAATGACAGTTATATCTTATGACAGATAAATGACAGTTATATCTTATAACATATAAATGACAATTATATCTTATTACAGATAAATGACAGTTATATCTTATAACATATAAATGACAATTATATCTTATTACAGATAAATGACAGTTATATCTTATGACAGATAAATGACAGTTATATCTTATAACATATAAATGACAGTTATATCTTATGACAGATAAATGACAGTTATATCTTATAACATATAAATGACAATTATATCTTATTACAGATAAATGACAGTTATATCTTATGACAGATAAATGACAGTTATATCTTATGACAGATAAATGACAGTTATATCTTATGACATATAAATGACAGTTATATCTTATGACATATAAATGACAGTTAAATTTTATGACATATAAGTGACAGTTATATCTTATGACAGTTGAATTTCATTTGTTAATTTACGCCTACTTTGTGAAAATATGTGAGAAACAATGTATTGCATAGTTCAAGTCATTTGAAATAGTGGACGGGCATAGTTTGGTTGGTAAGGGAAACCCGCCTACCCCACTAGGGAAAATGGATAATAGTGCAGTGCATAGTTCAAGTCGTTTGGAATAGTGGATGGGCATAGTCAGGTTGGTAAGGGCCGCCCGCCCACCCCACCTTTGCTCGCATAGTTTTTTTCAATAGATACAAATGTATTATATTATTGAAACCATACCAGGGAGAGTGTTATCCTATGGAAAAACTATGCGAACAAAGGTGGGGTGGGCGGGCGGCCCCTACCAACCAAACTATACCCGTCCACTATCTCAAACGACTTGAACTATGCATTACATCATTTTTCACATGTATTTTTTTAATTAATCTTCAATTAATAAATGACATTAATTTAATTATAGAAAATTATGGATAAATAGTGTAGTGCATAGTTCAAGCCATTTGAAATAATGGATGGGCATAGTTTGGTTGGTAGGGACCGCCCGCCCACCCCACCTTTGTTCGCATAGTTTTTCCATAGGATAACACTCTTCTTGGAATAGTTTTAACAATATAATACATTTGTATCTATTGAAAAAAACTATGCGAGCAAAGGTGGGGTGGGTGGCGGCCCCTACCAACCAGAATGACAGTTATATCTTATGACATATAAGTGACAGATATATATCTTATGACAGATAAATGACAGTTATATCTTATGACTAATAAATGACAGTTGATGCATAGATATATTATAAATTAACAAATGAAACAATATTATTCAACTATCACCGTTTACTTGATCGAAATTGTTGCTCAAACAGATTTGCAATCACTTTCGTCTGGCTTCTAGTCTCCAACTCATAACCGAGCCGAGGTGTGTCTCAGATTTTTTTCCCCGCAGACACCAATATGTGGGGCACACCGCAAACGGGGCCGCGATTGATATCGCGCATTGTACAGCCAATTTTATTGTCTTTTATCGTAGGCGCGCGACTGCACACTACTGGCGGCGGCAGTTTGCGCAATCGCTAATCGCGGCCACTCCAAAGGCGCCAACTGCGATTGAATTCAGCACAAGAACGTTATGTCTTATGCAAAATAGACTCTCATAAATCATTATGAGGGCAAAAGTAATAGATTTTGTTATTATATCAAGTAGTTTAGGAATATTAGGAACAGGGTTCTAACTAGGCAGGGCGCCGTTGCCCCTGCCTAGATAGGGCCCGTGCCTAGGACCTCCTAGACGGAAGGAGGACGAACACATTTATTATATTATTTTACTTTATTTAGTTTATTTATTTATTTCCCAACAGGACAAGCCCAAAAAAGGGAAATTTCACATTAATAATACAAATAAGAACCTCCGCAAAGGATTAGTGTTATTAATAATGGCGTCGCTAAATGTTTGTTATCCTTTTGTTTTCCATAGCCTCCCTTATACATTATAATGCTGTTATTTTGTTTTATAGCGCCTGCCAGGATTCTAAACGTTATTATTTATTTAAAAAAAAAACTGTACTCGTTTCATACAATTTTTAGGAACATGAAAATAATATACAACCACCCCCCTCACTACTACTGTTCGAACAACCTAGTAGCTAACATCAACCCTATAAATTAAAAGCTTTCAAATCTTTTTCACTAGTAATGTAAATTACTATTACAATAAGTTTTGTACGATTGTACGAAATAAGTAGCATTCATAAAATTTAGTATACAGGGCCCAAAAAATCTAATTACAGCCTTGATTATTTTGATTACAATTTTGTCATGTCTAACATAATCAAAATGAATACAAATTATAACAAATATTCGGTTGTACATGTTTCCATTTACCATTTCCTTCCAGGTTCAAATTTGGCAAGTTTTATGTGTAGAAGAGATTGATTCTCAATGTTTCTCAAAGTAATTACTATTTGTTTGTTTTTCTTTTGTTGAGTCGTCATGAGGCGAAATTCGTCGCGCATTTCACAGCAACTCGCAGATAAATCGCAAAGTACAGCTATGTCCCCGTAATGAACTTTTAAAGGTGGGCCCCGCGACGAGTTTTATTTCCTGCCCCTCTGCTTAATTACTCGGCGTACCGCTCGCTCTCTCTTCGCGGGAGCGCACGCAAACAATTAATCTATAAGTAGCGAGGTGTGGTGGGCGGCCAGGGGGGCGGTCGGTCGGTTGGTCGGCGGCCCCGCTTTTTGCCCGGCAAGGTGGCACATCTCTCGGTAAGGAAGAAACATTCAGGTACGGGATAACGTGCGACTTTTTGTCCCTTCCGATGATGCGGTTTTCGGACGGCATGGCATGCGACCGGTGCCCCCAAACCAACCACCCGCCGCCCCCCGCGTACACCCGGTTTTTGATGATGAATGCCCCGGCGCATTTCATTTGTTTCTACTTATCATAATTAATTAGTGGGTTTTTGTGCGGTTCACGCGCGCCATTGTCCTGCACTTGGGCAACTTGGGGGCTGGTTGATCGCATTGCCCGACACACACGGGAATAAACTCAATGATCAACAAACATATTCCTTTTATATTTTAAAATATCTTTAATATTTAAAAAAATATGTAGCAATAAACTTTTTGAAGTCAAATTACTGGAATTATATCAAGTCACATGTAGAAAATTATAAGGAATCTATATGATTCCTACTGAGAATATATATAAAGAATTCATTTTTGAAAAGTTCAGTAAAATATTGCATTATATCTTTAAAAATAATGAAGATTTTTCAAAGATATATTACAATAAACTTCATGGTTGTGCTTGAATACAAATGTCTTTAAATTATATCAAGTCACACATGGCAAATTGTAAGAAATGTATATGATTCCTACTGAAAAATGTACAAGGAATTCAATTTTGAAAAGTGCAACCAAATATCTTCATTATTTTCAAAGATATGTAGCTATAAACTTCATTGTTATTTTAGTGTACAAATTTGTTAATTTACATGAAGTCACACATGAAAAATTATAAGGAATCTATATGATTTGTATTGAAAAATGTATAAGGAATACAATTTTGAAAAGCCCAATAAAATATCTTCATGATTTTCAAAGATATGTAGCTATAAACTTTATTGATAATTTTGTGTACAGAATTTGTTAAATATCATGAAGTCAGTCATGGAAAATTATAAAAAATCTATATGATTTCTATTGAAAAATGTATAAGGAATTCAATTTTGAAAAGCCCAATAAAATATCTTCATGATTTTCAAAGATATGTAGCAATAAACTTCATTATTTTTGAATACAAATGTCTTTAAACTATATCAAGTTACACATGGAAAATTGTAAGAAATTTATATGATTCCTACTGAAATATATATAAGGAATTCATTTTTGAACAATTCAGTAAAATATCTTGATTATTTTCAAAGATATATTACACATGATTATTTTTTAATACAATATTCTTGAATTATATCAAGTCACACTTGGAAAATTATAAGGAATCAATATAATTCCTACTCAAATATGTATAAGGAATTCAATTTTGAAAACCCAATGAATTTTATTGCAATTTTTTGAAAATCGCAACAGTTTGAATATCTTTGTTATTACGTTTTAACATATAATATTGCTATGGGTATAGCTATACATACGGCAACTAACTACTAGCTAGCTAAAATATAGCTAAAACTATTCGAAAGAAGAAATTTTCATAAAGCACCATTTCGATTTTTTACAATTTTTTGAAAATCACAATAATTTGATTATCAATGTTATTACGTTTTAACATATAATATTGCTATGGATATAGCTATACACACAGCAGCTAACTATTAGCTAGCTGTAATATAACTAAAACTATTCGTATGAAGAAATTTTTCATAAAGCACCATTTCGATTTGTTGCAATTTTTTGAATATCACAATAATTTGAATATCATTGTTATTACGTTTTAACATATAATATTGCTATGAGTATAGCTATACATACAGTAGCTAACTATTAGCTAGCTGAAATATAGCTAAAACTATTCGTATGAAGAAATTTTTCATAAAGAACCATTTCAATTTTTTTGCAATTTTTTGAAAATCGCAATTGTTTTAATATCATTGTTATTACGTTTCAACATATAATATTGCTATGAGTATAGCTATACATACAGCAGCTAACTATTAGCTAGCTAAAATATAGCTAAAACTATTCGTATGAAGAAATTTTTCATAAAGCCCCATTTCGATTTGTTGCAATTTTTTGAATATCACAATAATTTGAATATCATTGTTATTACGTTTTAACATATAATATTGCTATGGGTATAGCTATACATACAGCAGCTAACAATTTGCTAGCTGAAATATAGCTAAAACTATTCGTATGAAGAAATTTTTCATAAAGCACCATTTCGATATTTTACAATTTTTTGAAAATCACAATAGTTTGAATATCAATGTTATTACGTTTTAACATATAATATTGTTATGGGTATAGCTATACATACAGCAGCTAACTATTAACTAGCTGAAATATAGTTAAAA